>CM077250.1:22340886-22420886 GCA_039654775.1 Spinibarbus caldwelli
CCATCAGAGACTCATCTCACGGGATTCATCACCTATTGGTATTAACCCAAAATACACTAACAAATGAGTACACGTACATGCATGAAATCTTGATTCAGCCTCAGAGTCAGTGCAGTTAGGTGAGAGACCAAGAACTGTTTTATGTAGAGGTGAAGCAGAATCCCAAGAGACAGATCAGAGGGATTTATGATGAGAAAGAGAGAAAGAGAAAGACCTAGTACAATGCTTACTGCATCAACACTTCAAAAGCAGTTTCCTCCCCACCACCCTGTCTGAATTAACACAGCAAAAAGAAATAGAGATAATTTATGAAAGCATTTACACAGAAAAGATCATTGCCAGATCAGAGACCCTGACTGATGGACTCATCTAATTCACATATAATATAACGCAATTACCACATTTAAAGCTAACTAGAAACATTTTTATCATTTTAAACCGCACAAATTGAAAGCAATATAGCTAGAGTCAAGATTAGGATTTGTAGCTGAATAGAAGATAGAATAGAAAACCATGCAAAACGTGCTGTAGCGTGACAGGAAACCTGTTCTTCTGAGAAGACCATTTTCTCAGTGAAAAGGAAAACGTAATAAATTCTTAACAAAACGAGTGAACTAAGACCACGTGATGGCACATGATTCACTGCCCATCCGAAAAGAAGAAAACGAGCGAAAGAGGTTTTAAAACAAAAACCATTTTCTCTCATAAAAGGTGTGTGCGTCACTAGTGGTCTGTTTACAAGGAGGGTATTCCTGTTTCTTTCAGTTTGTGTGTGATTCTTATGCACTTAAACTTTTATCTTAAGGAGCGGATGAGTGCGAGTGTGTGCCTGGTTCATCATGCCTAACAGCTTTGCGACATTTTCATCAAAAGAGCAGCACTAGCACTATTACAAACTTTGTGCTAAATACGTCGGCTGTTCAGTGAAGGTCAGACCATTAATCTCACCCTTCAGGAGAGCTACAGTGTAGTTTGTTTCGCACGTGAGCACACGGTTCTAATGTATAGCGTGGCTGAGGTCCAAGAAAAAAATAACTCTTTCCCTTTACAGAGCTTTTATGTTTGCTATTTTATGAGGTAATTTGCAACAATTACAGTTTTCACCAAGTAGAATATGCATTCATTATTCACGGCTGTCTAGTCAGATCCTCACTGTATGCATCCTATGCATCGGTGTAGAAATAATTTAAAAGTGGGGTTGGACACATTTAGACAGGAGTATTGATTATCTCCCAAAAAGTGGGGACAGAAAAATAAATTTGTAAAGCACTGTTTTTTAAAACCTAGTAAGCTGTCTTGAGCGTGGCTCAGAGTAAAAATATAAAAAAGCTGCGACTTTATTTCTCATATTTGCAACCTCACATATCGCAATTGCAACTTTATTTTTCGTATTTGTGATTTAGTAATTGTGATTTAATGCAACTGCAAATTCATTTATCACAAATTTTGAATCATATAATTGCGGCTTTGTTATTTCTAACTGTGACTCTATTTTGCATCCTTGCAGATTTATATCTCACAATGTGACATCTCACAACTGTGATTTAATTTCTCAGTTTTGACTCATAATTTTGACTCAAAATTGCAAATTTATACTTTATTTCTTGTAAACATTCCTCATGACTGTGCATTTATATATCACTGTGACTCTCTCACAATTTTGACTTCATGCTTCACAATTAATTTCTCATACTCGCAACTTCATATTTTATTTCTTGTAACTGTGACTTTATTTCTCATGACTGTGCATTTATATCTTACAATTTGACTTCATATCTCACAAGTGTGACTCAATTTCTCAAAAACTTGAGTTTGTGTCTCATAATTGACACTTTGCAATAACCCACCTTCCTAAAGCCTGAGACACACTGCATGATTTTTGTCTTTCCCAGACGAAAGATTGTCCTAGTGAAACAATCGTGGCGATTTCTGTGATCGTGGCTCCTAATCGGTGGTCCTGTGTCATACAGTGAGAGAGGTTCAAAGATGGCCGTTGTCTTTCGACCAAAGACAGCTTACGATAATTTTCTGACAGTGTCAGAAATTCAGTACGATCATCGCACAGTGTGTTTGCTGCTACAATCCACGTTTACTGACCAGCCAATAAAAACGCGGCATGACATCAACTTCAGGCTCTTATCCCTTACTCTTTCACTGCTTCCAACTTTTTTCAACACACATAAAAACTCCTCATATTTTATTCTTCTATAGAAATGTGTGTTAGTGTACTTAATTTTTCTACTTTATTTCTTGTAATTGCAACTATTTCTCATGATTGTGCATTTATTTCTCACAGTTTGTACTTCAAATTTGACAATTGTGATTTCATTCTCATTATTGCTACTTCATACTACTTGTAGTTGTGGCTATTTATCATGATTGCTCATTTATGTCTTGCTATATGACTTCGTAACTCATAATTTTGACTTCATATTTAACTTAATTATTTCTTGTAATTGCATCTATTTCTCATGAATACTCATTTACAGTATATCTCACTATCTATGACTTCATATCTCACAATATGACTTCATATTTTTCAATTGCATCTAACTTTCTAATTTTTCTTTATATTTTCCTTTCTGGGTAAAGACCAGCTTAGATTTGCAGAAGGCAACATAATAATGCTACCTATCTCCAGACATCATGCTTAAAGCCCATTAGAAAGCCCTGATTAAGATATAACAGTTATACATGTGGAATGCAGAATAGAAGTAACATATCTGAGTGCATATGCACAGTATAAGCATATATTATAACACAGCACACTCACATCTGATAAGTATTGTGTTTTTCAAGCTGAAGAATGTTTAACGATAAACATCATTAAACATTTGACCAGGAATTGAGGCAGTATTGAAGAAGACAGGTCTATGAGAGTGCCATATGATAGACCAGTCCAGTGCGCAGACACTAATAAGACTCCTCAGCCGGCATGCCTGTGTAAATATTTGAACTCTACCTAGCAGATATCAGGGCCTCTAGAGAGAAAGACACTAGTTCAGGTGAGAGAGGGTTCATTCCCATACTGCATGCTTGCTGCCTGTGATCTCTCCCCACGGCTCGTGTATTCACGCTCTGCATACGGATTGGAGGTACAATAAGTGCATAAACAGAATGAAAGCATCAGGGGTGCTGTGCAAAATGTCTGTTATTGAATCACACATATGAATGTTGTAAATCAAGGGTCACTTCTAAAGGGTAATTTTGTTTTTACCGTATGACATTTTTTTTTTTTTTTAAATTAAAACTCCAGCATTTAATTTGCCTAGTATTTTTTTGTTGTTGTTTTTGCACCTGTTTTAATTCAAATTAGTACTCTTTCTGCACTACAAAGCAGATTTTAAATAATAAACGTAATAATTAATAAATGTAAGTGTTCATATTAAAGGTTTCTGCTAAAAAAAAAAAAAAAAAAATCTGCCAATGTATCAATAAAAAAATATATTATTTAACAAATCTTATTATGCAGTTTTTCTTCTTGGGTTAATTCGTTCTGCTTTAAATAATGTTTATATAACTGAAAAAAAATCATTAAGTCTCAATTGATATACTGTACACTAGTGATTGTCACCAATATTTAAAGAGTAAGATGACTAATACTCGGTATAATGTATCTCAACAATAATATATACAATACAGTCCAATGACAAGTGAATACAATCTAATGTACGCTATGACAAGGAAGTGCAAGCACTTCTGTTAATTTGTCACTTATTGCATAACATGATACTGTACCTTAAGGAATGCTGATTGTTGTTGTTTAGATGTTACATAACATATTTGGATATCACATAATATGATAGAGTAAACTGTAGCAAGTGTAAAGAATGGACATTTTATCAGTTTACAGTTAACCTTCTCTACATAGCAGAAAGGGAGGCGCTTAATGTGTTAAACCAATAGCAGCAAAACATCAGTTTCTTTAAATAGAAAACAGAAAATACTTCTATATAGTAAAAAAACAAACAAACAAACAAACAAAAAATACCTTAAATGTTCCATTTGAGACAAACTACCTTTCTAAGGGTATGTTTACATGACAATGATATCCTTTGCATTTTTGAAAAGTTTTGCATATAGATGACAATGTTTTCAAAATGAATCCCATTCACACAGATCCACGAAAAGGAAACAAAACTAAAATTATATATATGCTAAGCCAGTAGTTGGCGATGTTCATTTGTAAAGAAACACTATGTGCCTGCGCACATACACATTCTTCTAAAGTGTGGTGAATACAAACATTTCAAAACATGCATGCATGATGTCAACCCGTTTTCAGAATTTGCGGTTTCAGGCCCCCAAATGCCATTGTAATGTAAAATAAACACATACAAAGACAAAACACATACAAAACACATACAAAGTTCTTATTTTTAGTTGAAAACAGTGATGTGTAAATGCTTCCTACATTCTATGGCATTCTACTAAACAAATGGATCTTAGGAGGCCTGGGCCCAGTAGGGGGCCTCAGCAAATTTCAGCGTGGGCCCCAATAGTTCTTAAAATGATTTAAATGTAGTAATCGGAAATAATAATCAGAATTAATATGCTAAAACTATGGTGGCCGAGAGAGCCACAACAAATTAAGAAAACATCATCAGTTTGACAACACATGTGCTGCAAATACTCACAACGCGACCAAATACAGAAACACACTGCAAATACACACAGTATTTGCAGCGCATTTCTGTATTTGGTTGTTGCGAGTATTTGCAGCACATTTCTGTATTTGGTTGTGTTGCGAGTGTTTGCTGCACATTCTGTATTAGTGTTGCAAGTATTTGCAGTGCGTTTCTGTATTTGACTGTTGCGAGTATTTGCAGCACATTTCTGTATTTGGTTGTACTGAGAGTATTTGCAGAGTGTTTCTATATTGGTTGTGTTGCGAGTATCTGCAGCGTGTTGCTGTATTTTGAGTATTTGCAGCACGTGTTGTCAAACTGATGAAGATGTTTTTAATGTGCTGGTGTTTTTTTATTTGTAAGTGTTTTCTTAAGTTGCAGAGCACGTTGAGCTCTCTCGGCCACTGTATAAAACCTTAAGGGAAGGTATTAACGCTGACTACGCCACCCCTTTAAAGTGAGGGGAACTGAAATACTTGATAGAAATCAGACACACAGGTTCGTTACCATGAAAGGCAGAGACAGAGGTATTGGTATACAAAATATTTATTAAGTTCACAATAACCAAATAAAACACTTAAAAAGACCAAGGATATAGTTCAAATGAGCTAAACTACCACGGCTCAGTACACCACACAAAAACAAGTGACCAGAATGACTGAGGCTTACCCATAGCAGGGTAGGCTAGCTGTAAAGTGATTATTCTTAAACCACACACACACACACACACACACGCACACACACACGAGGTGAGTGATCACAGACGGCAATCCACACTCCGTGCTCCAAACACCACCACCAGGGTACTAGGACAGCTAGCCTCCCGACTCAGGGCCTAAAACGCGCACACACACACACACACACACACACACACACACACACACACACACAATTAGTCAATGAATACACTAAAGTTATACTAGAGCCTGATTGGAGAAGACAAGTGTATTATTGAACATCTGGAACAATACACACAATTGACAGAACAATTGCCACTTAATAGAAAGAAAAAGCAACACAAAGTAGAGAGTTGATAAATAAACGACAAAGCAAACAAAATCAAACTGAGCAAGAAACAAAATAACTGATAAAGAAAAACATACAATAAACAAAAATCATACAAAGGCAAGACCAATACAAAGACTAAAGGCACAAACAATAAAGGAAAAAAAAAAAAAAAAAAAAAAAAAAAAAAATCACATCAACACACTTGCATGAAGCCGGTAATTCTATGACTGGAGGGCAGGCCAGAGCACACAGTCCAACACAAACGGTGGGGAGATAATCGGGACAGCTACTGCCGCAACCCCAGGCTTCAGTGTGGAAAGAACAAAGCAAAATAACAAAAACACACAGCAAAACAGCAGCGCCGTCTTAATCCTGTTCTATGCAGGAGCGATCATCCCAACCCCCACAAGACAGAGCACGAAATTTATTCGTCCTGCTAAAAACAAACTATTAATTGACTTAATCAAATCAATTATTGATTAAAAATTAACTATACATACCAAATATTTGTCACCGAGACACAAGTTGTACAGTTGCTCACAGCAAGAATCTCAGCAGTTTACTCGACGATGAATGGACTTAAGCCAGCTGGAATGAAAAACATGCAAGTTACGGCAAACGTGAACTCCATGCAAACGATCACTCAAACTTATCCTACCGGGGGATAATGACAGCCTACACACCACCACGAAGCCGCGAACAAGATGCTATTCCAGCTACGATAAATAAGTATGATTAACTGATATGCACAAGCTCACTGCAACATTAGCCAAACAGCTAAAAACATACCTTTTAGCCAGAAACCCACACGCACCAAGGGCCGGAGCTAGCAACGACGCATCCCAGGTAGCCCAACGGCAGCCTTTATTTAACAAGAACCAAGCTCCGATAGGCTGTCACTCTAAATAAAGGGGAGGGAACTTACCCACTCCACCACATGTACACTTTGCAGAAATTTACAGAAAAGATACCTTTGACAGACTATAATTGAAGCACTGAAAATGAATATCATCAATGTGCACTTTAATATTCACTGCAGTAAAACCATTTGGAGGAAATGGTTGCGCCATTCAAAGGACATTTCACGCATGTTTAACATTCTGAAAACTTATACTGCAGAAAAAAGAACAGTATTCTCACAACTCTTTGCTTTTTCTGGGGAAGTGTGAATCTGTTGGGGATGTGTTCATACGGCAAATAAAGGCCAACCGCTTTTACAACCACAAAGTAGAACAATCGCTGATAAGAGAATGTCGAGAGAGACAATTTCCTGCTGTTCCAGCTGACATGCATGTGGCTAACCTTAGAGAGCGGTTTTTAACAAGAAAACAGAGTTCCTTCGTCCACAATTCCCTTTGGACAGTCTGAACGCTTGACATGGGTTTACTCTACCTAATACGACTTTAATATTTTAAGAGATTGTTTCCTTCGTCCTTCCTTGTTCTGTCACTGCAAAGTTGAATATGTTGGCATGGAAAGAGAAGCTAAGGAGAGTTGTTACAGTAGAGCCGGTGATTTTCCTCTACATGACCAGCACTTTCATCGCAACACCTGCATATCAACAGATGATTATCACAAAGGTAAGAGAGCTGCTACTGTTGCGATTTAAAGCAGGAAAAGTAAAGAGAGAGAGTGAAAGGCAGAGACATTAATCAAGTGCGTCCAGCGAGTCAGTGTTTTGTTCTTTGAACTGAAAAACAGGTCAGCAGAGTCCAGTTCTAGTACACAAAATGGAAATGCCCGAAGCAGAACCACAGAGCACTTGGAGAATAGCGGTGGAGCTCGAGATGTACTCAAAACTCAAAACTACAGCAGGCATTAATCAAGCTGAACCGGCCATGACAGTCCCAGAGCAAAACAACAGGCGCTGTGATCACTCATGCACCAGATTAAACAATCGCTGACAGTCATTAGTCTGTATTCTGTTGCTGAACTTAAACATTGGCTATGCTTGAGAAATTGCAGTATCTTTGTTTTAACCTTGTGCAATGACATGAAATTTTACTTTTTTTTCTCTCCATGAGCTTACATGTGACATACAACAATGAAATCTTTTTAACCAGCTTTTGCTATTTAAATATAACAGTTGAATATAATATTAAATATAATAATGAAATTAAAGTTTAATTTAAAAAGATGGGAAGAAGACTACATGGAAAATGTATACATTCAAAATTTTTGCTTTCCCATTTGCTCCAATAGCAAAAAAAAAAAAAAATTCTGCAACTTCTGTAAATCTGTAAAAATAATGCAAAAGTAATAAAACACAAAATACAGTGTTATAATAATCCATTCTTTTTTAAATTAAAATTTTAAGTTATTAATTTTGAAGTTTTTTGCCTTAATTGCCTTAAAAATTTTGCCTTAATAATTTTATTTTTTTTAGGTTTTATAATATATTTTTAATATACAGGTGCATCTCAATAAATTAGAATGTCGTGGAAAAGTTAATTTATTTCAGTAATTCAACTCAAATTGTGAAACTCGTGTATTAAATAAATTCAATGCACACAGACTGAAGTAGTTTAAGTCTTTGGTTCTTTTAATTGTGATGATTTTGTCTCACATTTAACAAAAACCCACCAAATTCACTTTCTCAACAAATTAGAATATGGTGACATGCCAATCAGCTAATCAACTCAAAACACATGCAAAGGTTTCCTGAGCCTTCAAAATGGTCTCTCAGTTTGGTTCACTAGGCTACACAATCATGGGGAAGACTGCTGATCTGACAGTTGTCCAGAAGACAATCATTGACACCCTTCACAAGGAGGGTAAGCCACAAACATTCATTGCCAAAGAAGCTGGCTGTTCACAGAGTGCTGTATCCAAGCATGTTAACAGAAAGTTGAGTGGAAGGAAAAAGTGTGGAAGAAAAAGATGCACAACCAACCGAGAGAACCGCAGCCTTGTGAGGATTGTCAAGCAAAATTGATTCAAGAATTTGGGTGAACTTCACAAGGAATGGACTGAAGCTGGGGTCAAGGCATCAAGAGCCACCACACACAGATGTGTCAAGGAATTTGGCTACAGTTGTCGTATTCCTCTTGTTAAGCCACTCCTGAACCACAGACAACGTCAAAGGCGTCTTACCTGGGCTAAGGAGAAGAAGAACTGGACTGTTGCCCAGTGGTCCAAAGTCCTCTTTTCAGATGAGAGCAAGTTTTGTATTTCATTTGGAAACCAAGGTCCTAGAGTCTGGAGGAAGGGTGGAGAAGCTCATAGCCCAAGTTGCTTGAAGTCCAGTGTTACGTTTCCACAGTCTGTGATGATTTGGGGTGCAATGTCATCCGCTGGTGTTGGTCCATTGTGTTTCTTGAAAACCAAAGTCACTGCACCCGTTTACCAAGAAATTTTGGAGCACTTCATGCTTCCTTCTGCTGACCAGCTTTTTAAAGATGCGGATTTCATTTTCCAGCAGGATTTGGCACCTGCCCACACTGCCAAAAGCACCAAAAGTTGGTTAAATGACCATGGTGTTGGTGTGCTTGACTGGCCAGCAAACTGACCAGACCTGAACCCCATAGAGAATCTATGGGGTATTGTCAAGAGGAAAATGAGAAACAAGAGACCAAAAAATGCAGATGAGCTGAAGGCCACTGTCAAAGAAACCTGGGCTTCCATACCACCTCAGCAGTGCCACAAACTGTTCACCTCCATGCCACGCCGAATTGAGGCAGTAATTAAAGCAAAAGGAGCCCCTACCAAGTATTGAGTACATACACAGTAAATGAACATACTTTCCAGAAGGCCAACAATTCACAATTTTTTTTTTTTTTTTACTGGTCTTGTGAAGTATTCTAATTTGTTGAGATAGTGAATTGGTGGGTTTTTGTTAAATGTGAGCCAAAATCATCACAATTAAAAGAACCAAAGACTTAAACTACTTCAGTCTGTGTGCACTGAATTTGTTTAACACACGAGTTTCACAATTTGAGTTGAATTACTGAAATAAATGAACTTTTCCATGACATTCTAATTTATTGAGATGCACCTGTATATATAATTGAACATAATTGTGAGACTACATGGAATATTTGTCATTTGAGATGCACTTAAAGCAAGCACTTGAAGGCAAACATGATGATTAAAAACAAAAACATCTTGGCTAATGTCTATTTCATTTGAACAGTAAAAAGTAAATGTATACAGTAAAAGTAAATGTGTGTGTGTGTGTATACATATACCATTTTAACATTCTTTTACAATTAAAATTAGTAATATATATATATATATTTTTTTTACTGTTTAAATGTATTTACATCCTGATTAATTCTGACCAGAGAGAACCTGTGGGTTTAAATGAATGGCCTTTTTTTTTGTTGTTTGTTAGATTTTTTTTTTTTAAAACATTAATAATAACTTCAACTTTTGTCAAAAAAGAAACAAAAAGCTTCAAAGTAAAAGAGAAAACGCAGGAAAAATAATATGTGTGGACTGTAAAGACATTTCTATGAATATAAATAATGCAGTGAATATATGCATTTGCTTAAGGGTGACACTTTCCAAAACATGCAGCTGTTTTTAGTTCCTGCTCTTGTCATATTGCATTTTTTTTCCCCCTTTTCCTGAGCGAGTGTCCTTCCTTTCCTCTCTCCTTTAAATTCTCTTACCCTTCCAATGAACTCTGCGGCTCCACACATAACAGCTCAGAAAAATGTGGATGAATATATCATATGAATGAGCACAACTCCATGCAGTGAAAACTGTTCAAAGATTAAAGAGGGTCCAATCATTTATTGCAAAGTGTTCATTTATGCCACTCTTAATGGCCTCGATTCTTGCCATTTACTCCTTGATATCATCATATTTGTGAGGTTGCAGTTTGTGAGCTTCCCCGAGGCTTGTTCTTACAATAACTGAAGGCGTCCCCCAGCGCGATGACTTACTGCTCGGGTTGTGCATCATTCCCAAAATGCCTTAGCTTAGAGCACCGTTACTGACTCTGAATTAAAAAAATTAGAGAAGTAGAAAAACCTCAAAGCTAATCTAAGATGCAATACTCGAATTTCATTTGATAACATTTGCTCTAACTAGAAAAAGACTGTTAAAAGATGTCAATGTGGCTAGTTTTGTGCAAAGTGCTAAGCCTCACCTAAAAAATACTACTGACCTACAGTAACTGTTTCCAGCTTGTGCTGTTAACTCATATAAACATGTTATAAACACTTTTGTTCACTTATCTACGGAAATTTATGAGCAGGATCATATGAGCAGGAGTGCTGTTGAGCATGAACCCTTTTATTTTATTTTAGCATGAATTTAATGCCAAGGTAATAAAACACAATGTACAGTGCTACAAATGTACTTTCTTTTTTTGATGAAAATCTGAAAAATGTATGATGTTAATAACTGTTGAAATGCGTCATCACAGTCTGCGATCAGGGTCCATTAGGCATGGTTTCAAGTGTGATATGTAGCTTCAGTTTGGTTCAGTTCATACAATATTACTCAATAATACTGTATCTGTTTTTATTCCAAACGGAGCAACAAAAGCAGTGTCTCCAAGCGACATAATAGTGGTGTTACGTTCAAATTGAACCAGTTGGTTGAGTGAATGACTTAATGATTCACTCGTCTGTTCCTGAACAAATCAGTATTTTTTTTTGACAAACCTGTTTAGTGTATGAATGGATGATTCACTCAGTGAATGACTGTCACTACTGCCATAGAGATTAAAATGCAAAAAAACCCCACAAAAAAAAAAAACATGCAATTATGGCTATTCGTAACTATTTTACATTTTGGCAAACTGAAAGCTAATGAATTCGTGAGACTGCATGTGAATGTTTTTGTATGATCTGCTTACACCCCAGTAACGGTCGGTGGACCTTCATAATTGTTTTTTTAACAGTCATACATTTTTGCAGAAATCACAATTTACTGTAGGCCCCCAGCACTTAGCATCCCAATGTTAAAAATAAAATTGTTAGCATTAGGAATGTTTTCCCTGTGCAGCCAGAAACACAAACTACTAGCCAGTTTGTTTAATGACTCGTTCAGAATGACTCACATACTCAAGAGCAGGGTTTGAATCACTCTGATGAATCATTCACTGAATGAACTCAATCTGACCACTTACTGAACTGCAAATATTACTGTGTTTTGAGATGAAACTTCCTTCTTGAAAAGAAGGATTATATCATTAGCACATTCAACAGTTATTTTTGTACTAGAAAGTAATATTAAAAAATTCAGAAAACATTTAGAGCGACGTGTGTAGCTATACAGCTATATTTATATATTATACAAATATTTAACAAGTATATAATATAAATAAAGTGATATATAATAAATACTATAGAATAAACTATATTACTAGTTCTAGATAGAGCTACTCAAGCTCAGAGACCTTTAGCTTTTTTTGTTGTGTTTACTCGACAGTGTTGTGGTGCTCTATATATAGAAATTTATATTTGAACTTATTTTGAATTACTTTGAATATCTTTTGTAGGTGTGTCAAGAATTGCTCAAGAATGATACTGTCTGCAGTAACCCTGAGCACCACAAAGGGGACGAGGAGGTTCAGACGACAGCCTCCTTCATCCTGCTTTTGTTCAATGCCATCCTCAGCCTGGTCTCCATCCCTCGTGCCATAATGCTGGGCTCCTGGTCTGACCGCGCTGGCCGTCTCTGGGTCATTGCGCTCCCGTCTGTGTTGTCCCTGTTGAGCGGGGGGTTGCTCTTGGCCGTAGTCTTGTTGGAAAACATCAGCGTTTACTAGACCCTGATCGCTGCTGCCCTAACAGGCCTGACAGGTGGCCATGTCTCCATTCTCCTCAGCTCATTCAGCTACCTGGCCGACCTGACCATGGGCTTCAGCTCCAGTTACACTTTACGCATGGCAGTGGCTGAGTCCATGATATTCGTTGGAGGCACTGTGGGCTTCCTACTGGGTGGATTCTTGGAGCAAGAATTCGGAATCCAGGCAGCATTCGGGGCCTACATTGGCTGCCACATCCTGGCAGTGCTTTATATTGTGCTTTGGGAGAAAATACATGTATAGCTCCCTATAAAGAGGATTTGGCTGAGCAAGGTTCTCAAGCAGACAAGTCCAATCTGTTTATCCTAAAGTACGCCAAGCTGTCTTTCAAAACAGTGTTCAAGAGGAGGTCAGGGCAGGACAGACTGAAATTGCACTTTCTCATTCTCTGCACCTTCATAAATAACCTGGTGGCTGTTGCTCAGTGAAACTCACACATACACTAACACAGATATATACACTATAGGCCAGTGGGAAAAAAAGGTGTAGAAACAACTTTCACACAAAACTGGTAATTTTCACAATTAATGGCAAGTAATACATTGAATTAAACGTTAAGTGTTTAAGTAGAAGGTCTGAAATAATATTTTCTTATAAAATTACTCCAGTAACCTTTTTGCATATTTGCAACTTTAAAAAAATATATATTATTTTTTACAGAGTTTATATTCAGTGTGCCAACAAGAAGTCTATAAAGAATGAAATTTAGTTATTTATGTCCACATTATGACACTGTTTTCATGGAATCACCTGTAAAACACTGCAAAGTTCCTGTAATTTATATCAATTGTAATATTTTTAATTATTAAATAATTTTAAATTAAAACATTTATTTAAATAATTAAATAATTTATTATTTCTAATATTACAGTAATAAACATTTGAATTCAGCATACACTATATTATAACTAATTTTAATAATAAATGGTTTAATACAGTATGTAAATACAAATATTACCATAATCTATACTTTTTAATTTTTTTCTTTCTGGCAAGTAATTATATTATAATATAATAACATGTTTTCATTAATGTTATTGATCTACTGAAAATCAGTTCTATAAAACAGTTTTTTTTATTGTCATTTACATTTTTATTTACTATTCAAAAACAATTGTATTATTTTTTTATATATTTTATATTTTTATATTACTTAGTTTAATATTATATAATTGTATTTTATTCTTTATAATTTTATGTTTGTTATTGTTTATAATGTTATTTTAAAATACAATAAAAATAAATAAATTATTTTAAATAATATTTTACATCATGCATTATAATATAAACAGTATTAATACACTGAATGATTAAAGTACAGTACAACAAATACTTTAAAAATCTGTCCTTTTTTTTATTTCATGCTTTAAACCATTCAGACCTTAACACATTAACTTTTAGTAAGAGGAGTTTAAAAAGAAATATATATGAAATAATGAAATAATACAGGATAAACTTTGAGATGGTTGAAATGAATTATCAGTGCAGCTAATATGTGCCCCGTGGTCAAGTCAACTGTTTATGATGATAATACTGCTGAGGCACTGCGGGGAGGTTTTAAAGTACTCAATCTGAGTACTGTCACTGCTGAGGCCAGAGAGAGAGAGAGGGACAGTGATGTCTGTATGTCTCTATCAATTTCCATAAATTTTTACAATTTGATATTAGTATTTCTAATAACGCCTTTAATTTTACCAAATATAACTGTCGTTATTTTTATAGGTTCATAATTGTTCAATCGTCTCATTTGAATTACACTCTGTATTGCTTTGAAAATCATTGCTCTTTGAAAGTCGTGGCAATAAAGAGCTGTAGAGAGAAGGGACATTAATAATAATGTGTTTTTATGTGCGTTTGTGTCTCCAGGGGATCAGTCGATCTTGCTGTTGGATTTGATGTATGAGCCTAGAGAGTTCACAACTGCCCTGTTTGGGGTATTTAACTCTGTGAGGATGCTGTTGTTGGTAAGTGATCTTGTTTAATGCAGTAATGCTTTCTCTGATGACTCATGTCTCTCAGCTAACTCAGAGCGGAGATCAGTGGACATCCTTGAGATACCACTAAATCTTTCGATTTCAGCCTCAAACAGTAGTGGCCCTGAAGTACGGCCATTGACTGGACACAGCTGAGTCTTTGCCTTCTCTTCATTTGAGTCTCTTCTCTAGCACACACAGCTGAGCACAATGCCCTTGCACACACACCCCTTTGATAACCAAACGTATGTTCTTTATGATTATTTATGGGATTTTTCACTGTAGTCAGAGAAAGAACAAAATGGTAAAGAAAGGGGACTGACACAACTCTGAACAGACAGCACACAAAAAGATACAGCATCAGTCCATTCAGCTTTTTTCCATCACACGGCCGGTTCTGCTCCATACTCCATACATACACAGAGGGACGTATACATTCACATGCTGTAAAACCAAGAATGTATAGGTTATTGTAGACACTGTCAGAAATATTTAGTCTTTATGACTCTAAATATAAATTCTGCTAAAGGTGTCAAATTAGCAAATGATTGTGACATTATGTCAGTTTAAAATATGTTTCTTAGATAAATAGTGCTGGGAAAATACACACACACACACACACACACACACACACATATATATATATATATATATATATATATATATATATATCCAGCACTATTTCTATTAGTGCTGTCAAATGATTAATTGCATACAAAATAAAAGTTTTTGTTTGCATAATATAAGTGTGTGTTTTGTGTATATTTATTATGTATATATAAATACACACATTACAGTATATATTTTAAAAAATATTTACATGTATTTACATGTCTATATTTATATTTATGTAATTTATATTATAAATAAATATATTTCATATATACTGCGTTATATTATATTGTACCTTTTTTTGTTTGTTTTGCTTTGTTTAACTTCTAACAGCAAGTTTTTTGATGCATTTTATTATTATTATTATTATTATTATTATTTACTTTTTTTTATTAAGCTTTCTATTGCCATATAATCAGATGAGGTAAATTAAGAGGTAAGTTGAATTAATTCTATAATTTTTATTTATTGTGTATTATTATTATTATTATTATTATTATTATTATTATTATTATTATTATTATTATTAATTATATTATTATTTATTAAATGTCTCAAATTTAAATCTCCCAATGTAGATTGTAATTATATTTCTTGTGATGTTAAGATAATCCAGTCAACTGTTACCCTTGTCATGGTTCAAGTGTTGAAGTCTTTAGTGGCATTTTAAGTTATTTAATTGGTGATATTATTAGTTACAGTAAGCAATTTGCTCTCTCTATACTCCTTTTGGTATAAGTTTGGGTCCAATAAATTATTTATTTATTTATTTGTTTGATTGTTTGAAAAAATACACTTTTATTCTGCAAAAATGCATTAAATTGATCAAAAATGTAGTAAAGACTTTTACATGGCTGCAGAAGAATTCTATTTTAAAAAGTATTATGGTTTCCACAAAAATATATTAATTTTCAACATTGATAATAATGAGATTTTTTTTTTTTTTTTTTGAGCAGCAAATCAGCATATTATAATAATTTCTGAAGGATCATGTGACATTGAAGACTGGCGTAAAAGCTGCTGAAAATTCAGTTTTACATAACAGGAATAAATTAAAATTTAAAATATATTAAAATAAAAACATATTTTAAACAGTACTAATATTTGTATTTTTAATCAAATTAATGCAGTCCTGGTAAAAAACAAGCCCAAACTTTTGAACGGCAGTGTTCATTTCTAATAGACAACATGTAGTAAAGTATATAATATTAAAGTATGGTGTTGCTATTTTGGGAAGAAAGTCCATTTTTAAAACTAAGAGAATTATGACTTTAATATTGATTACCCTTTCAAAAAATCATTGTCTTGTTCCTTCACCGTGGCATTAGCAGAGTAGCTTTGCAGCGTGAGGCTGTCTGTACAGCAGTAGTGATGGGAAACAGGTTGAAGTCTGCTTTGTTTTCGCCGTCTGTCATGAGGAACCCTTCCTCCGAGCAGGTCGATGCAGTGTCTTAGAGTGACACTTAAACAAAGCCTGCCAGTTAAGGAGCACCCTTCCTGATTGGAGAGGTGATGGCTCTCCATTTATATCAGGATACACCACTGAGGCTCCAATCGCTCGACTGCCTTTTGTGTGGAAGCCGAAGGCATCGATCCTGATAGAACCTATTATACACTCTGTCTGTAGGGGATGTCAGCTAGCGGTCTGCCACCCAATACACGAAGCGAAAAGTTTTAATTAACCGCAATTGAAAGAGTCAATTGGGGGAAAAAAAGCGAGAAAAGGACAGACAAAGAAACTTTTTTGAATACAAAGACATCATGGAGGGGAGCCGATCTTGTGCTTCTAAAGATCTGAAGCATCAAAATCTTGGCAGGTCTGGCTGCGTTGAGCGCACGGCTCCACGCTCGCGGTTTTTATAAATGGCTGCGGGGCTGGAATTGACTTGTAATTAGGGTGGCGTGGAGTTGGTGAGGAATTATTAAACACTCCAGGCTCTAATGAGTTGATGAAAGTAAAAACACAGAGTGTTGACCTTTTCCGTCGAATGTTTATGCATTCCCATTATGTTTTCTGCTGTGAATCAGAGGCGGTGGCAAAGTCTGTTGACACCGGGCCCTCGCTGGGCAGGGGGGGTAATTAAATCAGAACTGTTTGCATGAGCAGTCAGGGCAAATGAGTCACGGCGCGCACCTCTCATGCGTGTTCGCACGCAAATGCGGATGCAGGTGAGTTCCCTTTCAAGTGCTCTCAGACGTTCTGAGTGAGGCAGCCTGACTGTTTTTGACACTGTTTCATCAGGCACAAACCCTGAAGGTTAATTAATTCACTAGTTAGGTTTAGACGCATCTGAGAGAACCTAAATATTTATGGGCTTTGTTTTTCATACAAGCTGAACCACAGGACTGTGTAGTGCTTATGTATTCTAGTGAGGTGCTTATGTATTTCCGAGATTACACAGCTGTTATATTACATTACTCAACATCAGCATCATTTTAAGCATTTTGAATTATACATAGATCTTAGTACTCACCAAATGATCGGATTTATGGACGATAAAATGGGTGAAAAATCCCATAAATTTACACTTTAGGAGGGAGCATAGACATATCTCTCTTGGGCAACTACATAGCAAATAATAAGAATGCTCTAGTAACCACCTAGCGATGCTAAAAACTCTCCAAACACTATAGCAAATGCATAGCAATGTTATAGCATTGTAGCAGCAAGTTTCACACTATTCACCACACCTCTATATTTTAAAATGTAAAAACAACTAAAATGCTGTACTATTTATTCCAAGCCAGTAGATGGCGATGTCACTTTTGTAAAAAGACAATCAAAAATTTGCATCTTCAACCCCCCCAAAACACCATTGCTCTGTAAACGAAAGGCCATAAACGCATAAAAATTGTTTCGTGTTTAGTTGGTGACTCTAGTCCCACTTTACAGCTAAATTAGCCCACTGAATTTTTGATGGATGAATGAAAGTCCCATCTTTAAAGAGTCAATTGCATTTTGAATAAAAGTCACATTTGGAAAGTCAAAGGTGCAGCCACATTTATCGTTTCACTGCCAAAATCCAGTCATTTTTATAGACCAATTTGGTAAACAGTGAAGGCGGAGACTATCTGGTGGCAGAAAATGACTGTTTTCAAGTAGCAGTCTATGGAAGCCATGGAATAAAAGAATAATAAAAAAAAAAAGGTAAATTTGAGTTTATAATTCAAAATTTTTACTTTATTTTTGCAATTGCGAGATTATATATTACAATTCTGATAAGGAAAAACAACTCGTCATTCTATCTTTTTTTATGAAAAGATAGAATGATGAGTTGTTTTTCCTTATCAGAATTGTTTTTCCTTATACGTTTTTCCTTATCTGAATATATTACAATTATATCAGAATTGTAATATATAATCTTGCAATTGCAAAAATAAAGTAAAAATTTTGAATTATAAACTCAAATTTACCTTTTATTTTTAATTCTTTTATTCCATGGCTTCCAGAATCGGCTCAGAATCATGAGTTTACATTCCTCACTTCTGGCGGTTTTTCCTCAGAATTGACAAACTCGCTATTGTTGCGTTAAATTGAATTATAAAGTCCAAACAAAGAGATATAAACTTGCATTTGTGAGGAAAAAATAGTCAGAATTGTGAGATTAAATCTGTAAATGTTATGTAAAATGTTAATAATAATATGTTTAAATAGTATTTCATGCTGTAACTGTAGGGCTAATACAATATGTCCCCTATGAGCTGCATATTTGAATATTTAGACCTATTGTTTAAATCAAAGTTATGCTTAGTTTAAAGGTCATAGCAGTTTTCATGCATAGTCTGTCTGTTTAAATGTCTGCGTTTTCAAATGGCATCTTTGACGACAGTATTCTATAAAAATGATTTGTATTCCGATCCTGACATACCAAGGCCACGAATATTTTTTTTTCTCTTATTCCATGGATTTTACGCGTTTCCCTCCACTTGTTACCAGTGTTTTTCTGCGCACAGCTGCAACTGAGGTAACTGTGACGTCTACTCTGAATTGGTCTATAGTAATCCACATGACTGGGAATTTCGCATGAGAGCGGAATATTTTCCTGCACGTATTTCACATCTAGTTCAAGTTGGTCATGTTTGGTTTGAAATGGGTTTACATTGCTACACTTTTAACAATGGATCCATTTTGCCTGAGAAAATTACACTAATGTGACTGCACTTTTATAGATTAAAAGAGTCAGTGGTCTTTTTCATTTGTGCATCATCTGTTTGTCTACTCTTAAATATGCATTATCTTGGCTAGACTAAAAGAAATAGTTTTGAGCTAAATAAGCTCAAGTTATTAAACATCTTATTTATTATACCTGTCTTTTTCTTAAGTGGATAGTGTTATCAAGATGGCAGCCAAATGGATCAATGGTTTAAATTTTGGTTTATGCAGTGTGTTTTAGATATTTTCTAAATGTTTAGCCTTATTTTAACAATTTTTAAATTACACATAGATCTTAAAGTGAAATGAATTGTGGTAACCAACAATGGATCTATAGCAGATTACATAGTAATGGATCCCTATTTAGCTTCCATTACACTCTATGCTCTTTTTCAAAAGTTTTAATGAACTTCAACCAAATGATGGCAGTTTTGTTTTCATCTTGGCAACATTTTTCAGCTTTAACCTGCTGTGCTGCTCTCTGGCAGGGCTTTGGTCTGCTGGATCTATTTTCTGTGCTGATGAGGTGTATGAAGGAGATGACATTAGCAAAACTCAGCGCTTTGTTCAGAATCGCCTTTTACGTCCTACTCGCCCTCTCAAGCAACACATGGATGGTCTTCCTCGGTAAGCTCCCATCACTCAAATGACTCAAATGATTTATATAAATTATATATTGACATAATGAAGCTCTTTGCAAAGTTATGCATGAAGAATGATCGAGAAAACCATTATGTCAAGTTAATGATGCGGTAGGGTCAATGATGTGATTTATTTTGTCCAGACCGTGTGTTAAATGCGTTAAATATGCAATTCATACATACAGTGACTTGAATACACATATTCTATGATTCTATGGTATATATATATATATATATATATATATATATATATATATATATATTTACATATATATATGAAGAGTTCATTTGCAAAAACCGATAACCGATTTTTTTAAGGTTTTATATATATATATATGCTATTTGTTTCTTGTTTTTTTTGTTTATGAAAGTGATATAATTTTAATACTGTAATACAATTATTATTAAATGCTCTTATATATTACACTACCACCCAAAATGATTAAAATAATAATACTTTTATTGAACAAGGATGCAAAAAAATGATCAAAAATGACAGTAAACTCATTAATCCAAGGCACTCGAAATTATTGTGAAAAAGCATTTATTCACATGGTTTTAACATTAAAAACAACAAACGTGCATCGACGTGTTGCCTTGGATTGATGAGTTTTTTGATGACATAAAAGAATCCCGCATCCAAAGAGCACCAATTCATGGAGTTCACACCCCTGCAGCATTTTTTGCATATTTTTGGATGTTAGACAGTAAATACATTTATAATGTTCATTAATTTTAATTTAAAATAATTTGATTTAAAATAATTTTTATTTCAAATAAATATTATTCTGTACTTTCAATTCATCAAAGAATCCTGGAAAAGTATGATGGTGTCCACAACAACATTAAACAGCAAGACTGTTCTCAACCTTGATAATAATAAGAAATATTTCTTGAATTAAATCAGCATATTAGAATGATACCTAAAGTATCATGTGAGACTGAAGACTGGAGCAATGGCTTTTAAAACATATCTAAATAGAAAATATTTATTTTAAATTGTAAAAATATTTCACAATATTACAATTTTACTATATTTTTTTATACTTGTAAGAGTGTGTAAGAGATGTTTAAAATAAATAAATAAACAAATAAATAGTTTTAAAGGTAATTTAATTTAATTTTTAATATTTTACTTTTAGATTTGTTATTGACTTGGTAGTATTGTTGTGGTAGTGATATCTGTCATGTTGTCACATGGTAACGTGGGAAGGTTTTACACTTTCAGATGGTTAGAAACAGCACAACTGACCCTATTTCAAATCTGTCAGCGAGCATATCAAAGCACATCTCTCTTCCCAAAAATAATGTAGATTTCTTTTGTCAGCATGTGACATGCACAAAGCAAATGTTTCCCACTCGAGGCCGACAGTCTTCACTTGAGCTGCCTGTTTCAACAAGACTCAAATGGCTAAATGTTTTGGAAAACAGTCTACCTGACCAGACTTTTTATGGTTCACATTCATTCCTCACTGCTGTCTGAACTCCTTGCCTTATTCCAGGGGGGCTCCACCTCCAAAGAGGAGTTCTCAGAGTGGTAAGTAATGATAACATTGTGCCGGCCTTCACAGACGGCCACTCTCAGAGAGAGACAGCCGGATTGGCGTTGATATTGTTAATTAAATAAATGGTTGTGGAAATTGTTATTCTAATCGATGTGGCAGACGAAAGCCTTTTAAAGAGAGATGAGTGGCGGCTCTGATGAATAATCAGTGCCAGGGAGGGTGGAATTTGCATGCTGGTCTTTTCTGTTGGCTGCGATAATGAGGGGCACAGCGGCGGCACACGGGAGTCATAACCTCCATTCTGAAAGTACAGCGCATGTGTGGTGTGTGCAGAACCGACACACACACACACACACACACACGGACACGTGCGCACACAGATACACCCCACTGCATGCGCATCAACGCAAATACAGAAAATCTTTTGTTCCCTTGAGGATCTGCTTTTCATGATCAGGCGGCTGCGACGAGCGAGTGACTTTAC
Source organism: Spinibarbus caldwelli (assembly GCA_039654775.1). Taxonomy (NCBI): domain Eukaryota; kingdom Metazoa; phylum Chordata; class Actinopteri; order Cypriniformes; family Cyprinidae; genus Spinibarbus; species Spinibarbus caldwelli. The sequence goes on from CM077250.1 coordinate 22,362,654, forward strand.
ATTCTGAGCCATTAGGAGAAGCCCATGCTTTGTAATCACAATTACCTTGCAAAATTTCATACATATAGATTAAGCTCATGAATTATTGAATATTCCATTTAGATTCACTTATATTTCAGAACTGGTTAGCATTCCTCTGGTCTCACCAGAGAGATTAGTCACTTGTGTCTTTATGTTTAATTTTAAGTAATGTTTCTTAATATAGTGTATATATTAATATATTATATTGTTTACTGTTAATCTTAGCAGTTTTATGAACTGGTATTTAAGTTTGTGTGGTTTGTCTTGTGGTTTTGTAGTTGCTGTAGTCGGCGCTCCATCTGGTATCAGCCAAGCAGTGATTCATTCTTTGTCTTCTGCCATCGTAGGAGCTGATGAACAAGGTATTGTGATATAAATTCACAATTTAATGAGAGAAAGAGAGAGACACCACAAAAATAAAGTACTAAGATTATGAACTTCCATGGTTTTGGACACAGTAGGTAAAACAGTATGATAAAATCATGTTTTTTTTTTGTTTGTTTTTTTGATATTCCTTTTGGAAATCAACCAATGGTGTTTGTAGTAAGACCACAATAACCACATATTTACTATTGTCTTACTGTAATATACTGTACTACCATACGTTAACCTTTTACTACCATATTCAACTATGATATTTACAATTAAACTTTTGAAATAAAAATGATAATAAATCTGGCAATAAACTTGGTTACTGCAATTTTACAATACTAACACCATGGTTAATTTTCAGAAGAGAGACGTGTTTGGTAAAATCAAACTTGGTAAAATCTTTTTTTTTTTTTTTTTTGTGGAAATACTGTGGTAAAATTGTAGCTTTCAGATATACACCATGTTAATACAATTTTTGGACATGGCAGGAAGGTAAAATCATGATTTTTGGATAGATATAATGGTAAAATTAATGGTAATCATGGTTTTTGGATGGTCCTTTTGGAAAATACTTTGGGAAAAATACCTATGGTATTTATAGTAAAACCAAAACAACCACAAATTTACAATTGTTTTACTACATTGACTATATTTTAACCGTGATATTTGTAGTAAAACTATAGTAAAAAAAAAAAAAAAAATATATATATATATATATATATATATAATAAACCTGAAAAAACAAACAAATAAACAAACAAACATGGTTTTAGGATATGATACCATGCTAATAGCACATGTTCATTGATGTATAGCATAGTAAAATATATATTTATGTATTTATTTATTATAAATACCTTGGTAAATGTTTTTTTTTTTTTTTTTGCATAGCCCTTTTAGAATGAACCAATTGTATTTGTAGTAAGACCAAATATCTACTAATGTTTTACTACAATAACTACATTTAAATGGTGACATTTGTATTAAAACTATTGTAATAAAAATCATAATAAATCTCCAAAAAAGTTTAAAACAAAAAGATATTAGGTTAATTTTCATAAAGGAGATGCCATTATAACATTTTTTTGTTTGTTTGTTATGGTATCATGGTTAAATATGTACGTATGTATTTGCAGAAATACCATGGTACAAATGTGGCTTCTGTATAGACACCATGGAAATAACGTTTTTGTACATTTACCATAATAAGTAAAAGCATCTATTGTTTGTAAAGTTGCTGTGAAACTATATGTGCTATTAAAAAAGCCTATATAAATAAATCCAATTGTTCTGAATCTTAGAGGGAATACCATGACTATACAATAGAAATCATTCAGTACCATGGTATTATCATCTGAAACCATCCCTGTGTGTGTTTTTTTTTATTAGAGTGTGTTGCATTGTATAATGTGTACATCACAACACTCCTTTCTTCTCCCTGTTTGATCTACAAGCCCACAAATGAGCTGAAATATCCCGAGGAAACTGCAAAGCGTTTTGACCTTCATATGACAAATAGATTTGAGTCATGCCTTTCTTTTAAATCTTTACTTTCTTTGACATTTGTTTCTGCCTGATAACGTAGCTAAAAGCCCAAGATTTAATCTCCATTGTCCTTTCACAAATCCTTAATGAGAGGCGTCGCAGTATGCATAATTAACCGGGGAACTGAACACCGGCTTTCTCAAAAAAAATCATAGAAATATCAAACTCGGCTAAGTGGAAAACAGTGCAGGAGGAACAGAGCAACAACAAACAACATCTTGAGTACACTTTCATATTCATATATCCACCCCGGCTTGTTTCCACTACTCACGCAGCGCGCAGCTGTAAGCCAAACTGAAAAGAAATATCCATTTAGTTTGTGGACACAAACATTTTTCTTCCCATTGCTTTTATTTATTTTCCTGTTGATGCAAGAGTGATACAACTGTGAAAGGACACAGTGATGACAGGCCATTCCCATCCATAAATACACTGTTTTCACCGTGCAAACCGCCTCTCTCCACTTTGACAGCCGTTTCCTCGGCTTGTGTCTCAGATTGCATGTGTCACTGACTCTATTGCAGTTTCCAGTCATTCCAGGGCACTCACACGACTTCCAGCTCTGGGGAAGATCAATAAGTATTGCATGTTCCAGGCACTTACGGTCTGCCCTGATGCTCTGCGACTCATTCTGCTCCAGTTAGTCAGAGCAGTCACGAAGTTCAGCGTAGCTCAGGGAGATATTTTATCAAAGTGGATCAAACCATTATTCATGCCAACGATATACTGCACAGACCTCAGTTTCCACGGCTATTATTCTTTCATTGAGATGAAATCATAGGTTATGAATTTCAGGTGAATCCACGGCATATTAATGAAACGACGATAGCTTTATCCACAATGTTTCAGATAACTTTATTAGAAACACGTTTTTAATTTAGGTGTAATTGTTGGGCTCCACTATGTAATCATTTATTGGTCCCACTTTATATTAAGTGGCCTTAACTACTATGCACTTAAATAAAAAATAAATACATTCTACAATGAGTTCATATTGTATTGCAAAACACTTTTGCTGCTATTGAGGTGGGATACAGGTAAGGTTAGGGACAGGTTTGGTGGTATGGGTAGGTTTAAGGGTGGTTTAAGGTGTAAGGGATGGTCAGCAGTGCAATTATAAATGTAATTACAGATATAATTACATGCAGGTATTTAAAAAAAATATATGTTATTGTATATTGTAAAAACATGTATGTACACAATAAGTGCATTGTACCAAGTGATTAATTCAAATGTAAGTGCATAGTAGTTAAGGCTGCTTAATATATCAGTGCAATAGTGTTATGACTTACAAAAGGGGAAAAATATTTAAAGATAGATTATTTTGGTCAGAAGAGAGAAAGAGGTCACATTCACGCAGTGTTTCTTTAATTTAATATCACAGTAAAAACACAAGGAGTTATAAATGCACATTGTTATTCTTATTCTTATTCTTATTATTATGAAATAAAAAACTTATTAGATTTATGATGTTAATAACTGTGGAAATGTGTTATCACAGTCCATTGTCCAATAGCCAAAATGTAGCTTGAAAGCACTGTCAGTTAATTTGGATAAAACTGGCTGTCAAATGTTTCAATTTTAAATATGGACAAAATTTTACAGAAGTTTGTTGTAGTGTTTGTTTTAGTGTAAATAATGCTTTCTTTGTAATATGAACTAAATTAATGAGTACAAAGGACTACAGCACAAACATTTTTTTTTTCCTGAAAAAAATGTAAGATTTTTTTTTTTAAATCATTAATAGTGATATAAATATTTATGACAGCTTTTTTTATGCATGTTGTGATTTCCCATTCATGTTATAAAAGTTATAAAAGTTATAAAAGTTATAAATAGTCCATTTTCTCCTCCTTTATATGTTGAACCAGCAAGTTAATTGTAACATTTTACTGTTACAAAAAAATAAACAAGTAAATAAATAAAATAAAAATAATAATGTCTTAATCACATAAAAATGTAATTCACTAAAATGTATTTCTCACTAGTAAACTAAGCCTGGTTCAGCTGAATTTCTCTGGATGTCTGTTTCACGTCTTTATTGACTTGAATGTTGATGTCCTCAGGTGCCATGTTCTCCTTCGCGGCCTCAGCGGAAGCGACCTGCATCCTTATTGCTGCTATGATCTTTAACGGGCTGGACCCCCTGACCCTGCCTACCTTCCCCGGGATGCCCTTCATCATCATGGCAGTCTTCACGCTCATTGTGCTCATTCTCTTGCAGTAAGTGAATCTTTCCTTTATATGGAGACTACAGAAAGTACATTATATTATACTATTGTGAAATATTATTACATTATTACATATAGAATAACTCTTTCTTTCTTTCTTTGGATTTTCTTTGAACCTGGATTTTCAGAATCAATTATTCCAGTATTCAGTGTCATTTCTCATTATTATCAATGTTGAAAAGAGTTGTGCTGATTGATTGATTGATTGATTGATTGATGATTTTTCAGGATCCTATGAAAAATCATCTCAGGATGAATAGAAATAAATTAGAAAATAAAAACAAATTCTTACTCACCCCAGACTTTGTACTAAAAATGTTTAATGTGCTTGTTGCCAACCCCCCCCCCCAATAAAAAAATAAAATAATAGTAATAATAATAATAATAATAATAATAATAATAATAATAATAATAAATAATAAAATAATGTGATTATTACTTTAAGAGACTTTAATGTTTTGTTCTACAACGTAAATTACACACAGTCATACTTTAATGTAAATTTATAATCTGTGTGCTTTCATCCTTTTTTCTAAGTGCACAGTAGTGCTGGCGAAAAAAAGGGAACAAATCAAATAAACCTAACTGCACAGTCATTCTGCATCCAACTTGCTAACTATTCTTGAAGTTAACGAGTCGTGGCTGTTGCAATATCTAGCATGAAATCATACACCACACTACAGTTTCAGAATATTATCTGAGATGTGACAAAGTGTAATTTATGTTGCAGAACAAAACAGGACTCTTCAGGTAATGTTATCCATAGACTGCTGCTCTAAAAGCCCATTAGAAATTCCTGAGAGAACCCATGGCTCAAAAATGCTAATTCTCTTCTGGGTATTAGTGCTACAAACTGAACACCTCTATTCAATTTATTTGTATAGAGCTTTTCACAATACTTATTGTTCAAAAAGCAGCTTTACAAAGAATAGTGCCTTAAACCCCCAGTGAGCAAGCCAACTCGACATTGGCAAGCAAAAACTCCCTAAGATATTTAAATAGATGAGGAAGCACATTTGGGAGGAACCAAGACACAGTTGGAGAAGCTCTCCTTCTCACATATTTAAAAGCATACATAATTACGTACATACATTTAAATTTGAGCAGATGTAATCTAGTTACATGATTTTAATAATAATTATATTCATTATTGGGTAATTTGTTTTTCAATTAAACGTCATGATCAGTGTTCTCCTATTTTTCTCTTCCACAATTCACAATAGTGCCTCAGATATACAGTGTGATTGTTGGCATGGCAACTCTTTTGGTCAAATGAGGTCACAATTATTGTCCAATTTTAATGTTAATTGCTTGCTTAGTGTCTGGGATAATTGCATTAAATATTCAATTTGAGGTAATACCAAGTGGAGCCATAGTTTAAAACTAATGTTTATTTTAATAGCTGGTTAATAAGATACTCACATAAACCGTATTGTGTTTCAAAAATATACTTCATACCAAATGAGGGGAAGCATCCAGGAACATTGTCCCGGGTCTTGTGATTAAGATGGGTACTTACATTTGTCATGTAGAGAAATACAGAGGATGGCAAATTAGATATTGATCCATCTCTTGTGTATTATTCTGCATTTGTAGTGAGAGAGGGATCTTAGTACATTTCTACTCTTCTCCACATGTGATGTGAGCGCTACATGTCTAAACTCAATCTAGCCACTAAGGTCTAGTTTCCAGTAGATTAATGTTTTTTAAAAAAATGTTCTTTAAAGTTTTTTAAGAGTTCTTTAAAGGTCATTTTTTTTAACAGTATTGTATACTTTTAAGGGGGGTCAGTGTGGCTACACTGGAGTTTGTGCTTGTTTGAGGACCCCAGACTGTGGAATTCAATGTCTGTTTGTTAATTAAACATGTTATTCTAACAAAATAGAGCACTGTTTACAATAACATGCATTACAATAATGTGATGGTGGTGATGGCTCTTGATAAATGCTCTTTATGTAATGGTCTTCCCATTTGCCATTAAATGGACAGATGGGCAACTTCTACCAAAACACATTACTATGTCTGACTCAACCAGACTACATTATGTTACATTAGAGCACGGTGCTAGCAACACCAAGGCCATGGGCCCAATTTCTAGGAAATGCATGGAGTGATACAATGTATACCTTTAATGCAAATATAAGTTACTTTGGATATAAACATTAGCAAATTGTATAAATGTAAATGTAGTCAATGGTATCCACTATAGTTTGGACTCAAAATATCTTTTATATTGTGTCACTAATACCTGTGTAATTAGATGTAATTAGATGTGTACGTAGTATGTAACCACAGTGTAAGTACACATTGATACATAGTAGCTACAGCTCTAATGTTTGTGTAACTACACATATGTAACACATATGTGTAAGTACAAATGTGTAACAGGACATTGGTAACAACACTTTTTGGTAATGAAAGTACAAATGTGTAACAGGACTAACAGCACTTTTTGGTAAAGAAAGTGTTACACTTTATATTAAGTAGACAATTCCTATGGATTTACCATGTAATTTCTTTGATGTTACACAGCAGTGGCCAGCAAGTTAGGCTTTACATATAAATTGTGGTTGGTGTCTAGAATGTTACACTTTATATTAAGTGGACAGCTCCTGAGGAGTTACCAAGTAAGTACACTAGTATTACAGTGGTGCACCAACTCCACCAACTCGAGATCCAACTCCAAATTTACATATCCCTAAACCTACCCATCTCCACCCACTGGATCAAATTGTTCCAATTACTCTTATACATACTGTTGTTACAAAATGTAGATATATAATTCCTGTTACACGAGTACTTAGTGAAGTGAAAAAAGTGTTGTTACCAATGTCCTGTTACACATTTGTATTACACATACCATTTTGAGGGTTGTTACAAGTGTGTAGTTACAGAAATATTACAGCTGTAGATAATATATATCAATGTGTACTTACACTGTGGTTACATACTACGTACACATCTAGTTACTATGTAAGTACACAGGTATTAGGGACACAATATAAAGTGGGACCCAGTTTTTACTGTATTTTATTTTATAAATGCAGCCTTGGTGAGCATAAGAGACTTCTTACCAAAACCACAAAAAAAAAAAAAAAATCTTACCAGGCCTAAACTGTGAATTATGATATCATTTTCATTTAAAATTCTCCTTCTTATAAACATTTGACAAGAAAAATGAAGTGAATGGTATGAGACAGTAACATATTCATCCAGTTTCACCCAAAAGCAAAACTATTCCAATGAAATTTGTGAGTTTAGGCGGCATTCATTTTATCTCTAGTATCTTTAGCTCATTGATCCAAAAAGATAACTTGCTATGCGCAATCAGAGTAACAGCCCTTTCAAGGGGTTCCCTGAAAAGCTTTGATCTAACTGACGCACTTGTCAAGTTGGCAATAAACAGCTTTACCGCCTCCATTATCAGCCTTCAAATTGATTCTGACGTGCATTTCGTGTTCTTCCTCAGACTATATCATTAAGTGATTGTCTTAGGTAATGAAGGCATTAAGTAATGTACACCTGCAATAAAGTCTGTGTGTGGTGGGTAGTGAAGTGTAGCATGGTTATCACACCCAGGCTGTAATTACACCACTAATGGGCTGTTCCCGGAGGCAGTGCCCGCTTAGGGTCGTGCAGTCTCCTCTGCGTCCCGAGCAGCCCACTATTAAACCTGTGCAATTCAGAGGAAGACATACGGTTCTTAATCCATTCTTAATCCATTATCCTGCTAGGAAATTATACGTGTCAAATCAGAAATTGCAGGCCATCTCGTGAAAACTCAAATTACACCCTTTGACGTTTAGTTTTTCATTTGCATCGAGTGAATTTGAGAACGGCACCCATAAACGCAATATAAGCTTATTGGAAAAAACATGCATCTCTACCTACATTTTTGCAAACTTACAAAACTCAAAACACTTTTATCGATTCTGATTCCAATACCAATTCTGCTTATCGATTCCGATTCTTATCAATTCCCAGTTTCAATTTCAACAAACTAAAATAATAATAATAATAATAATAATAATAATAATAATAAATAAAAAAAAAACATTTAGATATCAAACATATTTATTCTGTCTGTTTGCAAAACTTTCTGTTGCAGCTAAATACCATGAACAAAAACAAAAGCCTAGAGAAAACTACAGAAAAAAAAATTACCACAGCAAAATCAAATAGACTAGCTTGTATAAATTTCAATTTGGTATAAAATCAGTAATAAAATAAGAACATTTAAAAGAAAAAATGAATACAACTGAACAAAGTTCAGATACAGAAATTGAAATCAAATGTAATCAAATGTAAATAAGCAAGGCGAAGGCTTTCTTTTTATAAATTCAATTTTGATTAATCCTCATTAAAGTTACAAAAGTCATTCACTCAAGATCAGTAAGTGATTTTCTTTTGTTTTATGATTAGCATTAATGACACAGACAGCAGCAAGTTTATTAGGCTGCTGTCATTTTAAGACTGCATGGATGCAAATCTTTTGACATAATTTTGTGTGTATTCACCTGTTTAAGAAGATGCAAACGAGAACTCAATTCAGTATTTGAGTATCATATGAGAGGTGTCTTTTTGTGTGCATGTTTTGAATTTTTATGCAGCACGAAAACAGTGCACGAGTGCTGAATTGAGTTCTCTTTCACATCTTCTTGCGCTTCAGTGTTCACATTAAAATGTGCATACAGGAATTAATAAGTGGAATTGAAATGTGTATCTTATTGAATCCATGATTCTTGAAAATGTGGAAACGGTTCTAAAACGGATCCAGTTCTTGATACCCAACCGCATTTACCATAGTGCACAATATGCAAACTGATACATTTCAACATATGCATCACATATGTAAAATTCACATGTAAGGCTTTAAAAAATCTTACTAACCCTAAACCTTTAAACAATAGTATATGTGGACTTTCTTTCAGACAAAGTAAACTTGCTCAGTAGGTCACCTGGTAGTGCACTTGCTATGCGGAAAGCTCAGGCACGAGTCATGTGAAATAAAAGTCACAACACTTGATAAAATAGCACAAAAACTTGAAGCTAAAGCTAAAATGGCACGGTTGCTTCAGTAATTTGCTTTTGTTAATAATATTGGTTAGGTTCAAGGTATGGTTTAGCGCAAGTTATTTTAAATCACAATAGAACAGTTACATTTTAGCGCCACTCATCGGACATTACATTTCCAAACTTCCATGATGCATACAACAATCAACATAATATAATAAAATAATAAAAAAAAACATAATAAAAATTCACATTCATCTGAAAAAAATAAATAAATAAACAAATAAAAAACAAATAAAATAAAATAAAACTGAATGCTTTTAACGCCACTCACTGCACATTTCACTTTGAAAGTGCAGCGAAATGCGCAAGAAACAACGCAATCATTTTGCAGAATGTCGCAACAGCCATTTTTTCAACGAGCCTGGGTTGCATAAATGCCTGAACTGTGTGGGTTTGAACATCCCTGCACTACATAATTCCACTCTTATCGACATGAAAAAGCTTTTCAGAGAAAACAAATGTGAAACGTGATTAACCACTAGGTATTTTGCCATCAGTGCCAAGAGCTTCACAACGGTTCCATCTCAGCCTTCAGGGATGTTTCTATTTCACGTGTGTGTGCTTGTGCACATCTGAGAGATGTCACTCAAAGTGAGGAGGAATTGCAGAGTTTATGATACCTGACCCTATGGAATATTGATGAGTCTGAGAAGAAATAAAAGAGAATAAAAGAAAAAGTAATGACAGAGTCCGGGTGGGTGAGTAAGAGCAGTCTGCCTCTGTGGTGCCACTGACTCAAATCAGAGTTTACACAGGGACTCTAGAGACTGCAGACTTAAGACCGGTCTTAATCCATCCATCAAAGCCTCTCTCTCATTACGCTCCACAATTACCGGGACTATGAAGGGCTTGTCTGTTAAAATCTAACTTCAAACAGTCTTTTTTGTATTTAAGCGCTTAGGCCCTCTTTCTTTCCCCTTCATCTCTGGCCTCATATTCAGGATTTCGAATGTGATTATATCTGCTCAAACACCGTAACTAGAGCTGTATTGTTTAGAGAGAGTGTTTACATCGGTGGCAAGTGACTTAACGACGATGCAAAATGAGGTTGGATTTTAAAAATAATAAAAACCACACAATGGCCCCGTCGCCCTAAGCCTCCTCTGGGTCCTTGCTTTGGTGATGTAATGCCGCATAGACTGTGTGGTAGCAGAAGGCCATTTCAAGTCGGCAAGTCTGCAGGTGTGCCATTTGATGCAGGACTGATGTATTATTTGAGGAACATGGAAATACAAAATTGACATCCATTCTTTGAAATAAAATAAAAGGTTTTAAAGCATGACGCTACAGGAAAACCTATTTAAAGGGCTAGTTCAAATAAGCCATAAGGCTTTCATTCATCTTGCTAACACAAACAAAGATATTTTAATATTCTCACATTATTTTTGTCTATCGGTAGAAAGATTCAAGCTTCAGAAAGGTCATAAAGACATAAGATCATTATGTAATCAACTTGAATCGAGTGACTCAAATCAAGTTTTCTGAAGAGACACGATCACTTTATATGGTGAACAGATTTAATCTAGGCCAGTTGTCACATATAAACATTGATCAATGCACACATATGAAGCTCATCAAATATAGATGCATGAATGCTTTACATTCAAGAACCAATGAGGTTATTGTATATATTGTAAATATATGTATATTTTTGGGCTGTCAATTTAATGCGATAATTTAATTAATTTATGATTAACAATTAATTATATATATAGGCTTTTTATGAAAAATAAATAAATAAATAACTAAATAAATAAAAATAAAAAATAGGTTTGAGTGCAATACAAATGATACACATGAAAATCTAACTAGGATTATCTCATACCTTAAGACACATCCATTATATTTAAGATACAGTAAATATTTTCCAGGTCATATTTTAATCATTTTCTTTGACATTAATACAATGACATTATATAGTCAAATTATTTAATTTTGGAAACAACATGTGTCATCAGACGTGCACTCCTTAATGTCTTTCCCTATGCACTTGTGTTGTACTGTACTGTACTACATTGTTTTGCAAATTTTTAAAAACTAGGTGACCAAAAAAAAAAAAAAAAAAAGATTTTCTTTGATAATCGATGTCACAATCACTGGTAATGCAGCTTGTCTGTTTGTACATAGTATTATATTTAAAAGTGTTTGTGTGGCAGGATTTTTAACTGTGGTTGCACAATAATGTGGCAGGGTGTTTATGGAGTTTTTCAGTCATCCGTAACACAGTTGAGGTAAAACTCATTAAGAATCAGGACTTGCTGAAAATGTTTTGCTGCTCATCCAGGTAAAAACCGATGGAAAGCCTTTTTCTCACATTTGTATTTTAGAGAGGTGCAAGAAGAATAGATTTTCACACTTCATTCAGACAAATGTGTGTGTGTGTGTGTGTGTGTTTGTGTGTGTGTGTGTGTCTGTGTTTTATTATCTTTAAAGTCTTTTATTTGATCGAAAATACAGTAAAATAGTAATATTATCACATTTAAAGTAGTTATTACCATTAAAAAAAAAAAAAAAAAAAAAAAAATTAATTTATTCCTGTGATGCAAAGCTGAATTTTCATCAGTCATAATACAGTCTTCAGTGTCACATGATCCTTCAGAAATCATTCTAATTTGTTTAAATTACGGCTCAAGAAGCATTTCATATTTATTATTATTATTATTATTATTATTATTAGTTGAAAATAACTGTGCTACACAATGAAGTGTGGAAAGTGTGGATGTATTTTTGTCAGGGTTCTTGATGAATAGAAAGTTTGCAGAACAAAACAGAAATATTTTGTAAAATTATAAATGTCTTTATTGTCATTTTGATAACATTTAATTTGTCCTTGTTGAATTAAAAATTATAATTAATCAAAATAATAATTCAGAAAGAAAGAAAGAAAGAAAGAAAGAAAGAAAGAAAGAAAGACAAAAATGGCTGACCCAGACTTTTGAACATAAGTGTACATGTCTACATTGTCTGTTAATATAATACTATAACTATAATACTATAACAGCAGCAGGATGCAGTTTCAGGTAGACATGACTGACATTCAAATCTGTACACAGGTTTATTGTTAACCTTTTGTGATCATTTAAAGTGGATTTATTCTGTTTTTCGATTAAAACAAATCCACAACTCAAGCTGGACCTTTATTGCAGAGCTTGAAGCTAAAATGTGCATGGCAGTTGGTCAATACATTCCTCTTGTTTTAATTGTTTATTTATTTATTGGTGCTACTGAAGAAATGTGTAATGGCGTTAGCCTAGAGGGAAGTACAGTGCTGAGATCCTTGGAGTAAATTGTGTGTCTGGTTGTTACCATGGCGGCACCATGAAAATGAGTGTTGCTTTGTGCTGTGAATCTATAATGACGGAGAGTTCCAGTCTGGAGATTATAAAGAGATTTGTGAGTGCCGTGGCCAAAATATACACTGCTTTGACATCTGCACCTCAGGTTTTGTAAAGTGGCCCTTTTTCATGTCATAATGCAGAGTGTTGTTAAGATTAATGTTTGATGACTCTTGATTTTATTGGACAGACGTGGGATGCATGTGCATGGTTTTGAATGCAGAGAGGAGGTCTTTTGCATGGCTGACTTTAAATATGCAAGACCCCTGAGACTTTGTTTGTTGTTTCAACCCCTGTTCTATTTTCATCATGAATAATTATGTTTTTTTTCTCAGCCAAAACAACAGAATGGCAGTTTTGCAGGTGTAGGTTAATGTTCACGGTGCACACACGAGGGAAGCGAGGAGACGAGGATAACTCAAAATACAGTCTTTAATAAAATCCAAACAAGGCAAGACAAGGCAGGGCTGACACACAGGAACACCAGGAGTAACGAGTAGACCAGACCAAAATGAACTGAACAGGCAGGAAAATAAATACACATGATAATTAACTAAACACACCTGAAAGAAATCAAATACAATCAAACTAGACGAGGACAGGAACAGGAAGGACCAAATAAGGGCAAGGAGGGAAACACATGACACACACGACAGACATGACTGTGATAGTTATGGACCAGCGCCTTAAACAAACCTGTGAACTGAAGCAAAAATGTGAAACCACACAGGCTACAATTTAAAACTTATATTTAATATTCCAAATGTGCAAAAATAAAATAAAATCATTTTAGTTTAATGTAATGTAATTTAATAATTATTCAGTTAATAATTTGCATGTAACTTAATAATTACATAATAATTTTGTTATTATTATCGTTATTGTTGTTTTGTTATTATTACTATTACTATTACTGTTGTTGTTGTCAAATTATTTACAAAGACTAATCGAGTTGCATGCAAGTTAGATTCCAAATTTGCTAAATTTAATTACCTTTAATTCTTTAATTGATTGCATAATTTAAATTAATTAAAACTTGCTATGATTAGCATATTATATATTACAATTTAATATATTTAAAATAATTAAAAACATTAAATGTTACATTTAGTTATATTCCAAGCACACAAAAATCACATTAAACTACATTTTAATAATACTAAAAACAACAGCAACAACAAAAATAATTAATGAAAATGAAAAAAAAAAAAAAAAAATAAAAAAATAATAATAATAATAATAAGACAATACTATTTACAATGTAAAAATAACTAAACAAAAACATTAAATGTTACATTTAGTTATATTTCAAGTATAGTCACATTAAACTATATTAAACTGAATTAAAATTTATTTTATTTTATTTTACTAATTTTGTTTTAAAACAACTGTTTTTATATACTACTACTACTACTACTACTACTACTACTACTACTACTACTATTAATAATAATAATAATATGTAACAATAGTCCACTGAACGGCAAGTTTAAGAACCCATGTGCAGTTTATTTACAAACTTGATCCAAAATACAAACATAATCCGAGACTTGACTTGACTTGAACAGACTTGACTTAACTTGAACAAACTAGACTCATCGACAGCAGGTTACAACATCAATACACGACCCGAGACAATGGCGACATGATGGCTACTTATAGCAAACAATACAGATCACATGACAAGAACCAACCAACGAGAGACAGGATACATGACTAAGACTACCAATCAGAACATGACACAATGAACAAGAGAACCAATAGCATAAATACATGAGGGCAAGGGAAGCATGACACAAACAGGGACCATGACTAAACTCCAAAATAAGAGACATGAAAACATGAACATCAAACAAATCCCAAAACCCCACGTTACATAATAATAATAATAACAATGATAATACTATTAATACTACTACTACTACTACTATTACAACTACTACTACTACTAATTATTATTATTGTTGTTGTTGTTGTTTATAAAATTGATCAAATTAAAAAGTCAATCAAAAATTAATGTCAAGTCATTAAATAAATCATTAAACTGCATCAAAGGAACTGTTTCCCTCAGACTCTTTCACAATGCGACAGTAATTTCAAATGCGCTGAAATGATGAGCATTTCTGATACGATTTTGCAATTAGCAAACTATTCAACCTCCGCGTGGCTCAGACAACGAGGTTCAACAAAACTTTGGGAAGACGGCAATGCCGGTGGCCAGCTAACACAGTTCAGCACCTGTACTCTCTCATTAAGCATGAAAATAAAGGCCTATCTCACTGTCTGCCAAAGCCAAATGTGTTCAGACTGAGCCGTGTGACACACCTGCACTCTGCCTGACAACAACAATTAGCCGTCCACACTGCAGTGCAATCCAACCCTCTGCTGAATCTGTTTAATTAGAGTCATTCAAGGGCTGCTTTGTTAAAGTCTCTTTTTGAGATTGCATGTGGAGGAAATGGCTTTTGCATATTTATTATTGACCTATCCCAGAATTAAAAACTATTATGCTCTTATAACTATTTTTTTTTCTTCCATATGCTCAAGCCTGGAACGCAAACCTAGAATATTTATCAGGATATGGAGATGGACTTAGATGAATGTGTCTGGAAATGGGAGAAAGTGCTTCTCTGATTGCATATTTGCGAGTTGCAAGCAAATAACTAATTCAGCCAGCTGTTGTTGTCAAAAGTATTAGTCAAATTTATGGATAGCCATTACATTTACTAGCCTGACATCCTGCCATTTTCTCCATTAGTATTTCCTTTTGTGAAAACTGATTCACTCTGGTTCCTCTACTCACTTGGATGTTTATTGTAACCCTTTACTTTAACTAATTATTGTTTTATGTACAGTACTTTCAAATAAGAAACCAATGCAAATATATAGTATATAGTATACGCAGTATAACTGGAAGAAAACAATACTAGGGTGTTGTAAGTGGTTGCTAGGGCATTGCTATGCAGTTGCTAAGGTGTTTTAAGTGTTTTTACCATGTGTATTCTGAGTGGTTGCTTACTGCTCGACTCAAGTCTCTGTGATTTTCTTGTCATTATATATGGCTTGGGTCCCTCTTCCAACGTAAGTCTATGGGATTTTGTTTCATATCCAGTTGCAAAAAGAAATTCAAACTCAATTCAAACCCCTAAACCTAAGTTTCAGCAAATAGCAACATCTCAGCAAACATCACAAATAATATAAATAATGAATTAATGGTAAGACAGGTTGTATTTATTAACATTACTTAATGCATTTGCTAACTTGAACCCACAATGAGCATGATTGGTTTACATCATTAGTTGGTTCATTTGAACTGATACATATACTAATGCATTTCTTAACATTAATAGCTTTTTTTTTTTTTTTTTTTTTACAACTCTTTAAAACATTAATAATCTTAGTTTATGTTCTTTTATACATTTACATTACTTAACATTCAAAGTCTGCTCATTCATGCTGTGTTAACATTACTTAAAGCATTAGTTTTCATGAACTAACATTGAGCAGCCCTTTATTAGTTACTTAAAAGCAATAGAGTTTTTTTGTGAACCTCATTGTAAAAACCATTTCAACATCAGCTAATGTTTTTCTACTTATTATGGGCTCCCTACTAACGTGATTTATCTTTATTATGTAATTTTTTGTGCACTTTGTGAACCCTCTTGTATAATTGTGGCATATTTTAACATTACATGATGTGTTACTAATTTTGCAGGCTCTTTACTAACATTATTTAACAGGAAAAGTGCATTATTAGGGGTATTGCTGGGTCTTATTGTAGTGTTGTTCATTGTTCATTTTAACTAATGAATTAACTGACCCTAAGAAATTCAGCTATTAGTGTTAAGAAAAACATTAGTATATTACGTACAAATTAGCATTATCAATAATTAGGTACTGCTGTACATGCAGTCTTGTTCATTGTTATTTAACAATTCCAATCTTAAAGAGTTAGTTCACTCAGAAATGAAAATACTGTTATTAATTACACACCCTCATGTCATGAGGGCCACATTCATCTTTGGAACACAAATTAAGAAATTTCTGATGAAATCCGAGAGCTTTCTGACCCATGCTTTCTGTTCAAGGCCCAAAAAGGTAGTAAGGACATCATTAAAATAGTCCATGTACCATCAGCAGTTCAACCTGAATTTTATGAAACTACAAGAATATATATATATATATATATATATTTTTTTTTTTGTGCACAAAAGAAGACAAAAATAACGACTTGTATTCAACAATTTCTTCTCTTCCTTGTCAGTGTTTGACGCACATTCACGACAGTACCACAATGTCCTTACTACCTATAACAATAATATTTATTATTATTTACAGTTATTTACAAATGTTACATGTAGTTACATGGAGGTTTGGTAATTAATAATGAATTTAAATTTAAAATCGCTACCCAACTCAACACTAAACATAAAATGTTATATTACATTCCAAATATACAAATATATAATAAAACTACATTAAAATCTGTTAAATGAAAATAAATATTTACATAATTACAGGTCTACTTGCATACAAGTACTACAATGAGACCTGTAGAGGAATTATGGTGCAATGTCAGTAGAAAACACATAACACAGTCACATTTATGCATTTGCCAACACTTTTATCCAAAAATGCAATAAAACTAATTTTTCCTTTCCCACTGAGCGACAAGAAAAGATTTCAGCTGCTAGTGAAAGCCACAGAGACAGGAAGGTTTTAGTTTGCCTTTGACATTGCATAAATCTCCATGTGAATTATGAATGGCCTATTTATGACACCTGGTGGCCTGCTGCCATTCTTAAGCCAGCAACTGAATTACACATACAAGTTATTATTTACTTATTTGCTTTTCCTTCTTTATTCGACAAAGATGTATTATGTATTCTATGATGAAATGTTATTGTTTTAAAATAAATAACATGCTGATTTCAAGCTAAAATCATGCTTAAATCACTATAGGGGAAGGAGATTTACATGAAGTATATTGTGAAGTGTGGAGTGTCTCTGTTCTGTGGCAGCTCCTCTTATTGTGACTGATATATCTCTCTGTTGGCTTTTAGGTGGATTAGTGAGATGCCCGCCACTCATCCTCGCCTTGTGCTTTCAGACTGAATCTCCTCCTTCTGGGTTATTCTTTCAGCACAGAGTGGATTCATGATTGGATATTGCACGCTTTTCTGTGGCAAACTGATCTTCTCTCCACTTTTTTTTTTTTTTTGGTACTCTTATTGGTACATATTCCATCACGAGCAAAATTTTTAAACTCAGATGAATTCACCAGATGCACTTTAAACTGATTCATATATACAGTAATATATGTAAGTACTGTATAATAAATAACAAACTACAGAATGGTATGATGCAAAAAAGACTCTCTCTCAGTTCTTTAGTGAATTGAAATGTGCTGCAGTCTGCATGAGCGTGTGGTGAGAAAGCATTAATAACCTTTTAATAAAATTAGAATGGTGAAAGGTCAGCTCCAGAATTGGAAGAAGTAAATGAGAATCACTGCACTGAATTGTTCTCCCCGATAAGCCATTCACCACAATTATACTGACACAGGGTAGAATCCTGGAGTTGTTGGACAATTAAATACATTTCATGCATAAAGTTGAGATTTAAGTTGAGTTAAAAGCATTTCCTCCATTAACTGGGCCACAGACGTCTCTTTGTGGCTCTTCGTCTCAGAACTCAGAGTGGCAGAAAGCCATATGGGTTCTGCTGTCATCCGCAAAACTTCAATCAAAGGTAGTCTGTTGGGGAAGGAACTAAATATGGAAGGGTTTGGGAGGTTTGTTTATGGACTTTTGAAAAGGTATGTTTCTTTTTCCAAAATTTACATAAGGTTGCCATGAATGAACTTCCTTAATGTGGAATAGATGGTGTTTATGGTATAGCTATATTGGTGTCCTACATGGACAAGCCAGTCAAGTTAACATGAAATGGTGTTTACAACCAAATGTACTTCTGAAATCTGATGTATTTCCAAGTGAAACAGGATATTTATTGGGAAAAAGAAAACATTTTGAGCGGAAATATGTTGAGTGAACATACGCGCGCGTACACACACACACACACACACACACACTAATAATCGATATATCGATATATTATACATAAAATAATCAGCTTATTGGAATGATTTGCCATCGCAGAAATAAATTACATTTTAAAATTGATTAAAATAGAAAACAGTTATTTTAGATTGTAAAAGCATTTCACAATTTTACTGTTTTTTACTGTATTTTTGACCAAATAAATGCAGCCTTGGAGAGCAAAAGACATCTTTCAAAGACATTAAAAATCCTTACCAACCCCAAACTTGTTGTTGGCATATCATTATTTTTGATAAACTGCACATAATAGAACCAAGATCGTCTATTAGACAGTAAATAGGGTTAATTTCTGTTTTTATGGTGACTTTAATTCACACTAATACGATTATTGATCACAGACATTCTGTGCGATCAATCATAAGAATGGACCGTGATACTCACCATGATACTCACACTAATTTGCTCATTAAGCTGGTGATAAATATAAATATATTGAGGAGCAAAATACCATTTCATTGAATGATACTCCTTGCTGCAACTCGTCCCAATCAAACCTGTCGCGTTATGATGTAAAACAGTATCTTGAGACTGCTTGATATTGACTGGCTGATTGTGATGGGAATGAGAATAGAAGAGCTCCCTTAACAGCTTGGAAGTTCGGACACCTGCAAACACATCCAAGCAGACATTAGCACACAAGCACAAACGTGATCGGCGAGGGCCAGAGTCTCCCAAAACTACCATCTCTGATAATGCTGAAGAGAATCTCATTACAAGCGATACACACACCGCAAATGCTTCCCATCAGTTGTAATTATCATTGGTATACTCAGTGCAAGCGCTGGCAAGATCAATCCAATCACGCCACTGCAGCGTGACTAAAATTGAATTGTATCGTATTTAAATGATCAGACTGATACCAACTGCATCAAACTGAAAATGCAGAGTTGGGTGAAGTTATCCTCACAAAGCCATTTAGAGTGGGCTGGAATCATACCTCCGTTTTGTTCCTCCAAAATAACGGAGGCAGTGCCATGTACACAATATAAAGCCGGCGCAGCTCTGTGTTTGTGTTTCAGGAGACTGCACTGCCCTTGAGCCCCGGGTACAGATGATGCTGACACCCACTGTAATGAGAAATAGAAGACGCCATTAATTGCCTGGCATACGTTGTGAAGCGGTCGAAAAAGCCATTCAATCTCCGGGCATCTCTCAGAGCAATATCTATGCATAAGTAGAAGGGAATCATTATTTTTCAATAGTCTTCCCTAATTGCAGCTCTGATCAATACAATTTCACACGGCCGGATGGAACTGCGGAGGACTTTCTACAGCTTTATTGCATCATTGCCTGCATTAGAGCTGACCACAGGGGGTTTCTGTGCCAATAGTGTTTGACAAAACATATCATTTGAATTGTACTGAGTGCTGTATTGAGGCCGGTTTAGATGGGAAGAGAGATATCATGATGCTATCATCTTGCAATTCAGAAGATTTATGACTGAGATGCTGTTTAAAGGGGTCTTCAAGTCATCTTAGTACACAGGCTTAAAAGAATCTGTGACTTCTTTCACTTTTTCTGTGCTGAATTTATGGGGGGGGGGGGGGGGGGAATAAATAAATTAAATATGGTAGTAAATGTTAAACAGAAATAAATGGCTTAGTAATCATAGTAGCAGTCTTTTTTTTTTCATCAGGATCATAATCACATAAACAATAGGCCTACTGTCATTATTTTTAATTTTAGATTTGCATTTAAACATATATCACAAATAAGGCAGCTAATGTTATGTTAATTGGAGTGCCAAATAACAATATGGGTTGATGAACCTCCACAGACTGTGTTCCTTCAGATTTTCCTGCAGAAGTTTCTTAAAAAAAAACAAAAACAATAATAGTATAAATATAAGGATAATAAAAAAATAACTAAATCTTTATATTAGTTATATACTTCACTTGCAGTTAAAAAAGTAACACCTTTTGCACCTGTTTTATGAATCCATGTACTTAGATTCATACAATACTTATTTCAGAGAATTTAAAGTTTGAAATTGAAAACATTAGATTTATTTAGTCCAATTAAACAACTACAGCTGTTTACCATAATGTTATTTTTAAACATTGAGCAAATGTGCCTGAGATTTACTACATTTAACTCACATAGCAGGTTCTGTATCTTCTGTGTTTAATTATTATTATATTTCTTCCAAGCAGGCACATGCACAGATAGAGCTCAACTGCTGCCAGCATCTGTGAATTTTTTCTTTATTAATTTTATATTTTAATTTTTGTTCATTTCTAAGTTCATCGCCCTGCGGAGCAGCATCCACGTCCATCCACTGCCTTCATTTGTGACAGCCAGGTAGCACTAGTGTTTATCCTAAGCTTCATCATTGTTTGTCACTGCTGTGAAATTAAACCAACATTAAACATCTCAGTACAACAAGATAACTTAGGCAGAGGTCACTCTTCCGTTACATTGACTCTCACACTACACAGACTGTTACATGTCACTCCGGACTACAGTTCCCAGCAGCCATTTCACTGATCACACGCTCACACCTGAGACCCATCACACAATCACACACCCTAAATAAGCTTTGGACTTCCGCATTCTAATCGCCGAGTATTGTTCTGTGTTTATCACTCTCCTAGTGTTAGCTGCAATACGGAGCCAGTTTCTAGTTTTCATAGTCTAATCTTAGTCTTGCCTTGCCTGTTTCTCGTGTTCTGATTCTAGCCTGTGTTTCTTGGATTTACCCTTGTCTCGCCGTTCGGACTCTGTTTATGCCTCGCCTGGACTATTGCTCGTGTGTCTGAATTACCCCTCTTGTCAAGCTCTCTGGATATTGTTCGCCGATCGAAGACCACGCCTGTTTATTTGAGTACTCATCTGTCTTGTCCTCAATATACCTGTTTGCCATTTGTTCGACCCTGCCTGTGTTTTGACCATGTCTATTAATAAAAGCTTGCATATGGATCCACACGTCTCTCGTCTCGTTCGCCCTGTTACAGAATACTCGGCCACACAAGGATCCAGCAGCTTTTCAGATGAACATTGGCTGGGTACGAACATTGCAAGACTGTTATTAGCCCCCAAGCAGGACACGCGATCACTCGAGGACTATATTCAAGAGTATCTAGCCATTGCCTATTACTCAGATTTACAGGACTGTTTGCTGATAGAGTTTTTTTGCGAAGGCATTAATCAACCGCTGATGTCTAAGCTTAGACGTGAGGGTCCGCATTCATCACTCGCTTGGTTTATGGATTACGCTTTGTTGACTGTTGGCTCTTTGTTTACTGTAGGTTTCACGGAGGAAGAACACGACACCGCACTGTGACTGAAATGGCGGCCGCACTGGAGCGCGCTCACAAAATGGCGGCGACAGCGGAGCACGTTCGAAAAATGACGGCCACAACAATACTCCGTCATGTCACTGCTGCCATTCATGAGTCAAGTCAAGTCTCAGCTGATCATCCAGAGTCTTGTCACGTCACAGCTGATCTTCCAGAGTCTCGTCACATCTCCGCTGATCTTCCGGAATCTCGTCACTTCTCAGCTGATCTCTCATTGTCACGTCACGTCACAGCTGATCTTCCAGAGTCTCGTCACATCTCAGCTGATCTTCAGAGTCTCGTCACGTCTCAGCTGATCTTCCAGAGTCTCGTCACGTCACAGCTGATCTTCCAGTGTCTCGTCACATCTCCGCTGATCTTCCAGAATCTCGTCACGTCTCAGCTGATCTTCCAGAGTCTCGTCACGTCTCAGCTGATCTCTCATTGTCACGTCACGTCAAAGCTGATCTTCCAGAGTCTCGTCACATCTCAGCTGATCTTCCAGAGTCTCGTCACGTCTCAGCTGATCTTCCAGAATCTCGTCACATCACAGCTGATCTTCCAGAGTCTCGTCACATCTCCGCTGATCTTCCAGAATCTCGTCACGTCTCAGCTGATCTTCCAGAGTCTCGTCACGTCTCAGCTGATCTTCCAGAGTCTTGTCACATCTCAGCTGATCTCTCATTGTCACGTCACGTCAAAGCTGATCTTCCAGAGTCTCGTCACATCTCAGCTGATCTTCCAGAGTCTCGTCACGTCTCAGCTGATCTTCCAGAGTCTCGTCACATCACAGCTGATCTCTGTCATGAATCTGGTCCATGGACTTGCATATGCTTGCCACCAGAGGTCACTCTTCCGTTACATTGACTCTCACACTACACAAACTGTTACATGTCCCTCCAGACTACATTTCCCAGCAGCCATTTCACTAATCACACACTCACACCTGAGAACCATCACACAATCACACACCCTACATAAGCTTTGGACTTCCTCGTTCTTATCGCCGAGTATTGTTCTTAGTCTTGCCTTGCCTGTTTTTTGTGTTCTGATTCTATCCTGTGTTTCTTGGATTTACCCTTGTCTCGCTGATCTGACTTTTTTTATGCCTAGCCTGGACTATTGCTCATGTTTCTGGATTACACCTCTTGTCAAGCCCTCTGCATATTGTTTGCTGATCGAAGACCACGCCTGTTTATTTAAGTACTCATCTGTCTTGTCCTCAATATACCTGTTTGCCATTTGTTCGACCCTGCCTGTGTTTTGACCATGTATATTAATAAAAGCTTGCATATGGATCCACACGTCTCTCGTCTCATTCGCCCTGTTACAGTAGCCCTTCATTAAGTTTTACAACAAGCAAACTAGTCTGGCATTGGAATATGTTGAATATTGGCATAAAAAATGTTCAAAATGCCAACAAAATGTAGATTAGGATATGATTTTCTTTTTAAATTTGTATTGTTTTTTTTTTTGTTTGTTTTTTTTGTTTTGTTTTTTTTTTACAACATATATTTAATATATTTTTTCACACAATCTAGGGTGCTTGTGAATATTCAAAATATCAGCAACACTTTAGCACTTTTGTATAGGGACCGATTCTCACTATGAACTAGTTGCTTATCAGCATGCCTATTATTGGCTGTTTAAACACTACTTATAAAGCACATATTCTGCACGACCATATTCTACATCCCTAATCCTACTCAAAACATAAACTTAACAACCACCTTACTAACTATTAAGCAGCAAATTAGGAGTTTGTTGAGACAAAAGTCATTGTTACGGGGCTGACGAGACGAGAGACGTGCGGATCCATGTGCAAGCTTTTATTTAAAGACATGGTCATAAATACAGGCAGGGTCGAAACAATGGCAAACAGGTATGGCAGGGACAAAACAAAGAGTAGTCCTAGGGCAAGCGTGGGTCGACGATCGGTGAACAATATCCAAAGGGCAAGGCAGAGAGAGTAAATCCAGGTAAACAGCAATAATCTAAACGAGGTGCAAACAGAGTCCGAACGGCAAGGCAAGGGTTAATCCAGGAAACACGGGCAGAAATCAAAACACAGGAAAACAGGCTTGGCAAGACTATGGGAACTCAGAGGGTTTCGTAGGGTAGCTATCACTAGGATATTTGCATACAATACTCGGCGATCTGACTGAGGAAGTCCATGGCTTAAGTAGTGTGTGTGATTGCGAGATGGGTATCAGGTGTGAGCATGTGATTAGGGAAATGGCTGCTGGGAAATAAAGTCCGGGGTAGTGTGTGGTGTGAGAGTCAATGTGATGGAAGGGTGACCTCTGGTGGCGAACAAATGGAGGTCCATGGACCAGATTCATGACATAGCCCCCCCCCACAAGGAGCGGCTTCCAGACGCTCCAAACATTACACAATCCAAGAGGGTGGTGGAGCGGAGGCGTAACAGAGGGAGGGACGGAGGGCCAGGTCCACTTGGGAGTGGAGAGGTCGAGGACCGAGGCAGAACAGGGCACCAAGGCGGAGCAGGCGGGACTGGAGCCCACCAGGGCGGAGCAGACGAGGCTGAAGCCCACCAGGGCAGAGCAGACGAGGCTGAAGCCCTCCAGGGTGGTGCAGACGGAGCAGGAGACCTCCACAGCAGAGCAGACGGAGCAGGAGACCACCACGGCAGAGCAGATGACCACCAGACCGGAATTGTAGACCACCTCCATGGCGGAGCAGATGGGGCAGAAGACCTCCACGGCGGAGCAGGAGAACAGCATGACGGATCAGGAACCCACAGCAGAGACTGGGACCTAGGGAAAACTGAGACACAAGAGACAGGCAGAGAATATATGGCCTCAAGGACTGAGGCAGGGAACATAAGAAGTTCATTGATCTTTTCCCGGGCTAACAGTTCATTAGTGGGCTCCGAGGCCGTGATAGGGCAGGACGAGAGTTCAGGGACAGCCCTTCTGGCTGTGACAGGACAGGACGAGGATACGCAGACGGCCTCCATAGCTGTGACAGGACAGGATGAGAGTTCAGGGACAGCCTTCATAGCCGTTTCAGGGCAGTACGAGAGTTCACAGGCGGCCTCCTTGGCCGTGACAGGAAAGGGCAAGAGCTTACAGACGGCCTCCTTGGCCGTGACAGGACAGGACGAGAGTTCACAGACGGCCTTCATAGCCATGACAGGACAGGGCATGAGCTCACCGGTGGTTACCACTGACTCCTCCGAAGGTTCTGCAGCGGTAACCATCTCCTTGACCACGACACGACAGGCTGAGAGTACATTGCTGGGCGCCACCACCATAAAAGTGTCTGAAGCGAGCACCGCTGCTTCAGGAGGTTCTGCAGCCTGAGCCGCCACCTCTGAAGGGACTGCAGCGGACACCATGGCCTCTGGGAGCACAGTAGCGAGCGACACTACCCCAAGAGGTTCTGCAGCATCAGCCGCCACCTCTGGAGACATCTCAGTGGACGCCGCCACCTCAGGCAGTTCGGTGGTGGTGTACACAGCCCAAATGCAACATAAAGCGATCCCCATCATGGGAAACGCTTCGGACAGGGGACTCAGTTCAGGGACAGGAGGGCTAGTGTGAGTGGGTTTAGGGATACCAGCTGCACGTGCAGACACCAGCGGTGCATCACTCACACTAGACATCAAACTGGGAAATCGGAGCACTGACCTTGAATATCTGGGTGTGTCAGCCCGGACGTGACAAGACTTGGGCTGATCAATGGAGACGTGACGAGATTCTGGAAGATCAGCGACGACGTGCTGTGACGCTGGACGATCAGCAGTGACGTGCTGTGACGCTGGACGATCAGCAGTGACGTGCTGGGACTCGTGACGATCAGCAGTGACGTGCTGGGACTCGTGACGATCAGCAGCGACGTGCTGGGACTCTGGACGATCAGCAGCGACGTGCTGGGACTCTGGACGATCAGCAGCGACGTGCTGGGACTCTGGACGATCAGCAGTGACGCGCTGGGACTCTGGACGATCAGCAGTGACGTGCTGGGACTCTGGACGATCAGCAGTGACGCGCTGGGACTCTGGACGATCAGCTGAGACGTAACGAGACTCATGACGATCGACTTTGACTTGACTGGATTAATGAATATCCACTGTGACTTGACTTGACTCGTGTTTGGCAGCAATGGCATGACGGGGTGTTGCTGTGGCCGCCATTTTGTGAACGGACTCCGCTGTCGTCGCCATCTTGTGAGCGTGCTCCAGTATGGCTGCGATCACACAATTGAGTGTGGTGTTGCATTCCTCCGCGACACCCACAGTGAACGCTGAACCAACAGACAGCAAAGCAAAGTCCATAAAGTGCGCTAATGATGAACGCGGACCCTCAAAAAAGAAGAAGCTTTGATCTGAGCGGTTCATTAACGCCATCACAAAACAAATCAATTAAAAAACAGTCCGGCAACTCAGAGTCATTTGCTAAAATTAAAAATTCTTCTATACACTCCTCAAGGGTTCGGGTACCTTGCTTGAAGTGTAACAGTTGAAGTTCGGTGTCCATACCTGACCAGTCCTGTTCCTGAAAGCCGCTGGATCCTTGTGTGGGCGAGTATTCTGTTACGGGGCTGACGAGACGAGAGACGTGCGGATCCATGTGCAAGCTTTTATTTAAAGACATGGTCATAAATACAGGCAGGGTCGAAACAATGGCAAACAGGTATGGCAGGGACAAAACAAAGAGTAGTCCTAGGGCAAGCGTGGGTCGACGATCGGCGAACAATATCCAAAGGGCAAGGCAGAGAGAGTAAATCCAGGTAAACAGCAATAATCTAAACGAGGTGCAAACAGAGTCCGAACGGCAAGGCAAGGGTTAATCCAGGAAACACGGGCAGAAATCAAAACACGGGAAAACAGCCTAGGCAAGACTATGGGAACTCAGAGGGCTTCGTAGGGTAGCTATCACTAGGATATTTGCATACAATACTCGGCGATCTGACTGAGGAAGTCCATGGCTTAAGTAGTGTGTGTGATTGCGAGATGGGTATCAGGTGTGAGCATGTGATTAGGGAAATGGCTGCTGGGAAATGAAGTCCGGGGTAGTGTGTGGTGTGAGAGTCAATGTGATGGAAGGGTGACCTCTGGTGGCGAACAAATGGAGGTCCAAGGACCAGATTCATGACAGTCATAGTTAATGGTTTGTTAATGGCGAGAATTGGACCTTAAAATAAAGTGTGACCCTTGCTTTGTTCATGGATTAATCAGCTGTTTTAAACAAATCAGCATTTCATATATTTAAATCAGTAATCTCATAACATTATTTATAGAATTGTAATTACAACATAAATGCATTCATTCCACCTCAGAGCTGCATTAAGACGTCTATGTAAATGCATCTAAATGTCACTTTAGAAGCTTATGTGGCACATATGCAGTGCAAAGATGAATGTTGATAATACTGATTTCATTTAATTGGTAACAGCCCTACAATGTTAATTCATGTAAGTGATTAAAAGTTCTACAGTATGTAACTTTATTTATTTATTTCTTTATTTATTAATAATTACAAGAAGGGTACTCTTTTTTGCTAGAAAACCTGCCCCAAAGAATGTCTGTTGACGGCCCTGCTTCCAATCCTCCAATGGCTTTCAGCCATGATAGCAACAGAGAATTAATGCATCAAGCAAAGAATACAGGTGTGCTGCCATTTTTCCAGGTTTCCTTAAGACCTGCTGTGTTGTTGGTAACTGCAATGCTGCATTTCACAGATGGTAAGAAATCCTGTGGAAATGTTATTAATAGATATTCTCCTCTCCAGGGGAGACATTTACAGTTAATACTGTACAACACACACTCTTTCCCCAATGCCAAACACATAAAGAGAGTCTTCAAACTGTGGCCCCTTGGCCCTGAATTAAATCAGATACTTATGTGAAGCATTTACCATCATACCTCTGAATCTGAAGAGCGGAAGAGAGAAAGAGATGTAGAAATCCAAGAGAGGGAGAAATGGAAAATGAAACTTACACTTTGACACCCACAGACTCAAGACAATCACGTCTGACATGCAGTGAGGACACAAGGCTTGTAATTTTAAAGCACTTCACATGCATCTGTTCGTGAAAGAGACACATAAATGTTCCTTTTAAATACTTCAGTTGATGCACTACTAATAAGTACGCTTAAGCATAAAAGGTTATGAAAAAAAAGTGAATTACGTGTACATGTTATTTCAGTGATAAACTCATCAATTGTGTTCCCTTTTTGAAAGCCATTTTTTCTTGATCAGCGGAGCATACAGCTAAAATGTTTTTGCCGATCCAGGATATTTTATTTGCCAGAGTCGGTGTGTTTTGGATGACTGCAAACACAATCAGTCAAGAAACTGCTTTCAAGTGAGGCTGCAGGAAACAGCAGTGCAAATGGTATATCGTCACAAATCAATCAACTTTAGATAAATATATGTGTGTAAATTGCAGATTTCATTATGTTCCTATTTAAAATTCATTGTAAGATGTAGCTATTTTTGGCTGATGAGTGGAAAGTATTAATATGCTGCGAACTGGTTTATGCCCACAAATGTTTCAAAAGAGCACATTCCCTTTACTCCCTTATGTATTTACTTTTGTTTAGATTAGAAACATTATCATCAGCAAAGTAGAAAATTGTGTCTTTGGCTTCACAACATGTTTTTATGGTTAAAAAAAGTTATATGGTAAAAATAAGTAAATAAGTAAGCATGCAAGTAAATAAATAAATAAATTCATTAGTCGTGCATCTAATATTTAACATTTATTTACTACTCTGTGATAAACTGTTATAATATAATATAGCATAATATAACTGTCAGACTTGCCTCCCTCATAAGCCCATATTTGGTCCTTCCTGTTCCCATTTTGTTCCCTGATTAGTCTGTTATGTTTATTCTGTTCCACCTGTGTTTATTAATTACCTAGTGTTCTTAAGCCCTGTGTTTCCTTGTCTTCAGCGTCCGGTATTGTTTGTCTTACCCCCGTGCGTGTTCCTGCCTGATCAAAGCGCTGCTTTGTTTGGATAAATAAAGACTATATCTTTGGAAATCTCCTACGTCTCCTCGCTCCAGCACAGTAGGCACACATGACTATAATATAATATAATATAATTAATATAATATAATATAATATAATATAATATAATATAATATAATATAATATAATATAATATAATATAATATAATATACCACCTTAAAGCAATGCTTAATTATACTGCAGAAACATGAATATAAAATAAAAAAAAAAAATTCAAATAAGTTATGCATTTAATAGTTAATGTTTATTTACTACATAATATAATATACTGTAATATCATCTTAAAGCACTGCTTAAATATAAATACAAAATATTTAAAGTTTAATAAAATTTACATTAAAAAGCTCTATAAAAATAATAGCATTATATTACTATATTAATATTATGTAATATTGCCTTATATATATTATTATTATTTTTTTTTATTTATTTATTTTTTTGAAAAAACATAATCTGTCTAATTGCTGACTTTACGGCAACACTAACCTCTGCAGCTTCTCATTCTCATTAAAAAGACACAAGGACACTATTAGTTTTCTAGTTAGCACTGGATTAACATATTTTATTATACAGCACACACTTGCTTTAGTTTCTGAGGTCATCGGCTAACTGGTAGGTTTTTATGTCTGAATATTAGCTTAATTGTGTCTGTTGTAGAATTTAAAGATCATCATAAAGCTTTTATTGTTTCAATCAGACTTTGATGATGGCCCATTTGATTCTGCCACTGAAAACCACCCTAATGTTGCTCATACCTGCAGCTGTTGATGTGGTGCTACTGTATAATCTTATTTGTAGCACAAACACATTTAATGCAATCCACTAAAAAAGGTTTCAAATAATAAAAAGTAAATATACTGTTCAAAATGTAATCTGAATATTTTCTGGTTGTGAAATATTCATGGAACAT
The DNA here is from genome assembly GCA_039654775.1 of Spinibarbus caldwelli. Classification (NCBI taxonomy): domain Eukaryota; kingdom Metazoa; phylum Chordata; class Actinopteri; order Cypriniformes; family Cyprinidae; genus Spinibarbus; species Spinibarbus caldwelli. Next base: position 22,392,547 of record CM077250.1, read on the forward strand.
GTTAATGTGATTCTCTACACCTGTGGTTACTCTGCCAGGACGCCTTTGTGAAATTGAGAGAAACTGACTTCATATATCGACTAAAAATCACCTTGACACCAACTGATTAAAGGTAGCTACAAAACTGGCTAAGAAATGTGCAATACTGGTAAATGATGTGGCTGTACAGCACCTTTTAGTTACATCTACTTACAGCTGTTTCATTTCCAAGCTCATTCATGAGAGCAGGATGCCATCTTGCATATTCAGTCAGAGCAGATGCTCTCTAATTGAATCACATTAGACTTCCTAATGTGACCTTAAATTGTGAATGACGTTTAGATATAATACTATCATATAAACACTCATTTATTCAGGTCTGGATTTCTAGTTAGAAACAGTTCAGTAAAGGACACATCTGACCTCCTCTTACTCCCCACTCCTCATTCAGTTTTTCAGACAGTCATCGCCTGCAGGTGTATAAAAACTGAAGTTGTCCTACATGACCCATTCACCTTTCCAATCCACACTACAGCAAGTGCCTATAGCTCACTCGCCTCAGTCAGAATATCAGACTCAGCAGATATACTGACTAATCTTATACTTTTACAGGAATAGTTCACTCAAAATTATTTAATCTGGGTTTTTACATGCTGATTTGGAAGCCGCAATTACAAGAAAGCTGCAAATCTGAGATATAGTCACACTTATGAGAAATAGTAACGAGATTTAAAGTCAAATTTTGAGATGTAAAGATGCAATTACAAAAAACCTAGCTGCACTAGTGCGATATAAAATCTGAATTGCAACACATAAAGTCACATGTAAAAAAAGATGGAATTGTGATATATAAAGTCGCAATTACATGATTTTGTCACATTTCGAGATATGAATTCATGATTACAGCAAAGCTGCAATTGTGAGATATAGTCTCAAGTATGGGCCAGATTTACTAACATTGTTAGTAACATTGTTACTAAACGCATTGTTAGTAAATCACCCGCAGAATTTTCCCCTCCCATCGTGCTAATTTGCCCTGTTTAGTAAATCTGGCCCTATGTCTCATTATTGTGACCATATCTCACAATTTCAGATATAGTCACAATAACAAGTCACAATAACACATAATAAGATTTAAAGTCAAATTGTGAAATATAAAGTTGCAATTATGAGAAACCAAGCTACATTTGTGAGAAATAAAGTCGGGTTTGGCCTGTGACCACCATAAAAATTCCTTAAGACCTCTGGATGCAGCAGCAGTGGGTGAAATAGAGTCAAAAAGTTCCATCCAAATCCATTCATAACTATGTTCTCAAACCTTAAAACTGATGCACACTACAATACACACATCTCATACTTATTCGGAGAAATAAGTATTCTCAGTGACAGTGATGTGTAGTGCAACATCTTTCACAAACTCAGCTGTTAATGGACAAATGAATGCATGCATGACAGTTCAATCTTCTTCCATCACGTTTAGACAATGTGTTTGTAACATTGCCAAAGGTATTCTGGTTGTGGTTTGGTAAGTGAATGATGCATTGGTAAAACTTTAGTGACACTTTTCTAAATGTGTGTGTCACAGGAAGAAAGAAGGGTGGGCCACATCATGTCCCCCCACTCTGATGGAAATAGCCACTCCTTGTTCTGAGTCTGAGTCCCGAAAGGGAGAGACACTAACAGAAACACCCGTTCTGAGTCTCCGGCCTGTAAGGGAAGGGACAGTAACAGACACATCCATTCTGAGTCTGAGTACTGCAATGGAAAAGACGTTAACAGATACACAGTTCTGAGTTTCCGGCCTGTTACAGGGAAGGTAGCAACAGAAACAACCCGTTCTGAGTCTCCCTGCAAGGGTGAGACAATAGCAGATACACAGTTCCTGAGTCTCCAGCTTTGAGGCAGCAACAGATACGACCACGTTCTGAGCCTCCATCCTGCAAGGAAAGAGATAATCTACGTTCAGACTTCACAGTCTTCATCCAGCGAGACAACAACAGATGCAGCACGTCCTGAGTCTCCATCCTAGAGAGACAAAGCGGATCGACCAAATTCTGAGTCTCTAGCCTAGAGAGGCAGAAGACACTCAGACATTTGCAACAAGGTTATGCTCCGGCGAGCAAACCTTCACTCCAAGGTACCTTTGCTTGCATGTTCCAGGCTAAGGACCTTCTGCACCTACTTCAGGGTCACATCTGCGTTTTCCAGATTTTAGGACCCTTTGGTGCTCCCGGAGATCAGCATCCTCCAGCACTTCATGTTCAAGGCTGTCGAAACGGATTCCTGCTCCTTTCCCCACTGCACTGTTACCAGCACAACCAGTGGATGAAGTCACCGCTACCGGACTGCTCACTCAACCACAGAGAACTAACTATCACCTATCCAAACCTCTTCCAGAGACCTTGGCATTGTTGTGTATTATCAGTATATGATTTTTCTAATTGACATTAGATGTTATATAGCTGATTGCAGTTGATAACAAATAATCTTTCAGGTATTTGTTTTATGCATAATAAGGTTCTTCATCTTACTTGTTTCAGAGTAGTGACAGTTTATCTTTCCAGATAACGTAGCTCTGACATAGCAACATCCAACATAATCACTTGCATTTTATGCATCTTATGCACTTTATTCCTTTTTCATTCATGGTATTCATTTAGTAGTTGTTGATTACTCTTGTCTATCTTTTGTTAATAAAATTTATTTTATTACATTTGTGTCTTCCCTGTGTTGATAATGCAGTAAGGTTCTACAAGTAAGGTATCCCACCAATCTTTCTTATGTGATGTACTCCTAACCACACCTTAAGTGAGACGTGATCCAAAAATCATAACGTCACCTGTGATGTGAGTACCCATCACTACACTATATCGCCTCCTTAGGTTGGCGAAAGCAAAATTCACTACAACTTCAACAAACTAAATGGAAACGAAATAATATATATATTGAATTTATAAATGTGTGTGTGTGTGTATATATATATATATATATATATATATATATATATGTATGTGTGGTTGTACACACATGTAGTTGTTTTTCGGTGTTTGGCATAGTGTTATGTTAAAATCATTATTATACTCCTATACCTTTTGTTCTTTAATATTTTGAATTGTTTTTACCTTTATTTTTTTATTTTAATTTTTTTTTTTTGTTTCCATTTAAATGTTAAGTTTTGAAATTTTGTTGTATGCATTAGCTTTTAGTTTTGGATCTGGTTTAGTTGTTTTAATACTACAATTGATTGCTTCTGTTGTCCTCATTTGTTAGTCGCTTTGGATAAAAGCGTCTGCTAAATGACTAAATAAATAAAAAAATAAAATAAAAAAAAGCTTCGTAAATAGGAAGATTTCAATACATAAGGATTCTGAACGGGATTTTTCTTAGTGAGCCATTAAATGACTTGAGACTCGACTCGGACTCGTGACCAAAGACTCAAGACTTGACTCAGACTCCAGCGATAAAGACTTCAGACTTGACTCAGACTCCAAGTTAAAGACTTGTGAACATCTCTGGTCCAAGATAAAAACACACAGACAAGGCACGGCAAGGAACCGCAGAAGACCAGAAAACATTACAGGTTAACAATTGATAGCAATATGAAAGTGTGTGTGTGCCATTCTTATAGTGAGACTAATGAGCTAATGAGAGACAGGTGATATCAATTGATGATGAGTGCAGATGAGTCTGGGCAAAGGATTATGGGAAATGGAGTCCTGGGTGAATGGTAAAAGTCAGGGATGGAGTGCCCACTGATGGAGCTCATGGGCACTCCAATTGGTGATCGTGACAGTGTTAAGACATAATTGCAAAATATAAAGTTATACTGTGAGATATAAAGTTGCATTTACTAGATTTAAAGTCACAGTATATGATATGAATTTATAATTACAAGAAAACTGGAATTGAAGATATAGTCGCAATCATGTGATTGATTATTAGACGCACAGGGAGTTTTAGCACATATCAGCCTGTAAGAACATTAAGATGTGACTGGCACAACAAACGCTGTCATGTGCGAACCAGGTACATCACCTTAAGGTGAAAAATGACATGTTTTGTTTTGATGGTTATGTTTGACGTGTCAACACGCTACAGCATGCAAATTACATACATAGCCGCCGGAAGCCTTTATGCTGATCAAATGGAATACAAAACAGCTGACTGATGAACTCAACTACAGTCTATTAGACTGCTGCACACTAAACAAGTCATCTGGATTACCAATTAGTCTGAAATATGGCCTAAACGGCACCTCGTAGACTCTATCAGCATATTTATATGAACAGCTTAAGAGACCGAATTGTTTACAAATCACTTGGTCATTGAATATTCAATTAATAGATTGATTTAAATGAGATCAATGAAATATATTATTGGTGTTTATTTATCTAATTTTATCTAATTTGACCTTACAATGTCTTAATTCTGATTTACAGTGGATATAAAAAAAGTCTACACACCTCTGTTAAAATGCCAGGTTTCTGTGATGAAAAAAAAAAAAAAAAAAAATAGACCAAGATAAATAATTTCAGAAGTTTTTCTACCTTTAATTCAAACTATAACCTGTACAACTCAATTAAAAAACAAACTGAAATCTTTTAGGAAATGGGGAGTAAAAATAAAAAAAAACTAAAATAATGTGGTTGCATAAGTGTGAAGACCCTCTTATAACTAAGAATGTGGCTGTGTTCAGAATTAAGCAATCACATTCTAACTCATGTTAAATAGGAGTCAGTACACACCTGCCATCATTTAAAGTGTCTCTGATTAAACCCAAATTAAGTTTAGCTGTTCTAGTTGGCTTTTCCTGACTTTTTCTTAGTCGCATCTTACAGCAAAAGCCATGGTCCACAGAGAGCTTCCAAAGCATCAGAGAGATCTCCCTGTTACAAGATATCAGTCAGGAGAAGGGTACAAAAGAATTTCCAAGGCATTAGATATACCATGGAACACAATGAAGACATCATCAAGTGGAGAAAATATGGCGCAACAGTGGCATTACCAATCACTGGACATCCCTCCAAAATTAATATAAAGATGAGAAGCAAACTGGTCAGGCAGGCTGACAAGAGGCCTACAGCAACATTAAAGGAGCTGCAGGAATTTCTGACAAGTACTGGCTGTGTAGTACATGTGACAACAATCTCCCATATTCTTCATATGTCTGGGCTATGGGGTAGGGTGGCAAGAAAAACATCCAAGCCTGGCTAAATTTAGCAAAAACACATTTTAAGTCTCCCAAAAAGCATGTGGGAAAATGTGTTATGGTCTGATGAAACCAAGGTTGAACTTTTTGATCATAATTCCAAAAGGTATGTTTAGCGCAAAAACAGCACTGCACATCACCAAAGGAACACCATACCCACAGTAAAGCATGGTGGTGGCAGCATCATGCTTTGGGGCTGTTTTTCGTCAGCTAGAACTGGGGCCTTAGTCAAGGTAGAGGGAATTATGAACTTTAGGCTTCAGGCTTCTGCTAGAAAGCTGAAGATGAAGAGGAATGTCATCTTTCAGCACGACAACAAGCCAAATCATACATCCAAATCAACAAAAGAATGGCTTCACCAGAAGAAGATTGAAGTTTTGGAATGGCCCAGACAGAGCCCAGATCTGAATCCGATTGAAAATCTGTGGGGTGATCTGAAGAGGACTGTGCACAGGAGATGCACTCGCAATTTGACAGATTTGGAGCATTTTTGCAAAGAAGAGTGGGCAAATATTGCTAAGTCAAGATGTGCCATGCTGATGGTGTAATAAAATCAAAAGGTGCTTCAACAAAGTATCAGTTTAATGCAACCAAATTATTATTTATTTTTATTTATTTTTTTTTTTTTTACTCCCCCTTTCCTGAAGGATTAAGGATTTCAGTTTGATTTTAATTGAGTTGTACAGGTTATAGTTTACATTAAAGGTGTAAAAAGTTCTGAAATAATTTATTTTGGTCTAATTTTTTTTTTTTTTTTTTTTTAACATCACAGAAACCTGGCATTTTAACAGGGGTGTGTGGACTTCTTATATCCACTGTATAAGGACTGGTTGGAGTCATTGTGACAGCACAAACAAATAATTTCCTGATAAGTCCCGCTATGGGATTGTGTCGAACTCACTCATCTGTGGTGTAATTCCTTTTCTAACCCAAGGATTTTTCAGAGGATTTGTGAAGATTTGTATGTCTCTCAAATTCTTGTCTTGAAGAAAGTACTTTCAAACTGTAGCTTTTTATTTAAGTATTTAACTATTAGATGTGTGCAGAGAAGAAATTATCTGCAAATGAATCTGTATCTGTAGAATTGACAAAATTATATTTTTCTATGTCTGTATTCAGATAGAATCAGGTATGAGCAGGGTTTAAACTGAAAGTGAGGTTATCATTATGAAATAAAACTAAAAAACATTTTCATTACTTGAAAAAAAAAATTAACAAATAAAATATAAAAAACTTATTTCAGCTAGTTGCCAAGGCAACATTTTTTTTCATTTTCATTTAGTTAAGTTAAAAGTGCTAAAATAACAAAATAAATAAATAAATAAAAAACAAAGCTTGCTATAATAATAATAATAATAATAATAATAATAATAATAATAAAACTACAATAGTATATTAGTTAATATACTATAAAAACTACAATAGTATAATAATGGTACTAAAACTAAACAAAAGCCTATTTGTACGTTGTTTTTTTTTTTTCATAATTTTTTTCCGTGTCACTTTTCCAGTAGCTTTCGCTTACCAATTTATCATTGTATAATTCATAAAAGGTTTTATGTATGTATGCATTTATCAATCTGCATGTATTAATTTATCAATTAAAAAAAAAAAACAGAAAACAAATTAGGAAATAAAAAGAACATAAATGCAACAACAACAACAACAACAACAAAAATCAAAATATTAACAAATTCTACAATAGTATATTAATGGTACTAAAACGAAACAAAGCCTGTTTTTACATGTGCACTCTTAAAAATAAAGGTGCTTCACGATGCCATAGCAGAACCTTTTTGTCTAAATGGTTCCATAAAGAACCTTTAACATCTGAAGAGCTTTTCTGTTTCACAAAAGTTTCTTTGTGGCAAAAGAATGTTCTTCAGATAATAAAAAGGTAAGAAAGAGATGGTTCTTTAAAGAACCTTTTACTGAATGTTTCTTTGTGGAACCAAAAATGGTTCTTCTATGGCATCGCTGAGAAGAACCTTTTAAGCACCTTTATTTTTTAAGAGTGTACCTCCATTTTTATTTTACGTTTACATATTTTTTCATGTAACTTTTCCAAAAGCTTTCATTTGCCATTTTTTTTTCATTGTATAATTCATAAAAGGTGTTTATTTATTTATTCATTCGTTCATTCATTCATTTAACAACCTTTATGTAAAATAAAGCTAACGTAAAACAAATGCTAAATTGTGTGGATTTAGTTTCATCTCAGTGACTTCACAGTGATTATTTTGAATCTTTTCACCACAAAGATTCGTTCAGATTCATTCACGGAGACTGTGAGTCATTTGAATCATTAACTAAACCGATCCATAAATAACACTTATTGAATTCAGGCACTATAGACAAAAAGGTTGAATTCTCTGTAGTTACACCACATAGTACCTCACTACATTGGAGCTACTTAAGGAAGCAAAATATATACTGTATTTTTAACTGTGTGATGGTAGAATTTATAATTTAATGTAAGCTGGAACAAAACAATGAGGGCTTTACATGGATCTCAAGGGGTTAGCAATAAACTTGAACAAATACATAACACACAACTACAAAAGAAGAATGCATATCAACTAATTTACATAACTGAGTCAGAAGAAAATAGCAAGGCACAGCAGCACTTTTTAAAAAGTAGACCAAAAGTGCTGCAGGGACTTGAATCTGTGACTCATTGTTTGACATGAACCATCCATAAACAAACTGATTCACAGTGACTCTCGCTTCCCAAACTCACATACTAGAAAAAGGTATTTTAAGGAGGTATTTGCACTAGGACACTCAAATTTGATATTAACATTGCATTTACACTTGTCCACATAAATGTCTACTACTATTCCATGCTGTATGCAAAAAGAGCTCATGGAGATGCTAATGCTAAGCAGTGAAGTTTCCACTTTTTAACTCCATATGGCAATTAGTGTTTGAATTTTGCGGTTGCCTGAATGCAAATGAAATCACACTTGTATTACGAATGCAAAACTGACATTTAGAAAAGTCTCCACCACAGTGAACACTCCGCAATATCAGATAAATCTAAATAGCTATATGCTAATATTTGGCTCTTACATGCTGAAAGCCAAAACTGAATGAATAAAGTTTTGTAAAGTGGTACGCAAAGGCCATGATTTGTATACAACTGTGTGGCTACTGACCTTTTCAGTGCATACAAACTCCCTCACAGCCTCAGACCAAACATTAGATTCTAGCGAAACTAGAAATGGAGCCAACGAGGCGAGATTTCCTCATTACTCAACTTGGATCATCAGGCCAGTAAAGTTAATACGATCCATAGCATCACCTCACACTTCTCACACTATACAACTTCTGTTTGGAGGCTGTGTTTTCACATTAGCGCCATGAGGACAGCTAGCCTGCACAGACCAGTGCTCTACATTCCCTACATATCAGCTCTGAAGAATTAGTTACACAGAGCATCTTATAAAGGTTTTATAGCTTTCACGAGGATATCGGGATCCATTTTGTTTATACATCATGTGTCTTGGTGCATGAAATTGCTTTTTTCCTCTCATGTTTCCTGTTACAATAAAACATTGAGGTATAGACTCCGCAAGAATATTTTAGCAAGAAGAAATGCCAGGACTCTTTCTTATGACTGCAGCTATGAATGACAAAGGGTTCACCTCAGGCCACCGACACCATAAATGACCAAATATGTACTGTAATTTGTTTTGCACACATTACATTGGGGATATCAAATATATCTATGCCACTTAAACTGCTTGAAGCATTTCCCTATTTTAATTTATTCATAGTCCCTTTCTTAAAAATACATTTTAGGCTCATAACACACTCTACACAAATATGTGAACACAAATGGGTCATTCCTACTATGCAATACATTTTGATTTCTCTATCAAATATAGTGGTAATAAATGAACATTAACACACTTTTAGGGTATGAGCCAAAACGTGCTGATTTTTGAGTATGTCGCTTTAAATGCAAATGAGCTGTTGCTCCCGGAGAAGAGGGCGGAGCTTCAAGAGTTCAAGCTCCAGCATTAGCAGTGCTAGCCTTTGCAAATAAACATTCCACTATTAGTACAAGCCAGTTATCTTTACAGAAAACATACACTGTTTCAAAGTCAGTTGTCTGATTATACTGTGCATAATAAATTTGCGTTTATGAATTACACAGACGGGGAGCACGGCGCGAAAAAAATAGCTGGTCTCATGCGATCACAAACTTTATAAGTCCCACCTCTGATTATGAGCTAGACAACTTCAAGCGATCGACTCACATTGCTTTCATATGCAACTTTTAACTACCACATTCCTATTTAAGATCATTCTGTTAGCACTTTAAGGCAGCATCAGTGAAAACAGGCAGAGACACTGATAGCTTTAGCAATTAGCCTTACAGAGTGCCAAGAAGCTCTTTCAGAAAGGCAATTTGGAAAACAAATGCATGATACTTACTTTGTCTGGAGCTGACGTTCGTGCACAAAATGTTGGGATTGATTCCTAAACATTTAGGGAACGTTACAGATTTTTTTCCAGGATATTTCCTTCGAAAATGAAATTTAACCACAGTGTCCTCGACTCAGATGGGGGGAGTTTATGGCGACTCTTATGTTCATTAGTGCATCCCAAAACAAAACTTGTAAAGCCTCTTTGGCGCTGACATTGTCTCCAGTAATGGTGGATTGCAGCTTCTAGGGCTGTGTTTATGCTAATAGGGCAGAGACAACACAAATGGGCAGGACTTTTTCCCTTCAGTGACGTGAACAGAGGGAGAATATGAAACAGCTCTTTTGGAGAGACTGTTCATGATTTATTGGTTTTATAAAAAAAATGAGTTGGTGGATTTTTAACATTATAGGCTGGTTGTTTTCACACACTGCAGCCACACAACTGTGTTCAAACACCTTATAAAAGTGATTTTTGCATAATAGGTCCCCTTTAAATAACAACAGCATTTTGGGGGGCCCAAAAACTTACAAAACGAGTTTCAAAGTGCAAGTTTTTGAAAACTATACCGTTATCATTAAAACACGAATTTGTGAAAAACAGTGATGTCTGTACTGTTTCTTTAAAAAGTGACATTGCCAACTACTGGCCTGGCATACATAATACAGCAATTGTAGATGTTTTCAGGGATCCGTGTGAACAGGGATTGTTTTGACAATGTTGCCGTCTGTATGCATAACTTTCCAAAAATAGAGGAAGCATTGGATTAGAATTTTCTGATTTCGTTTTTGTGGCATTTGGTTTCTGTTTAACCCTAAAAGGGCTGACGTATCCTGGGGGCTGTGGGGAGAGGCAGTGGAAGTGCAGGTGCCATTTCTTGGTTTCATGACGAAAGAGTGTTTATTTATGTATGTAATATTTAGATCTGGTGACTTTGTTCATAGACTCTTTGTTTAGCTCACAGGTAGCACTTAAAAACATCATGGCCATCTGTTGTGGGAAAATACTCAACCTTAATGTATTTTACATAATATTTCCAATATTTGTAGGGCACTTACATGTTTACAAAGTTGTTGTTAAGCATTAGCTTATAATGTTTATGTGAAAATTTAATTTTGAAATTTTTCTTAATCTGCCTGTAAATGTTTGTATCTCAGGGGATATGTCACCCTTTTAGGTGTATAAAGATATATAGACTGTAGTCTATAGATTTTAGACTTTAGCCTATTTAAGAAAGTCAGTTCAATACTTAAAACTCTTAAATGATCATTTATTGTCAATAATTTAATCAATGATCTTTTAGTTAGCAATAATGAATTTAGTTTTAGGTCAACAATACATCTATTTTTTTTATTTTTTATTTAATTTTTTTTGGCATGTGTATATACAACCCAAATTCTGGAGAGTGCCTTCCAGAGCCCGATATTTCAGAGCATCATCCTGTTCCCTTGTTCAGCCCAGAAGAGGCTCACAAATGCCCGCCCTCCCACCCGCTCCTGTCTCCTCCTTTACTCCGCCTCCAGCCTCCGAGGCCTGGACTCCGCCTCGGCCCATCGGCTTCACCATGGCTCCTAGCTCCCTCCTCTCCGCCGTGGCCCATCGGTCCACTGGCTCCGCTGGGCTCCCTCGTCCCTCCGGCTCCGCATTGGTCTGGCGTCGACCATCCTGCGCCTCAGGACTCCACTCCTCCATCTGCGCCTCGTCCCTGCGTCCCTCCAGCTCCATCAGGTTCCTCCATCCCCTCGGCTCCTCCTCAGTCCTCTGTCGCTCCGGCTCCACCGCGGCCCTCTGGATCCCTGCCTCGGTCACCAGGGCCATCTGCTCCGCCTTGGCCCTCCGGATCCTCCCCATCGCCCTTGCTCTTCAGCTCTCCATCTCCGCCTCGGGCTCCTTCACCACCTGCTCAGCCGCCGTTGGTGGGCCCCTTGGAGTCGGCAGCCATTCCTCCTCCATGGCTCCTCCCTCCGTCGGCTCCACCATGGGCCGTCATCATGGCTGCGGCCTGGGTCCCGCCTGGCTCCTCCTGCTCCGGGCCCCTCCTGTCTCCTCCCTGGTTTATCCCTCCTTCGTCACCTCCCTGGTCTCTGTCAGCCGGCCCCCTCCCAGGTGTCCGTCCTCCTCCGGAGCCTCCTCCCTAGTTCCCACCCGCCCCTCCCCATGTTGTTTCTGCGGTGCGAGGACGCACCTTCCGGGAGGGGGCGTTATGTCAGGTGTCTGGACTGTCTGTGTCGTGTTTTGCCCCTGTTCCTGTTCCTGTTTTCCTTATTTGGTCATGTTCCTGTCCTTGTTTAGTTTGATTATTAGTTGATTCCCCACACCTGTCTGTCCCTCGTTATCCTGAGTTTGAAAGCCCTGTCTGTTCAGTTCATGTTTGTCGGGTCTACTTAGTTACTTCATATGTTGCTCAAGCTCCTATTGTGTGGATTTCCCCTGTTTTCTGTGGATTAAAGACTGTGAACATTTACTCGTGCCTCCTGCATGCTTCCTCTACAGCGAAACATGACAGTATTATTTATGTCCTAATAATATGGAAATATATCCATATCGTAGGTCAAGGGTCACCAAACTTTATCCTGGAGGGCCGGTGTCCTGCAGAGTTTAGCTCCAACTTGCCTCAACACACCTGCCTAGAAGTTTCAAATGTACATAGTATGAGGATGATTAGCTGGTTCAGGTGTGCAGTGTTGGGTAAGTTACTTTCAAAAAGTAATTAATTACTATTACTAATTACATCATCAATATTGTATTTAAATTGCTTTACTAATTACTCTGTCTGAAAAGTAACTTAGTTACTCAAGAAGTAACTTAATTATTCAAATCGCTAATTAGGCTACATCTTAAAATTAAACTCTTTATTCTTTCAATTTGAGTCAAACATAGAATAGTTTAGCCTTTTAGCTTTAAAACAATTGTAATACTTAAACATTTTTATAAAAAAAGTAACCTTCTTTGGTTAACAAATAGAAATACTCTGAATAACAAAATATCTGAATAACCAAAAAGCTTAAGAAAAGTTAAACAATACATTTCAGTTTGGCAAGATGTTCAGGAAAAGCCCAACTAGTAAAATCCGTACAGGTTTATGTAAAAATAAGACGTTATCTAATGTAGGTAAGAATAAATTACATAAATGATCTTCTCTGCTGAATAAAGCCGTGTCAGATTGCGCTGTTCTTCTGAGTAGCTAGATGAGGGTGTTTGGGTGCAGGTGACTGCATATAATGAGCTCAGATACGGGAAAGACTGTACCTCTCTTTAGTTTCATAAGGATTACATAATTAGAGAATATTCATTTTCGATTTGAATTTGTTCATTTAAAAGTAAACACTTCAAGCTTTCAGATACAGGAGAGACTGTACCTCGCTTTAGTTTCATACGGATTACATAATCAGAGAATATTCGTTTTTGATTTAAATTCGTTCATTTAAAAGTAGACACTTCAAGCTTTCAGATACGGGAAAGACTGTAACTCGCTTTACGTTCATATGGATTACATAATCAGAGAATATTCCTTTTCGATTTGAATTCGTTCATTTAAAATTAGACACTTCAAGCTCAGATATGGGAAAGACTGTAACTCGTTTGGATTACATAATCAGAGAATATTCCTTTTCGATTTGAATTCGTTCATTTAAAATTAGACACTTCAAGCTTGGAAAGACTGTAAATCGCTTTACATTCATATTTATTTTTATTTATTTATGCATTTAGCAGACGCTTTTATCCAAAGCGACTTACATGGCATCCAAGTTACAGCTTTTACATTTTATCAGCTCTTGCTTTCCCTGGGAATCGAACCCATGATCTTGGCGTTGCTAGCGCCATGCTCTACTATTTGAGCTACAGGAAAGGACATATGGATCACATAATCATATGGATTACATAATCAGAGAATATTCCTTTTCAATTTGAATTCATTCATTTAAAAGTAGACGCTTCAATCTTTCATATATGGGAACGACTGTAACTCGCTTTACGTTCATATGGATTACATAATCAGAGAATATTCCTTTTCAATTTGAATTCATTAATTTAAAAGTAGACACTTCAAGCTTTCATATACGGGAAAGACTGTAACTCACTTTACGTTCATATGGATTACATAATCAGAAAATATTCCTTTTCGATTTGAATTCTTTCATTTAAAATTAGAAGCTTCAAACTCAGATACGGGAAAGATTGTACCTTGCTTTAGTTTCATACAGATTACATAATCAGAGAATATTCCTTTTCGATTTGAATTTGTTCATTTAAAAGTAGACACACAAGCTTTCTATAGACATATTTCTCATGTCTCTGTGTCAAATATTTGCTGAGTTTGTGATGCGTAGAAGTTGCTCACGGAGACCTAGACGGTAGAAAGTGCACCCTTTTTGTTTTGTTTATTTTGTAAAAGCACAATGTTTTGTTGTTATTGTCAGTGTACACATATAAAAGTAGGCCCTTTTAGATTCGATTGATTTTAGTCTTATCTGTATCTGAGTATTTAAGGTTTCTCTGTGAATCAGGAAAATCTGAACGTGAACGCGCTGGGGCATAGAGGGTTAAAGACAGAGCATTCAATTTTATCTTTAGACGGTAAATTTAGATTTCAAATTCAATGTTGATTTTAGAACTGTTGAAATTATTTACTGTATGTAACGCAAGTACTTTATAAGTAACTGTAATTAAATTGCCTAAAAATGAATAGTAATACCTTACTTTACTTTTTCAGTGGATAAGTAATTTAATTACAGTAACGCGTTACTTAGTAACGCGTTACACCCAACACTGCAGGTGTGTTTAATCAGGGTTGGAGCTAAACTCTGCAGGACACCGGCCCTCCAGGACCGTGTCTGGTGACCTCTGCCATAGGTAATCACAGCATGCCGATATACAGCCATATCTCACGTCTACTCATGTGATATTGCATTTATACAACAGTTCGACAGCACGAGTGTGTAAATACATAAACAACAACAACAACAACGGAGTGTCTTTAAAAGCTCTCTTCTCTGTGAACTACTTCCTTCCGCCACGGATTCAAATCTAAAGTTGAGCCCAAGCCTCCTTTACTAATTCCAAAACGTCACTTTAGAACAGGGGTGTCAAACTCAGTTCCTGGAGGGCCGGAGCCCTGCAGAGTTTAGATGCAACCCTAATTAAACACACCTGATCCAGCTAATCAAGTCCTTCAGGCTTATTTGAAAACTACATAGTTTGTGTGTTGAAGGAGGGTTGGAACAAAACACTGCAGGGCTGCTGCCCTCCAGGAACTGTGTTTGACACCCCTGCTTTAGAACTAGTAACGAAGAAATGTTGAGTCGCTTCATTGAAAGCTTATTGTATTACTGTATTAAAAGCTCGCTGTATTATTTAGAGTATTATGAGAGAGAGATGGACTGCGCACGTGTGATTACCTGCATCTGATACAGCATTCATTGTTCAGATCGGTCTTGTATTCACAATAAACATTAGTTTGAATGTCCGCTGAGGAAAGTTTTATCTTTGTCGTACCGTTAATATCCTTTCATCTGTTAAAGGTGATTTTGCTGCTCAGTGCATTTGTTCGCTATGTCATGCTGTTGTAGAAACTAAAAATAACTTCCGTTTATAGCGTTTATAACTTTTCAATGTAAAAGTCTTTACTACTGATTCATAAAAACAGTCTCTTGTCACCATCCAATGGTGGAACAATGTAGATAAAATCAAAATCACAAACATGCACCATTTCTCAGTACTAAACACTATTATTAAATACTATTATTTATATAAAATATTATTTATTGAACAACAAGCACAACAACAGCCATAATAAAAGTTGTTAGGTAGTTCAGTCAAAAGTACAAAAAAAAACTATCCCCTCTGGAACAAATAATAGATTAATGAGACAAAAGACAACGGTTAGATTTACCCATAACAAATTATATCTCATGTGTAACCACTACAAAGACATTAGAGCCAGTGGTAAATTCCCAGAGATCTGGCCGAGGTGAGGCGCTCTCGGGCGGCTTCATGAGCGCTGAACGGCCGCTGACCAACTGGAGCTCACATGTCCGAAAACGTTGACGCAAATTTTCAAATAGACGTTATCTGTATTAACAAAGTGCATATTTGAACCATAAACAAGTACATTCTCGTCTGAAAACCTTTTAAAACTACATTCCATGACACAAAAACTATTTATAAAATGATCCTGGATTTGAGCGCCGGCCATGACACTTGCTGCAAGAAGTACCGCAAGCTGAGTGATAGGATTACAAACTGTTAAAGGTCTGTTAGAGTTCTGATATCACTCTACTATTGCACTCTTATCAGCCAATCAGATTTGAGGACCAGAAAGAACTGTTGTATATATATTGTATGTTGTTTATTTCTGAAGGAGGTCAGTTGAATGAAACATTGCTTGTTAAAGTTATTTAGTGATCAAGCAAGTTCTAGTGGTGTGTGGGATTTTTCATTTATTTAGTTTACTTGTCCCAAACATAAACAAGGTAAATTGTTGGTTATCATTCCTTTAATATGTCATTCTGACATGTTGGCAGAATAACCTACAATATGCACCAAATATAAAACATTTAGAGCAACAGGCCAGATTATTGAGCAGGTACAGAAGAGAGTACCGTCCATTTATGAAAGCTGCCGATACGGAAAAATAATTCTTAGCACTTTGAAAAAAAGCATAATTGCTGCTGAGCACCGGCCCACTTTGAGTACTGCTGTCATGGTAACAGTTTGAAGAAAATCTTGCTCAGCAAGTTAGTTAAAGTCAACATTTTTACAATCAGTTACAGATCCGGCTTAATTGCACAGATACATGTAACTTCATCACCCCTTTGAGTATGGAGGTTTGATCCCACCACAGCAAGTGATAGTACATGTTAAGTGTGTTCTTTGCTATGCATTTGTGTACTTCAGTCATTGACTGACTTTAGACTTTTTTTTTTTTTTTTTGGTCTATTGACTCAAGTAACTGCACAAAAGGTCATTTGGAAGTCCAGAATGCACAGGTGAAAGGCAATCAAACATGAGGGCAGAGAGATTAATGAAACTGTGCTTCTGGCTTCTGTCACACTAAACAATAGCAGAAAGGCGACACTGTCGCTGCCATTCTGTGATGCATTGTTTGACATTAAGGCTTATTATACTATACATATACATTTGTAAACACTGCTTTATCCTCCTCTTCGATGTCCCTGCGTACCCACAGCATCATTTCCTCAAATAGACAGACACAAATTGAAATCCAAAGCTCATTACAGTTCTTATGTGACCCATTATGTTGCTTAGGGCCTGAAATGTGGATGTTTTTATGTTTATGCATCAAACCTGGAGAGGCTGCCTGTTGTATCAGTGGAGCTTGCAAAACAGTGCACTCATCTTTGAATTATTTAAGACAGTGTCTCAATGAAGAAAACATACAGCTCCAATTCACATCCATCGCACCACACATCAGGGAATATCTGCTTTCTAAGACCCCACAAGCTTTGTGTTATTTTTATTTGATATATATATATGCTCTGCTATCTGCTCTGATTATAGATGTTTGAAAAGAAATAGATAGGGAACTTAAAAAAAAACAAAACAAAAAAATAAAACAGGGTTCTTCACTTGGGAAAGTAAATTATTTTAGGAATGTTTTTTTATTGTAATGAATTTATTAAATTAATGCATTAAATATTTAATAAATAAATAAATTATATATATACAATTTATTTGTGTATTAAATAAATACACGAAACTCATGTATTAAATAAATTCAATGCACACAGACTGAAGTAGTTTAAGTCTTTGGTTCTTTTAATTGTGATGATTTTGGCTCACATTTAATAAAAACCCACCAATTCACAAATTAGAACACTCAACTCACAAATTAGAATACCCAATTCACAAATTAGAATACCCACATCTCAACAAATTAGACTACTTCATAAGACCAATAAAAAAAACATTTTTAGTGAATTGTTGGCCTTCTGGAAAGTATGTTCATTTACTGTATATGTATTCAATACTTGGTAGGAGATCCTTTTGCTTTAATTACTACCTCAATTCGGCGTGACATGGAGGTGATCAGTTTGTGGCACTGCTGAGGTGGTATGGAAACCCAGGTTTCTTTGACAGTGGCCTTCAGCTCATCTGCATTTTTTGGTCTCTTGTTTATCATTTTCCTCTTGACAATACCCCATAGATTCTCTATGGGGTTCAGGTCTGGTGAATTTGCTGGCCAGTCAAGCACACCAACACCATGGTCATTTAACCAACTTTTGGTGCTTTTGGCAGTGTGGACAGGTGCCAAATCCTGCTGGAAAATGAAATCAGTATCTTTAAAAAGCTGGTCAGCAGAAGGAAGCATGAAGTGCTCCAAAATTTCTTGGTAAACGGGTGCAGTGACTTTGGTTTTCAAAAAACACAATGGACCAACACCAGCAGATGACATTGCACCCCAAATCCTCACAGACTGTGGAAACTTAACACTGGACTTCAAGCAACTTGGGCTATGAGCTTCTCCACCCTTCCTCCAGACTCTAGGACCTTGGTTTCCAAATGAAATACAAAACTTGCTCTCATCTGAAAAGAGGACTTTGGACCACTGGGCAACAGTCCAGTTCTTCTTCTCCTTAGCCCAGGTAAGACGCCTCTGATGTTGTCTGTGGTTCAGGAGTGGCTTAACAAGGGGAATACGACAACTGTAGCCAAATTCCTTGACACGTCTGTGTGTGGTGGCTCTTGACCCCAGCCTCAGTCCATTCTTTGTGAAGTTCACCCAAATTCTTGAATTGATTTTGCTTGACAATCCTCATAAGGCTGCGGTTCTCTCAGATCTTTTTCTTCCACACTTTCTTCTTCCACTCAACTTTCTGTTAATATGCTTGGATACAGCACTCTGTGAACAGCCAGCTTCTTTGGCAATGAATGTTTGTGGCTTACTCTCCTTGTGAAGAGTGTCAATGATTGTCTTCTGGACAACTGTCAGATCAGCAGTCTTCCCCATGATTGTGTAGCCTAGTGAACCAAACTGAGAGACCATTTTGAAGGCTCAGGAAACCTTTGCAGGTGTTTTGAGTCAATTAGCTGACTGGCATGTCACCATATTGTAATTTGTTGGTGGGTTTTTGTTAAATGTGAGCCAAAATCATCACAATTAAAAGAACCAAAGACTTAAACTACTTCAGTCTGTGTGCACTGAATTTATTTAATACACGAGTTTCACAATTTGAGTTGAATTACTGAAATAAATTAACTTTTCCACGACATTCTAATTTACTGAGATGCACCTGTACATGTTTCCCAGTAGACAAAATAAGTTAAATACCCTGATCTTCAAATTCAAATAGTTGAAGACAGACAATAGTTGAAGATAGACCCCCCCCCGTCCAAACCCCTGACACTGTGTGCCCGTTGTACGTGGCGCCCCAGCCGGTGGCCGAGGCATCCGTGAATACCACAGCATGCCTGGATACCTGCTCCAGGGGCACTCCTGCCCGAAGGAATGAAGGATCTGACCACGGGCTGAAGGTTTTGCGGCAGGCCGGTGTAATCTGAACCCGGTGAGTACCGCGCTTCCACGTCCACCTTGGGATTTGGCCATGGAGCCAGTGCTGAAGCGGTCTCATATGGAGCAGACTGAGCGGAACTATGGCCACAGCTGCAGCCATATGCCCCAGGAGCCTCTGAAAGTGTTTCAGTGGGACCGCTGTCCTGCCTGATAAAGTCTTGAGGCAGTTCAGCACCGACTGAGCAAGTTCCTGGGTGAGGCGTGCTGTCTGGTTGACCGAATCCAACTCCATGCCGAGAAAAGAGATCCTCTGCCTTGGCACGAGTTTGCTCTTTTCCCAATTGACCCGAAGGCCCAATTGGCTGAGGTGCCTGAGCACCAGGTCCCTGTGTGCTCACAACTGCTCCCGAGACTGTGCGAGTATGAGCCAGTCATCGAGGTAGTTGAGGATGCGCATGCCCCATTCTCACAGGGGAACAAGGGCTGCCTCTGCGACTTTGGTGAAGACGTGAGGCGAAAGGGACAGCCCGAAGGGCAGGACCTTGTACTGATATGCCCTACCCTCGAACGCGAATCGCAGGAAAGGCCTGTGTCGCGGAAGAATCAAGACATGAAAGTACGCGCCCTTCAGGTCGATTGCTGCAAACCAATCTAAGGGCCGGACGCACCCAAAAATGCGTTTCTGCGTCAACATCTTGAACGGCATCTTGTGAAGTGCACAGTGCAAAACTCGCAGATCCAAGATCGGTCGTAACCCACCGCTTTTCTTGGGCACAATGAAGTAAGGGCTGTAAAACCCCGACCTCATATCAGCTGGAGGGACCGGCTCTGTCGCGTCCTTCGCCAGCAGGACTGCAATTTCCGCGCGCAAGACAGGGGCATCGACGCCTTGACTGAAGTGAACCGGATGCCCCTGAACTTGGGGGGACGCCGGGCGAACTGAACCGTACCAGCGGGACCAACGGGGCCACCGATGTACCCACGGTGGGGTAGTGAGGTGGAACACAGGGACCGGCCCCGGGGCCTGTGACGGCGGGGGGCGGGGTCTGGGTGTGTAGTGTAACACTCACCTGATTCCTCCTCATGTGGGTGGAGACACAGGAACCCGGCTTGAGGCTTGTGACAGCCTGGCGTGTGACGACTTGAAGCGGCAACTGGAGTGCTACCGCCCTTACCTGGTTCCACGAATGGGCAGGAGGGGTGCTCTTGGGCAACCACCTGATGCCTGCTGGCGAGAGAGGAGGAGGGAAGCGATCCCGTGATGCACGGATCACCACTCTCCTCCTCTTGAGACCCAGAGATTGAGGAGACTGCTCTTTATTGATGTTTTGGGTACTGCTGGCTGCTGGGCCAGCGGCGGAACAGAATGAAAAAAAAGATTCTCCACCCGGCCCTCCTCCAGGGGAGGGAGTGGTGCAGTCACCATCTCCCAACGAGCAGTCTCCTCCATCTCTGGGTCGCCCGTCCCAGGGCCTCTTGTACTTGCACTTGCCACCAGGTTTGGCGGGGGTCTGGACGGGCTGGGCGTCCTGCCTGCGACCGGCTCCACTACGCTGCCTGGTGGAAGGCTACTGCGGCTGCGCGGGAGCGGGGGCAGCCGCAGGGGGGCGCCCACGGCGACGAGCAGGCTGATGGGCTGCGGCCGGAGTGGAAGCAGCAGGTTTCCTCCGGCGCATGATGTGTTTGATCGCCTCAGTCTGCTTCTGGGCTGCCGAGAACTGCTGGGCAAAGCTCTCGACAGTGTCACCGAAAAGGCCGGTCTGCGACACGGGAGCATTCAGGAACTGTACCTTCTCCTGCTCCTTCATGTCAGCGAAACACAGCCAGAGATGTTGCTCCTGGACCACTAGCTTGGACATCGCACGACCCAGAGACTGTGCGGTCACCTTCGTCGCTCGAAGCGCGAGGTCCGTTGCAGCATGCAGCTCATGTAGAACCCCCAGGTCGTGACCACCCTCGTGGAGGTCTTTCAGGGCTTTGGCCTGGTGGACCTGCAGTAACGCCATGGCGTGGAGGGCAGAAGCCGCCTCCCCACAGGCTCTATAAGCACTGCCAGTTAGACCTGACAAATACTTGCAGACCCGTGAGGGGAGACAAGGGTCACCCCGCAGAGTGGTAGCGGCTGTTGGACACAGTTGCATGGCCACAGACCGCTCCACTGAGGGGATGCCCATATACCCCAAAGCGGACCCACCATCGAGGGTGGTAAGAGCGGAGGAGCCACAAGATTTGTTTCGGGCAGTGAAAGGTGCCTTCCACGATCTTGTAAGCTCCTCATGCACTTCCGGAAATAATGGCACTGGAGGGGGGCACTGAGAACCAGCGCGACCCCCACTGAGAAACCACTCATCCAGCCTCGAAGGATTGGGACGCAGTGGAGGGTTCCACACGAGCCCGACATTCTCGGCGGCCCGGGAAAGCATAGCCATCATCTCTGGGTCTGGCTCGGACAACGCTACCACACCCGAAGGGGGCAACGCAGCCGGGTCGTCATCCCCGGAGAGAGAGGGCATGCCCTCCGATGCAGTGACCAACATCTGGTCGTCACAGGGGGCACCAAAGGAAACGCATGGTGCACCCCGTTCAGCAGAGGGCCCATCACACTCTGTTGCAGTGCTTGAGGGGTGAGGAGGTCCACTTGGGGAAACCCTCATCGTAATCCTCAAATCACCTCTGACATCCCCGGATCCAGCGGCACGCTTTGATATAGCGGAGTCTATTACGCAACTCTGAGATGGTCATGTTCCCACAAGAAGAACATGAACCATCCACGAAAGCCTCCTCAGTGTGCTGAATGCCCAGACACGAGAGGCAGCGATCGTGACCGTCCTGAGGCGCCAGGAAACGACCACACTCAGAAACGCACGGGTGATAAGACATCTTTAAAAAGACGCGATCACCCGTGTTACTCTTTTAGAGAAATTGTTATTTTTAGAGAAATGCTCTTTTAGTGCTGAAGCACGCAGGGGAGCTGGCCACCACACACTCCTTAGTGTGGGTGTCAGCAGGAAGACGATCTTTCTCTCCCGGACACTCGTCTAGCAGAACACTCTCTAGGAAAGGGAGAGCAGTAGCTTCAACCACTACCGCTTGGCTCCGAAGCAAAAGGATGAATTAATGCAGTGCATCTGCTGCCTCTTATACTCACGCTGTGATCAGCGGCAGCTGGATGCAATAATCGCATGCCAATGTCCATTGGCTCGTTTAGTTACACTCGAAGTGGATTGGTCTCTCTGGCGAGATCCCAATTTCGTCGGTCATCCGATGTGACTCGGAGTGACCGACTGAAAGGGGAACGATAATGTCATCATTATGTTTTTAAATCATTTTTCAATCAAGTAAATAAGTAGTAAAGTACATACTTTTTTTTTTTTTTCTAGGATGAAATTCGTTATTTAACACCAGTCCAAAGACAGACTGTATCCCCATTCTTGTTCAAAACTATGTCTAGACATCTTTGAAATCTTATTTCTTATTTGTAAATGACATCTAGTAATTTGCGTTTGCTGGATTTATTTATTCCTCAAAAGAATTAAGGCTCGGGAGATTAATTTGACTACTTTGAAGTCTTGGAGTGCTCCCATACATATTAAACTCATGTTTACTTCTAAATGCTCATAAATGGCAAAAATCTGTTGAAGATGCACACGCATATCAAGAATATCCGCTTGAATGCGTGCATTTACATGCATCGGTGTAAAAGATATCAAAGAGAACACGTTCCCAGGAAAATGTTAGATATTATGACTGCTGCTAATTTCCATGGGACAGGATGAGTTACAGAAAGACAATATACAGGGGTGGGCGGGCAAAACACATATTCAGAGGAGGCAGGATTAAAGCGATGTAGATGAACATCAAAACGTGCTGAGGGACTTGTGTTTTGTGCGGGAACATGAAAAAGAACTTCCTGATAGCGAGGCCTCTTGGCCCATTATGGCATCTCTCTCATAGAATTTTAACGAGCTCTCCAGCAGCGGTAGTTTTTGTCTTACCGCTCTTAGGGACGACTTTAATGTGCTCCCGACTCTGCTTGCTAGAGAAGAGACAGCCTCTCTGCTTGAGTTTAACAAACTCGGCTTTATTGAGTGCTACGTCCATATGCAGCACCGTCACGGAGCCTCTTCTCTAAGGTTACGACATGTTTTCCTCACTGTCAAAAACTCTCAGATGCATTTCCTAGTGATATCCGGAAATATTTTGCATCAGTACTTCTCAACTGATTTGATGCAGGTCCTAGATTTTACATTGGACAACACAGTGCCAAAAATGTTTAGTACATAAAAACAAACAAAACTTACCTTAGAATTGAACTGTGCATTAACTGCATTAGCCAAACAATATGCCAAAAATAAACGATTAAAAAAAATGATCAGAATTGCAAGATATAATCTCAGAATTGCGACATATGAGATAAGAGAGAGAGAAAAAGAGAGATTTAAACATTTTTTTTATAAGAGATAAGAGTTGTGAGATAAAAACTCATAATTGTGAGAAAAAAAGTCATTCTTGTGAGATGTAAATGGCAGAATTGCAAGATATAAATGGAGAACTGTATGATATAAATGCAGAATGCGTGATATAAACTTGCATTTCTGAGAAAAAAGTCAGAATTGTGAGATAGAAATTCGAAATTGTGAATTATCAAATGATCAATTATTAAGATTGTGAGATATAAACCTGTCATAGCAAGAAAAAGTCAGAATTGTGAGATATAAATTTGTAAATATGAGAAAAAGTCAGAATTGTGAGATATAAATTCGTAATTATGAGGAAAAAGTCAGAATTGTGAGATATAAATTCTTAATTGTGAGAAAAGGTTAGAATTGTAAGATACAAACTCGTAATTGCGAGAAAAAGTCATAATTGTGAATTTAAATTTGTAAATGCAAGAAAAAGTCAGAATTGTGAAATATAAACTCGTAATTGTGAGGAAAAGAATTGTGAGATATAAATTTGTAATTGCGAGAAAAGTCAGAAATTGTGAGTTATAAACTCTTAATTGCGAGAAAAAGTCAGAATTGTGAGATATAAATTTGTAATTGCGAGAAAAAGTCAGAAATGTGACATATAAACTTTTGATTACGTGAAAAAATCAGAATTGTGAGATATAAACTTTTAATTACGTGAAAAAATCAGAATTGTGAGATTATAAATTAACAAAACAAATATAAAACAAAACAAAACAAAAAACGGATTTATTGTTGATGCATTTAGAAAAATATCTGCATTTACACAAAGTTAGCTATTCATTGTTAGTTATTTATATACATGAGAGAAAAATCCCCTCATTCTGTAGAATACACTTGAGAAGTTTTCATTTTGTCTATCCTTGTTGCAAGTATTTAATATGGTTTGTATTTTCTGTAACATTTTTATAATTTTTCGTACATGGTTTTTGAGGATGCCACATACTGTAGCGTGTCCCTAGTAGATCTGCATAATTTGATTAGCTTCTACAAAGCTAGATTGGACACACACCCTTTAATGTCAACAAAAAAAGTTGATATGTCAGTTTATTTTGCTATTTATATAGCTTTTTTATTATGTGCATTTAGCATTGTTTTATTGTTTTATCCTGAGGTCCACAGCCAAATCTGAACAGACATGCAGTCAGGTTTTTTTTTTTTTTTTTGGTAGTGACCCATCACTGTTTTGTGACCAAGCGTTTTTTGAGAAGCATATTCGGGCAGTAAAATACCTGAGATAAATACAAATAAAAACATCCATTCTTTCTGTTTGTGGTGACATTTTCCGAACCATGTGGACCAATGTTTGTGTATTTAAGATCCTTTTTTGTTACAAAACAGGTTATCAATAACGTCGCGGGAACGCGCCTTAGAAAATGTTGAATTACACAAGGTTCTTTATCTCTGTGTAAACATTATGCTAATAGAGCTGAGCTAGTAATCTTAGATGCTGTGGTGCCTTTCATAGACGACAATAGAATGAAAAGGCAAAATGCGTCGGCTGCCTTGTGCTATATGGAGAGCGATAGAACTGTGGCAACACATGATTGATGAGGTAATCCATCTATAGGGTTATCAGTCGAGTGCAGTTGTGTTGCGTCTTTTCATACAAGCAAACCCACCTCATAGCTCTTTCTTCCTCTTCCTCTCTTTCATTTTCTGTCTCTTTCAGTTTCCTTGGGCAAATGAACACGACTGTCCAGATGCCATTATGTTCGTAAAGCATTGGAATTCCATTATCTAAAAAAAGGCTCAATTTATTGATTGTGCCACCCGGTGGGCTGTTCGTGGCTCAGCCCAGACCTATATGAATGCATATGGGGGCATCTTTTTGTAGAAATACTGGAATATTTTACACTTTATAATTAAATATGAAATTTTTACTTTTTTGGTAGGACGACTTTTAAAGTACATTTTTGAAAATGTTTGAAATATTTGGAAATCATACAAATAATGTGTCCAAAACTATTAAAACGACTTTGAAATCGTATACTTCCCTACTATATAGTAGGCAAAAAACTGTGAAAAGTGTATTATGTCCAAATTGACATAAAACAGTAGGCAAAAATTCTGAGGTGTGCGTCCAATGGACACGTTATCGCATGAGGCCACAGGGGAGGACTTTAAATGTCAATCATGTGGCAATAACAACATGGCAAATATTGCACATCAGGATTAAATTCATATTGCACACAGTAATACTATATACTTTTTTTTTTTTTTTTTGGCAGTCACAAAGTAATTACTTATTCATAAGAAGTACCTCCTCAGAAAATACAGTGCCCTCCAAAAGTATTGGAACAGTAAAGACAAAATTGCTCTGTTGGCTGTGGAGTCAAGACATTTACAAATATGACTAAAAGATGAATATGAGACAAAACTACAGAATGTCACATTTTATTATTGGGTGATTCAACACATAGATGTTTTACCAGCTAAGAAGTTCAGCACTTTTAGAGTTTCATCCCCCTATCTGATGTGAGCATAAGCATTGTAACAGTTGCCTCACAGGTCTTTCTAAGTGATCAGCTGTGTCCTGTTGCATTCATTCCTCAGATATTAAAAGCAGGGAATGTGTCGTATCAGTTATATCCATTACTTCTGCATTCTGAATCTTGCATTCAATGATGACACACACAAACCAGGATGAAGATGAGGGAGCTGACTTTGAGAGAAAAGCAAGCAATTTGGATGCTAAAAGAAAAGAGGAAGTCAATTAGACCTATAGCAAAAACAAAGGGCATGGAGAAATCAAGAGTTTGGAAACCACCAGTGGCACCAGCAACCAACAACTACCTGATCGTCTGAGAAAACAACAGTAGTTGATGACAGACAAATCATAAAAGCTGTGAAAATGAACCTTAAAAAGACGTGTCTGTAAAATCACCAACAACGTCCAGAAAGCAGAAGTGATGCTCTGACAATCTACTGTCCTCAGGAGACTTTGACACAGAATTACAGATGCTACACAGCAAGATGCAAACCTCTGACCAGCACCAAAAATAGAAAGGCAAGATTAGAGTTTGCAATAAAGCAAAAAGGTGAGCCAGAAGAGTTTTGGAACCGATGAGACAAAGATGAACCTTTATCTAAATGATGGGAAAGCAAAAATGTGGAGAAAAAAAGGGAACTGCAAAAGATCCCAAGCATACAGCCTCATCTGTAAAGCATGGTGGAGGTGGTGTCATGGCATGGGCATGCATGGCTGCCTCTGGAACAGGCCCTCTCAACTTTACTGATGACTTAATTTATGATGACAGTAGCAGAATGAATTTGGAAGGGTACAAAACCATCTTGTCAACCAATATTCAAGAAAATGCCTCCAGATTCATTGGGAAGTGCTTCATATTGCATCAGGACAATGACCCAAAACACCCTGCCAGTTCAGACAAGGAATTTATAAGGGCAAAGAAATGGAAAGTCTTAGATTGCCCAAGTCAATCTCCAGATTTAAATCCGATTGAACATGAATTTCACCAGCTGAAGAGGAGAGTAAAGGCAGAAACTCCCCAAACCAAGCAACAATTGGAATTGGCTGCATAAAAGACTGGGAAAAATATTTCAAAGGATGAGACCAAGAGTCTGGTGATGTCTTTGGGTCACAGACTCACTGCTGTGATTGTGTGCAAGGGATCTGCAACTAAATAATAGCTTTTAATCTTTTATATCTGCCTTATGTTCAACTGTCCCAATACTTATGCTCACATCAATGAGTGGGATGAACTCTAAACGTGTTGTTCTTTTTATTTGGTAAAACTTGTTGAAACAGCTAATAATAAAATGTGACATTCTGTAGTTTTGTCTCATATTCATCTTTTAATCATATTTGCAAATGTCTTGACTCCACAGCCAAGAGAGAAATTTTGTCTTTACTGTTCCAATACTTTTGGAGGGCACTGTATGTAATTTAAAACACAGCCAAAGTTATAATAATTATGTCTTTTTGATTTAAAAGATAGAAAATTTTGTAGTAACAGGGTGGATGCATAACATGGAGGCGTGAAAGTACATAAACAAGGATATAACTAAATAAGTAAATAAATAAATAAATAAATAAATAAATAGTGCTGTCAAACGATTAACTGCGATTAATCACATCCAAAATAAAAGCTTTTGTTTACATAATATATGTGTGTATAATGTGTATATTTATTATGTATATATAAATAAAAACACATGTATATATATGTATATATATATATATATATATATATATTTAAGAAAAATATGTTATGTTTATATGTTCAATATATTTATATATAATATAAAATATAAGAATATAAATTTATACCTGTAAATATTTTCAAAATATTTACTATATGTGTGTGTATTTATATATACATAATAAATATACGCAGTATACATGCATATATTATGTAAACAAAAACTTTTATTTGATTTTTTTATTAATTGCGATTAATCACTTGACAGCACAATAAACAAATAAATAAATAAATAAATAAATATTGAACATAGCATATAACAAAGATATAAAAATCAATATATAAGATATAACAGAGATGGAAGGACGGGTGGATAGATAGACAGACAGACGGACGGACAGATAGATAGATAGATAGATAGATAGATAGATAGATAGATAGATAGATAGATAGATAGATAGATAGATAGATAGATAGATAGATAGATAGATAGATAGATAGATAGATAGATAGATAGATAGATGCATGTTTTGAAATATCCAAATATCCAAATATCCAAATTTATTCCACATACAGTATTCTAGTGGGTAAAACAATGTGATTAGAAATGT
>CM077250.1:22425886-22905886 GCA_039654775.1 Spinibarbus caldwelli
CAAATGCATTAGTACCTGGGGCAAAAAGATGTGCAGAACTCCGGGATCATGTAGTGCTATTAGAACTTCTTAAAAGCAAACCACAAATCTGGGTAAATATAATTTAAGATTTGGGAAAGCTTTCAGCATTTTTCCACCCAGTGTATCTTATTATTCAGTGATTTCTTGT
The DNA here is from genome assembly GCA_039654775.1 of Spinibarbus caldwelli. Lineage (NCBI taxonomy): Eukaryota > Metazoa > Chordata > Actinopteri > Cypriniformes > Cyprinidae > Spinibarbus > Spinibarbus caldwelli. The sequence continues at coordinate 22,426,056 of CM077250.1, forward strand.
ATGCGGTAGTGTGGCATCGATAAATCATATATAGAGAGAGAGAGAAAGAGACAGAGAGAGGAAAAAAAAAAAAAAACATTTACAAAATAAAAAAAATAAATAAAAAGCCCCTAAAAATCAAGACAACACGGTGCATTTATATATATTTTTGAATTTTAAATAACACTTTTTTTTTATTGCTATTTTTAATTGTTTATTCACTAACTGCAAAATGTCAGTTCAAAGCAAAAAAAAAAAATGATATAATTTTTTTTTTTTGGTGACACTTTCTGTGAAGCCCATATTTATAATACATTATAAGGGTATCTTAAGGCATTATAATTAATGCATAATGCATTACAAAAAAAAAACGTATAATATGTTATATTATCTTATGAATATTCATAAGAACAGTTTTAATGTATTATAATATTTACTTATGTGTGGTTATAGCTTTTAAGAGTATGATGATTTATAACACACAGTGAACACATTGCATCCACTTAAGTTACAATGGATTATATTTCTCATAGTTATAATGTATTATAAGTCTCATATCTTGCCACCTTTCTTATGCTACTTTACTTAAAGCCATCAATGACCACTTATAAGTATAGTAATAATAATAGTAATATTTTTTTTCTCTCTCAAACAGCCATAAGATCAGATATCAGATCAGATAAATGTGTAATATGACACATTTGCTTTGAACTATTTTTATTTTAATATCAGTTTGATTATTTTGATGGTACCCTTTAGACAGTTGTTGATAAGTAACTCTGCAACTACATGTCAACTAGCATTCATTGGAGTATTAGTAGTATGTCTGCTAAATATATGCCAACTCTTTATTTTGACGGTTACCCAACAGACAAACTGACTATAAGTAACTTTGCAAGTACGTCAACATTCTACCTACCCTAACCTTAACCTAAGCCTACTAATACTCTAATGAGACTTAACATGTACTTGCAAAGTTGCTTATAGTCAATAGACTAAGGAGACCATCAAAATAAAATGTAACCTAACATATAAACATTGCATTTTTTTTTTTTTTTTTTAGTTGAAATTATTAACTAGCTCACATCAAAATTAATATTAGCCTCACAGGGCACACTCAAATAACACTCCACACCTAACCACTTACAAGGTGTAGTAAGATACTGTGCAGATCTTAAATAATGTCAAGATATATAATCCATTATAAATGTAAAAGTAATTTAATATGGTGTTCATTGTGTTATAAATAATCATAATCTTAAAAGTTATAACCACAAATGCGTAAGCATTATAATATATTATACTTGTTGTTATGATTATTTATAAGACAATATAACATATTATAAGGTTTTTTATAATGCATTATGCATTCATTATAATGCCTTAAGAATACCTTTATAATGTATTATAAATATGGGCTTCATAGAAAGTGTTACCTTTTCTTCTTTTTTTTTTTATAAAATAATAATAATAATAAAAAAAAAAAAAAAAAAGCCCTAAAAATCAAGACAACAAGGTGCATTTATATACAGTGAGGGAAAAAAAAATATTTGATCCCCTGCTGATTTTGTACGTTTTCTCACTGACAAATAAATGATCAGTCTATAATTTTAATGGTAGGTTTATTTGAACAGTGAGAGACAGAATAACAACAACAACAACAAAAAAAAATCCAGAAAAATGCATTTCAAAAAAGTTATAAATTGATTTGCATTTTAATGAGTGAAATAAGTATTTGATCCCCTATCAGTCAGCAAGATTTCTGGCTCCCAGGTGTCTTTTATTCAGGTAACGAGCTGAGATTAGGAGCAATCTCTTAAAGGGAGTGCTCCTAATCTCAGTTTGTTACCTGTATAAAAGACACCTGTCCACAGAAGCAATCAGTCCATCAGATTCCAAACTCTCCACCATGGCCAAGACCAAAGAGCTGTCCAAGGATGTCAGGGACAAGATTGTAGACCTACACAAGGCTGGAATGGGCTATAAGACCTTCACCAAGCAGCTTGGTGAGAAGGTGACAACAGTCGGTGAGATTATTCGCAAATGGAAGAAACACAAAATAACTGTCAATCTCCCTCGGTCTGGGGCTCCAAGCAAGATCTCACCTCGTGGAGTTTTAATGATCATGAGAACGGTGAGAAATCAGCCCAGAACTACACGGGAGGATCTTGTCAATGATCTCAAGGTAGCTGGGACCATAGTCACCAAGAAAACAATTGGTAACACACTACGCCGTGAAGGACTGAAATCCTGCAGCGCCCGCAAGGTCCCCCTGCTCATGTACAGGCCCGTCTGAAGTTTGCCAATGAACATCTGAATGATTCAGAGATGAACGGGGTGAAAGTGTTGTGGTCAGATGAGACCAAAATCGAGCTCTTTGGCATCAACTCAACTCGCCGTGTTTGGAGGAGGAGAAATGCTGCTTATGACCCCAAGAATACCATCCCCATTGTCAAACATAGAGGTGGAAACATTATGCTTTGGGGGTGTTTTTCTGCTAAGGCGACAGGATAACTGCACCGCATCAAAAGGACGATGGACGGGGCCATGTACCGTCAGTGCCAGGGCATTGAAGCCAGCCAAGGCATTGAAAATGGGTCGTGGATGGATATTCCAGCATGACAATGACCCAAAACACACGGCCAAGGCAACAAAGGAGTGACTCAAGAAGAAGCACATTAAGGTCCTGGAGTGGCCTAACCATGTCTCCAGACCTTAATCCCATAGAAAATCTGTGGAGGGAGCTGAAGGTTCGAGTTGCAAAACGTCAGCCTCGAAACCTTAATGACTTGGAGAGGATCTGCAAAGAGGAGTGGGACAATATCCCTCCTGAGGTGTGTGCAAACCTGGTGGCCAACTACAAGAAATGTCTGACCTCTGTGATTGCCAACAAGGGTTTTGCCACCAAGTACTAAGTCATGTTTTGTGAAGGGGTCAAATACTTATTTCATTCATTAAAATACAAATCAATTTATAACTTTTTTGAAATGCGTTTTTCTGGATTTTTTATTTCCTTTTTTTTTTTTTGTTATTCTGTCTCTCAGTGTTCAAATAAACCTACCATTAAAATTATAGACTGATAATTTCTTTATCAGTGGGCAAACGGTACAAAATCAGCAGGGGACTTTTCCCTAACTGTATATTTTTGAATTTTAAATAATACTTTTTTTTTTTTAATTGTTTTTTTGTTGTTGTTGTTGTTGTTATTTTTTTTTTTTTTTTTTTTTGCTATTTTTTCATTTGTTTATTCACTAATATTTCTACCATATTAAAAAAAAAAAAAAAAAAGATTTGGTAAATCATAATTATGACACAAACATTTAATTATGAGGTATAAATTCATTATTATGAAATAACACGAAAGTCTAAACTGACACACTTAGATACAATTATTACACAAAAATCATTATTAAGTCAATTCTGCCTTAAAAAAAAGTCTTTCAATTATATCAAAATGTAAAATTATGCAGATAAAGTTCATAATTATGACACAACAATTGGAAATTATTTTAAAACATCAAAATTACAAGATAAAGTCAATTATATAAATACAACTTTTCAACTTTTTTCTCATAATTATAACTTTTTTGTGTAATTATGACTTAGTATCTTATGATACTCAGTATCTTTTTATGTGATAATTGTGATTTACAAAAGCATGGTTTTTATTTATTTATTTATTTTTTAATGTGGCGGAAATGATCTTCCATATTCATATAGGTGCAGAAGCACCTTAAAACATAATACAAAAACCTCAACAAGCCTCATTAATTAAATAGACATAAAGCTACAATGCATGCCAGGAGCTCGCAAATCAGCGAACTGTCTAATATGAAATACTGAATATATTTTCCCAGACATCTCTGTTGGTTACTTAAAACAAGGAGAATATTGTGAGTATAACTTGTGTTTTTATAGTATGGAGACCCAAAGTACTTTTTTTTTTTTTGCATTTGTGATTCAAACAGTCTCATAAACTGGATGAAATATAATTGTATGTTTTACGGTCAACAATTTGAGTTATGCATTAGCTTACTGTTAAATACTTTAAATATTTAAACACTAAGTTTACCTTTTACTTTTAAGTGTGTTGATACAATCTTTATCACTATATCTGGATTTGTGGAAAATTTACTTAATTGGCAGATGGACTGGACTCATGGGCTTAACGATTCATATTAAATTCTGTTTTTGTGTTACTTGTTTTATGCATCTGAAATGTGACCTTTAAAACATAGTAATACAAATTTCACAGCTTATTGGAGATTATATTGTTAGTACTGTTAAGACCCACATCAATAAGCAACAGGAACAGGAGACTGAAAATGCAATGCGAACATCGTCTTCACACGCGTCTAGAACACATATCAACAAATCTGAGACGCTCTGATGTGACACTTTACAAGCAATAACTACCTCCATTATGGAGTACATCATAATGCTAAAGAATGCTTCTCTCAATCTACCACATTTTATTACGGATGTACATATCTCTTTTTTTTAATTTAGGTATCTGACAGGTCAGGGCAGGAAGGGGTTTTGCAACCTGTCTATGAAACTGAGATAAAAAGCCATACATTTCATCAGCAAACTCTTATCAGGTAATTGATACTATAAACTTCAATTGATTACATCTGAAGGACAGTTCTCCAGAGACCATCACAAATGTTATCAGACGTTGAGATGATTGGTCCAGTATGAACAGGTCTTCCAGGATGTATATGCAGTATGCATTTAAAGGAACAGTTCACCAAAAAATGTAAATTCTGTCGTCATTTAATCACCCTCATGTCATTCCAAACTGGAAAGACTGTTTTGTTTGTTTGTTTGTTTGTTTGTTTGTTTTCCACAAAAACCAATAATTCTACTCCACCAAATATAAAAAGAACTTAAAAGTGAATCTTCAAAGTAGTCCATATTCATATTCATTCTCTGAATCATGGTGACTGAATCATTGAGTTGAATGAGTTGAACTCAAGAACCAAATCAGTGAGCAAACCAAAACTGCGAGAACCGATTCAATGAAAAGATTCATCTCAAAGGAATAATTCAAACAAATCAGACTTCTCTACTTTTCTGACAAACTTTCTTGACCATCAGGTGGCTCCAGAAGAATGGCTTCTGAGTCATATTGATGTGTTTTATGGTATTTTATGTCCTTTTTGAAGCTTAAAGGGACCGCTCAAAACTAAAATTTTAAAAACCGAAGCTTTTTTCCTCCTATAAAAACAAAGAATTGTGTTCCTTGTCAATTTCCATATTGTCCCAATGGGGTCTGAGGCTTATACATGTATAAAAATGGACACAAAAGTAAAAGTAATCATACAAGTAGTCCATTTTAATAGAGCACAATATAGCCGATAAAAGTCATAAGATGAACAGACCAATGTTTAATTTGTTATTCAAAGATAATCTTCCCCTCCAGTGAGCTGTTAACTGAGCGAATCATTGTGACCAAATCAGTGAACAAACGTTTCTCAGGAACGTTCATGACTCAGAGTCATACTGATCAATTTTATGATATTTTATGGCGCTTTTGTGTCCTTTTTGAATATTAAAATGACAATTATCGCCTACTTCTCATTTACTCACCATATTGTTTTTCCAAACCGGTATGACTGACATACTTCTGTGGAAAGATGTCTCAGGGTTTTGTTTGGACCCCATTGGCTTTCAATGAATGGACAAAAATGTTCTTCAAAACATCTTCTTTTGTGTTTCACAGAAGACAGACAGGTTTGGAACGACCCAAGGGTGAGTAAATGATGACAGAATGTTCATTTTTGGTGAACTAATCCTTTAAGAGGTGCAGAGAATGCTTGTCGCAAACTGATGAACAGACGGCAATGATGAGCCAGCAAAACCTGTCCTGGCATCACAATGGCCCGTGCAGCATAATTCAATCCCATCATCCAGCAGCTCATTAAAATCTGCTTATTGGATGAGGCTGAAATGATCCATTAATACGTGCTGAAGACTTCATAGTAAATTATCCACTGCAGCTCTGTGGCTCTAATAACACGTATGGCACAGCCGCCGCAGTTCACGTCCTCTCCAGGACAGCAGCGCCCTGCATTTGATCCGTTCATCACTATCCCCGCATGTTTGCAGCAGCTTAGGTGACCTTTAATTAACTGTGACTTTCAACATTGTAATAATTATGCCTCTCGCACGCCTGACTGGCTTCCATTTAGCACAGAGAAGCTTTGTTATGACTGTTTATAATTGAGAATGTGGAGGCTGTTGAGATACTACGGTTATCATTAATTGGGAGAGTGCAAGTACGAGGAGTATGTAATTGCTGAAGGATGGTTTGCTCTGTATAGTGTGCTCGAGCATCCGTGCTGTGATGATTGTGCCATTTCGTGTTCTTTTCGACGTGGAACATTTTGTGCGCTATCACCGTACTCAAAGCTCCTCCAGCTGAGTGTGTGAATGACAAGAGATCGTTCTGTGGAGGAATGTGTGTTTCGGTGTTTTTCAGAAAGAGACAGAGAGAAAATGCAGGTGAGGTTGGGTGCATTTGAGAAGGTGATTGTAATATGCAGTCTCCACAGGAAAAAAAAACAACAAGCTGAACGTTGGACAGCTGGGTGAGTGGATAATGCTAGATTCAAGACCTGTCCTCTTCTAAAGGAAACTAGACAGGTTAAAAAAAATGTTCTCTGCTGGTGGATGGTGGATATTTTCTAAAACTTTGTAAGTTAGAACTTAAATGGGTAAAAATACTTCCATCTCAGTTTATCATGCAGAGACAAATTGACTCAACCAATGAAGTGAGTTGGGGGCGGGGCAATAACTTCGAATCAACTGGTCCCACTGTGATTACATAACTTGTAACTGCACATTCCTACACTTTAAAAAATGCTGGGTTACATATGGATACATATACATACCAAAATCTGAATATATCAAAATATATACAGTATCTCACAAAAGTGAGTACACCCCTCACATTTCAGCAACTATTTTATTATATCTTCTCAAGGGACAATACTATAAAAATGAAACTTGGATATATTTTAGAGTAGTCAATGTGCAACATGTATAGGAGTTTAGATTTACTGTGCTCTGAAAATAATTCAACATACAGCCATTATTGTCAAAATAGCTGGCAACAAAAGTGAGTACACCCTAAGTGATAACAGCTATATGTCGTTTAACCATGCAAAGCCACTTGTCCTATTCATCATGTACATGTTTTTGTCTGCTTAACAGGACTATACAAATTTGTGTATCTTGTATTAGAGCAGTTAAAATTTGGTGCTTTGAGTACAGTTCTCTCATACTTACCACTGGATGTTCAACATGGCACCTCATGGCAAAAAACTCTCTGAGGATTTGAGAATTAGAATTGTTGCTCTCCATAAAGATGACCTAGGCTATATGAAGATCAGTAACACCCTGAAACTGAGTTACAGTACAGTGGCCAGTGTCACACAGAGGTTTTCCAAGACGGGTTCCACTCGGAACAGGCCTCACAAGGGTTGATCAAAGAAGTTGAGTCCTCGTGGTGTGCGTCAGGTGCAGAAGCTGGCTTCAAAAAACATACGCATGAGTGCTGCCAGCATTGCAGTAGAGGTTGCAGAAGTGGAATGTCAGCTTGTCAGTGCTCAGACCATACGCCGCACACTGCAAGTCGGTTTGCATAGCCGTCGTCCCAGAAGGAAGCCTCTTCTGAAGCTGGCTCACAAAAAAGCCTGCAAACAGTTTGCTGAAGACAACCTGTCCAAGAGCATGAATTACTGGAACCATGTCCTGTGGTCTGATGAGACTCAGATAAACTTGTTTGGCTCAGATGGTGTAAAGAATGTGTGGTGACGCCCTGGTGAGGAGTACCAAGAAAATTGTGTCTTGCCTACAGTCAAGCATGTTGGTGGTAGCATTATGGTCTGGGGCTGCATGAGTGCTGCTGGTACTGGGGAGCTGTGGTTTATTGAGGGAAACATGGATGCCAACATGTACTGTGACATTCTGAAGCAGAACATGATGCCCTCCCTTCAGAAACTGGGTTTTCCAACATGATAATGACCCCAAACACACGGCCAAGATGACAACTGCCTTGCCGATGAAGCTGAAGGTGAAGGTGATGGAGTCGCCAAGTGTGTCTCCAGACCTGAACCCTATTAACCACATGTGGGGCATCCTCAAGCGGAAGGTGGAGAAGCTTCATGCGTCTAACATCCAGCAGCTCCGTGATGTCATTATGGAGGCGTGAAAGAGGATCCCAGCAACAACCTGTGCAGCTCTGGTCAATTCCATGCCCAGGAGGATTAAGGCAATGCTAGATATCAGTGGTTCTCACACAAAATATTGACACTTTGGACACAGTTTTGAAATGTTCACTTAGGGTGTACTCACTTTTGTTGCCAGCTATTTTGACAATAATGGCTGTGTGTTGAGTTATTTTCAGAGCACAGTAAATCTACACTGCTATACATGTTGTACATTGACTACTCTAAAATATATCCAAGTTAAATTTTTATAGTATTATCCCTTGAGAAGTTATAATAAAACAGTTGCTGAAATGTGAGGGGTGTACTCATGTTTGTGAGATACTGTAAATCAAAATATAAAAATATCAATAACAATACATATATATATATATATATATATATATATATATATATATATATATACACTCTAAAAAATGCTGGGTTAAATACAACCCAGAGCTGGTTAAAATATGGACGAACCCACCAATTGCGTTACTGCCCAGAAGGTTGGGTTAAACATTTAACCCAAACTGTTGGTTGAAAACAACCCAGCATGTGTTCTGTCCAATATTTACCCAGCACTGGGTTGTATTTAACCCAGCATATTTTAGAGTGTATATAGACGCTTCACATGGTTATACACACAAAGACAAAACACACACAACACAAATATAATGCAATAAGTATTAACCAAATAACAAAACATGCTAATGTACATTAAAATTGAAAAAATGAGAAATGAGAAAAATAAATTATAATATAATCCCAATAAGGTGTCACACAGAGACTTCTAGGAATGTCCTTTTACTGTTTAAACCCTAAATTTGACAGTATTTTAGCAAAATTACATATATTAATCCATTTAGTTTTTCACCGTATAATTAACAGGCTTTTACTGTAGCATTTTTACAGAATTTTTCTGTGAATAATCCTAAACTTTTTGTCTATTTGTGACATGTTTGGCTTGAAAAATGTGCTTTGCTATATTACTTTCAAATCACTTATTTTGAATCTAATGCAATGACATTCACAGGCCACTGCATATTATCTTGAGGCCACTTCGTATTTTTTATTTTTTTTTTGTCAACAATCCAAAACATCCCAACCTAGAAAAGGGATTGAACATACAGACATTTATCGGGAGAATTCCATCTAAAAATAGATGTAGAACTGCACGTAGTTCTTTTCACTTCCAACACCATCCTACAGTAACTCTTTCTTCTTCCCCATTTCATCAATTAAAATATTTAATTATCACAATTTATTTTTCATCTTTACACATTTTTCATTATCTTCATAAAGTCTCTAATATTCCTAACCAAACCATCTTCTCCTATTCTGATCTTTTTATGTGCTTTATTAGCGTCTTATATGCTAATATATTCCTGGTCTGAAACCAATATTCTAAAATTTTGCTATTTTTACACATATGCAAGACAGTACTATCAATATTATATTCATTCCTCTAGAACTACTTCAGGAAGCTATTTCCTGAAACAATCATTACTGGACAGTTTCCCTGAAGAAAAAAAAAAATCTTCTATGCTGTACTTGCTCACTCGTTTACTTATTCACTATTCCCTGGATAGGAAATGCCACAAATATGGGTTAGTTAACAAAAATGAGTGAGCAAATTTCAGACATTGCTGCAAATACTATACAATATGCCAGAGAATGCTCTGGAGCTGTTGTAGAATCATTTATACTGTTCAAAAATGAAAAAAAAAAAAAAAAAAAAAAAAAATTGGGGTTGGTAAAAATGTTAAAGGTGCCATAGAATGCATTGATACAATATTTTAAATTGTTCTCTGATATCTACATAGAAGGTATGTGGCTTAGGTAAGGGCAAAAAAATCTCCAGAAACAGTTTTACATGTCCATTTACAACCTTAGGATTTGTCCCTGGAATGAAATGGTCTGTTATTACCTTATTTGGAAGGGTCATGAATAATAATGTTGAGCTCTGCTCTGATTGGCTGTTTCACAGTGCAGCTCATTTCAGTAGCTCACACAGCAGGAAGGAAACACAGGGAAAGTATATATTTCAATACTTTCTCACGCGGTTATATTGTAGGGTAATTATACTGTATATAAAATGCGGGCATCAGGGAGCCGCTATTAATATGCGGGGCATTGAAACTGCTTTCGAATGCACGATCGCTTTTTAGTTTCACTTTCACTTTCAAGTTTTGCGATTGCACGAACTCTGTTTATACTATGGAGCGGCAGTACTTACCACACATTTTACAAGATCAGCTTGTCAGTGTTGCTCAGGATCTGTAAATCATTCGCCATCATCCTCAGTCATCTCTCCTTACTCTGTTTATGTGGTAAGTGAAATCTTATGTACCATAATGTAACAGGCTACCACTAGCAAGAAGCTAACCATGTCCCTTTAGTGGCTCGCATTATTTTATTAGAACGCGTTATTTGTTTTCCGTGCCTTTATGAATACAGACACCAACCCATCCCTGCACTTCACATCCCCTGCACAGCCTGGAACATAACATTTCTTTCCATGATCTGCCATTTTCGTTATTATCCTCGCTTGTTTCTTCACAATACCTGCAGAACTTCTGATGATTCGGCTGGCGGCTGGGCTAGAACATGGGCAGGTATATGCATATGTTGGGGGGAGTAACTATTAGTGATCCCGACTGTAACATCACAGTCGGTGTTATGTTCTGATTCGCCTATTTTTCAGTGGTCTTTTGCTTCCACGAGATTTACATAAGAAGGAGGGAACAATGGTGTTTTAGGCTCACGGTATGTCATTTCCTTGTACAGAACTCTTATTATTCAACTATACCAAGGTAAATACAGTTTTCCATTCTATGGCACCTTTAATACTTCTGAAAAAAGACTACATTTATTACCAAAAAGACAGTAAAATAGAAATATTGTAGAATATTATTACAATTTAACATAGCTGTTTCCTTTTGCAGATTAAGGTTAATATTTTAAAATGTTATTTATTCTGAATTTAAGCTGAATTTTCAGTAACTACGACGCCGGTCTTCAGTGTCACAAGACCAGTCAGAAATCATTCTTCTAAAGTTCTAAAGAACAGCATTTATTTAAATATAAAAAAGATGTAAGAATTTAATGAATCCTTGCTAAATAATAAATCAATGAAATAAATAAATAAATAAATAAATCTTACAGACCCCAAACTTTTGAACAGTACTGCATAGTGCATATATGCACAATACAGGGAATACGGATTGGTTTTGGGACACAGCTTTCTAAATTAAATTGAGAATTGGGATTTTCACATTAATGTGTACTTGTGCACTTTGGACTCTGTCTTTTATTGTGAATATCTCATTTGTAAAACCAAATTAGTTTTAAAATAGGATCCATCTGGTACAAGCTGTTTCACAGACAGTGTCTCCATCAAAGCAGAAAAAGCATTTTACAAATTTTTGGTTTGTCTGCCCAGGGCAGTGTCCCAGCAGAGGGCTTGCCCGATCCTGCAGCGTGCGTATGTGTTTGTGCCTCCTCTCATCTGTGCTAATGCCATCCGAACCGTCTGCTTCTCATCAAATCTGGCAGAGCTGCCATCTTCAATTCAAGCTTTGCGCCTCAGTGTGTCTCTCCGGCTCTTGTGGGCTCAAGTCTCTTCTCTGTACTGGCAGAGTATGAAAACACTCACTACAATTCAGAAGGTCTCACTCAATCTTGGCATAATAGTAAAACCTGGTTTGAATGAAGAGAGAGTTCAGAGAACTCACACAGTTTCAGGTTGATGAAAACCAATTCCACTGTCACACGATGCATATTTGATCATTTAGAACTGAGATATTAAAATTTCAGGTCTATGCAAAAACAGTCAATGGGAATTTATTCACACAACTGAAAAAAAAATCTGTTTGCAGTCTCAGATTTAAAATTAATTACATTTTTTTTTTTTTTTTTTTTTTTTACAGTACATTTTTCTGCTGGGGTCAAACTGTCTTCAAACACACTAAATTTCATTACAATGGATTTCAGTCATACATAAAGGTAACTTCACTAATATCTGTCTGATAGTACAGTTAGAAGTACAGTGCTAAAAGAATTTGAAAGGAAAATAAGAGGTTAATTTTTAAATTACTATAATTATTTTTAAGTACATCATCAGGGTCTCAAGGAGTCAATCTCAACAGAACATGAGGGTTAATGACGTTCATAAATGCTTACAGTATGCTAATTTCTCAGTGGTGCTCTTGCACAATAAGTGGATTTAAAAGTTTAAAATTACAGTGGTAAAACTTAGTACAGCTTGTATTAATCTATTTTTTCTTTGAACTTCTGATATTCTCCATTATCACAAATCTTGCACTAAATTCCTTCTAAATGAAGCACAGTTTGAGGTTTAAAAATGCAGCAAACCACCTGTCACTCCACACCAATCAGTGAAGACACAGTATTTGCATATGCAAATCAAAGATGTTACCACCCATATCAATAAGCACTAATACTGATGAAACTAATACTTCAAGATTATTAAGAAAGAATATGTCACAATGAATTGCCCTTATCTTATTTCTCTACCCATTTTGTGTAATTTAAATATAATTTTACATCACTTCATTGCAAGAAAGCAACACAGGACAACAATGCTATAACAACCTTAACAATTATAATCAACAAGACCGTCAACACTGCATTATAATTATAATCAACACGCTCACCTGCAGTGCAGGGTCAGTGCTACTTTTAAAGGGATAGTTCACTCAAAATTAAAATTATGTCAATATTATATAATTCCAAGCCTCTATGCAGTTCCGCTTCAGAAAACCTGGACTATCGTGTATTGACTGGGAAAATAACACTATGTTTGGAACGACATGACAGGATTTTAAATTTTAGGTGGACTATCTCTTTAAGGGACCAGTAAGTAAAGCTCATGGTGTTTTGGGGGATGAACAACGCAGAGTTCCTTGTTCCAAAAGTCCAGTAATGACAGGAGAATTGGTTGATTTTGTTTTTCTTTGGCAAAGACAGTAAAGTAAGGTCAGTCTGCCCCCAAAGCAGCTGATTAGTACTGCACTTGTGGTTATCTAGTGGTGAGCTCTAGGTTGTTAATGTAAACCTTGTGGTTTTGATGTGATCTACTGGGTCAAAGTCACAATATACTCTGTAAGGCTTGTCTTTAGAACTCTCCTGGGAACTGTCATTACAAGCAAGATAGGGAAGTGTCAAAACAACTAATCAAAGTTTGTTTGCCAGCTTGGTATCTTGTAAACAAAACTTAGTTTCCCGGGGGACTGATAAAAACTTGACTCCTGGAAGCTGTGTAAGAGCCATTAAGGAAAAATTAGCACATGCGCAGATGCCTGGGGCCCCCAGACTACCAGGGGGCCCAAGCAGTTAGAGGGCCCCCTCCCACACACAAATGTCGATAGAGGGCCCAAAAACCAAAACTCTCTGACAAAAAAGTCCCTCATCAGTTTCATGTATGTTCATGAACTGGGGTCAAATATGTAATAGAGGGCCCCACCAAGTTGAATAAATCCTTTTTTTGTTTTTCACATTTTTTATTGTTATTATTATTTTTAAGGAGAATGTGACATTTAAATAATATATACACTTTTTCATACAAAAATTCCTCCAATTTAAATAATAAAGTTTTTTTTCCACATTTAACATCTTTTTTGCATTACAGTAATACAAATGTAATTTAAAATTATTATTTAACTTGATTTAAATTATTTAAATATTAAAATATATTACTGTTTTTTGTCATATTACCGAACGAGAACAATATTACAGAATGAGAACGAGATTTGCTTTCTAAGTTCCCCATCTGTGAGAGAGTACAGGGGCCCCTGCACTTTCATTATTATTATTTTTTTCTTCTGTACAACGTAGAAGATGATATTTTGAAGGTATTTGAAGATATTTTGAGGAACGTTGGTAGCCAAAGAGTTTCGGGTCCCATTGACTTCCATTGTATTGACAAAAGTCAATAGGAACCAAAACATTCTTCAGAATATCTTTTACATTTCTAATTTTTAATTTTTGCATTGATCTCTTTTTTGCATTAAAAAAACTTGATTCAAGTTAACATCACAGTTTTTAATTTTTGTTAACCTGGTCTTAACTTGGTCAGGTATTAATTGATTAAATAATCCGATTCTCATAATCTCAAACATTCACCACATAATAACCTGAAGGAGATCTGCCATTACAATTATGAAGCCCAACTGATATTTCCGTATCCCAAACCTCTTTCCCATATTTAATCATCCTCTTCACTCTATTCATCTACTAATGCATTATTTATCTTGGTGGGTCAGATTTGTAATTATTTTCAAATTAGTTCAAGATAAACAATTAACTGCTGCCGTGGCCTGATATAGTAGCTAAACTGCACTGGAGGTTTTATCATTTTTGTCACGGTTCGAGGATAGCGGTGTCTGGCCATGAAGGCCTCCTTTTGTGACTAAGGCCATTCATCTTTCAATATGACTCTATTCCATTCGGAACACAGCAGGCTAGAAATTGGTGTAACAATGAGGCCAGAATCACCAACCTACAAGACTACCCAGCACACTCTTGAAACTACAAGATGGTATTCAAATACTGCAATGCTTTTCCATTACAAAACCCAAATAACACAAACTGCTTGTACAGTTGAAATACACTCATTTTAGAATAGACTTTCATGAAAGCATGGCAGCTCCATACACTCTTTTAGAATAATTGTACCTTTAGGGGTTCAACAGCTCGTCAATGGGGCAGTACCTCAAAGGAACACATCTGAACCTTCTTTGCCCCTAAAGGATTCATAATAGTACAATAAGAGTACTTATTACTACCCTAAGGGTACATATTACCACTCTACATTAAACCCTTTAGGGTAATCAAGGTACAAATGTGTCCCTTTGAGGGTACTGCCCCAGTGACAAGCTGTTATACCCCTAAAGGTACAATTTTTACACATTTAGACTAACAGTGTACAAATAAGGACTGGCTTGAAAAAAAAAAAAAAGTCTTTATTTGAATACTGAACTTTTTTTTTTTTTTTTGTATTTGCTGAGGAATTTAGTTTTTTAACCATATAGCACATATGAACACATATGAATTTTCTCCTGTATCAGTAGCCAATGAGCTCATTGCTCAATATTCAAATACCTGGCTTTCGTTTACTGTAGCAGTTTGGCAGCGCACTTCAGAACAGCTGAAATCAACAGCTAAGATAAGTGAATGCTCTTTTAATCCATATCGCTGTGTATATTTGCGTGGTCTGCCTAATTGAATACAAAAAAAGAGCAACCAACTCCTGATGGTAGACCCCAGACAGTAGAACACTTTTTTTTTTTTATTCTTTTTTTTTCAAACACATGCAATATTGCTCACTTGTTATATAATATAATATTATTTATTTGCCTAAAAGTTATTCATATTCTTGCACATTTTTATATAGTAAAATTTATTTTAAAGAACATCTGCATTTTTTTTTTCTTTCATTTTTACTTAAAGAGATAATTCATGGAAAATTTGCCATGCTAAGTGGAAGTTCCTCTTCAGGAACTCGAGCTGCGTCGAAACGCTCTGGGGAACGCCTTCAGCGTGATCGCGCTCTGAACACGTGTGAAATCTGTCCAAAGGATGGGCGAGACGTCACGGGCGGGTGACGTCAGAGACCAGGAAGCTATAAAAGCACGTGCGGTGGAACCGGCGTCAGCTTTTGTCATTCAGCAATCGCTACTCTGTGTGTGTCTGTCGATCTCTGTTGTGAGTCTTATTTACTGTTGTTTGTCCTGAGTCAATAAGCTCCATAAAGAAAAATGAAAAGTGCTGGCAAGTCAAAGCACTTGGGCGAGAGCAGATCACATTACAGGCGGTGTGTTCCTCCCTGCAATCGTTATATCACTGCTGGGGACACACACAGCCTGTGTGTGGTCTGCTTGGGAGCGAGTCACGCAGAGTCGGCTCTCGAGGGAGCCGACTGCTCACACTGCGAGCGTCTCTCACTGCGTGTACTTCGCTCCCGGAAGGCTCTCTTTTGCGAGGGAGCCTTCGCCAGCGTTCCCCGCGGTGCCGGTCCCGCGTCCGCCGAGGCGGAGCGGGGGCTGCACTCGTGGGGTTCGCAGATGGATCTGGTGGAGGGAATGGAGACGGGCGAGTCCCTATCTTCTTCCTCACCCGCCAGATCCAGCGGCCGCTCGCTGGGATCGGAAGCCCGCTCTGCGGTCTCTTCCCCCCGGCGGTGCGGCTCGACGCTTCACCTATCTTCCTCCGAGGAGGTGGATGTGGTGAGCGTCGATGAGGTTTTGCACCCTCAATCGCCCCAATATGAGGAGCTAGTGGAGGTGGTCACTCGTGCTGTGGCCAAGTTGAATATCGATTGGCCCGCCGAGAAAAAGGCTGAACCGCAGAGAAGCAAATTAGATGAACGCTTCCTGCGAACTAAGCCGCCACCTCCACGTCGGAGCCTACCGTTCTTCCCCGATCTCCACACCGAGGTGTCGAGATCGTGGGCTAGACCTTTTTCTTCCCGCCTCTTCATCCCCTCCTCTTCTTACTACGGTAATGTGGGGGGATTGAATGAGCGCGGGTATAGAGCGATGCCCCGGGTGGAACAGACGCTGGCGAGCTATTTGTCCCCCGGCGCGGCATCGTCTCTAAAGGCTCCGACCTTGCCCTCCAAGCCGTTGCGTACAACGTCAGCGCTGGTGGGCAAGGGGTACGCGGCTGCAGGTCAGGCTGGTGCGTGTCTGCACACCATGGCGGTGTTACAGGCGTACCAAGCCGACCTGCTAAAAGAGCTGGATGAGGGAGAGGAGCTCAGATCTTATGACATCACTGAGCTCCGTAGAACCGCTGATTTGTCTCTCCGCGCTACCAAAGAGACCGCCCGTGCCATCGGCAGGTCTATGGCAGCGCTGGTGGCGGCGGAGAGACATCTCTGGTTGACCCTATCTGACATGAAAGAGAAAGATAGGGTCTTCCTCATGGATGCCCCGCTTGCGCCTTCTGGCCTGTTTGGCGACGCCGTCAATTCTGTCGTTGACAGGTACCAGGAGGCCCGTAAACAAGCGCCGGCATTCCAGCGGTTCCTCCCTCGCCGATCTCTAGCTCAGGGGGCTGCTGGGCGGGAGCAGCCCTCGCCGCATACCAGCTCCTCATATAGAGAGGCTCAAAGAGAGAGCGTTGCCACTCGCGCTCCCCCGCGTCGGGACCGAGGTGGCAAACGCTCGGGGTCGGGGGCTTCTAAGGCTAAGCCGGATCTGCGGACCGTTCTTCAGTCTAAGAGGCCCTCGACCAAGAAGCCCTGACGGGTGTGGCCCAGGGCTTATGAGGGTAGGCCCCTCTGGGGAAGAGCGGGTTACACCGCATTACACGGTGTCCGTCTCTCCTCAGTGCCCTCAGGAGATCAGTCTGCTAACCCTGCCAGAGTTCCAGGGCGCAGCGGTCTCCGGCGAGCGCTTCTCTCAGTTTTTTTTTCCGCCCGGAGACGTAGCGGAGCTGAGAAGCTCGCCACCCCTTCGGGGGTCTCTAGAGCAGCTGGTTCGGTCGTCCCCTGCCGGTCCTCCGCTTCAGGGCACCGAGCTAGCAGCTCTGAGTACACCAGAGGCCAGTCTCGAGAGACTGGTTCCCTTAGTAGACTATTTTGCAGCGTGGAAACTACTGCCAAATGTGTCTCAGTGGGTCCTGCACACTGTAGAGAGAGGTTACAGAATCCAGTTCGGTTCTCCTCCGCCTCGATTCAACGGGGTGAATCCCACTCTGGTGGGTCCCGAGCAGGCTCTGGTAATGGAACAAGAAGTAGACACTCTCTTGAGGAAGGAGGCCATCGAGGTGGTCCCTCCTCACGAACGAGAGTCCGGGTTCTACAGCCGGTACTTTGTAGTTCCAAAGAAGGATGGAGGGTTGCGTCCCAGTTTAGATCTGCGTCTTCTGAACCGCTCAGTCATGCGACTGAAGTTCAAGATGCTCACACTCAGACAGGTCGTGTCTCAGATCAGGTCCGAGGACTGGTTTGTCACGATCGATCTAAAGGACGCATACTTCCATGTCTCCATCCTTCCCTCTCACAGGAAGTTTCTGAGGTTTGCTTTCAGGGGCAAAGCATACCAATACCGGGTTCTTCCTTTCGGCTATGCACTCTCACCCCGCACTTTTACGAAGTGTGTGGATGCTGCTCTGGCTCCTCTGCGACTCCAGGGCATCCGCATACTGAACTATATCGACGATTGGTTGATTCTGGCTCAATCGGAGCTGGTGGCGATCCGACATCGAGATGTCGTTCTCGCCCACATGAAAGAGCTGGGGTTAAGACTAAACGCCAAGAAGAGTGTGCTTTCTCCATTACAGAGAACCACTTATCTGGGCGTGGTGTGGGATTCGACCACGATGCAGGCACGTATGTCTCCTGCTCGGATCGAGTCGATCCTCACGTCGGTCAAGAGAGTGAGAGAAGGCCGGTCATTCACTGTCAAGCAGTTTCAGAAACTGCTGGGTCTGATGGCAGCTGCGTCCAACGTGATACCTTTTGGCCTGCTGTACATGAGACCCCTACAGTGGTGGCTCAAGACCAAGGGGTTCTCCCCGAGGGGAAACCCGCTTCGCATGATCAAGGTCACGCGGCGATGCCTACGTGCCTTAGACATGTGGAGACAACCTTGGTTCCTGTCTCAGGGCCCGGTGTTGGGAGCTCCTTGTCGCCGCATGACGCTAGCGACGGACGCATCCCTCACCGGTTGGGGAGCGGTCATGGATGGCCACCCTGCCCACGGTCTGTGGAGCGGCCGCCATCTCACGTGGCACATCAACTGCCTGGAGATGCTGGCCGTGTTTCGAGCGCTGAAACACTTTCTCCCAGACCTGAGAGACTGTCATGTGTTGGTGCGCACCGACAACACAGCGGTGGTCTCTTACATCAACCACCAGGGAGGTCTGCGTTCGCGCCCCTTGTACAAGCTGGCGCACCAGATCCTTGTGTGGTCCCAGGACAGACTCCTCTCACTGAAAGCCGTCTACGTTCCTGGGTATCTCAATGTCGGAGCAGACGTCCTGTCGAGACAGGGGCTGAGGCCCGGGGAATGGATGCTTCACCCCTTGGTAGTGAAGCAGATCTGGAGAGTGTTTGGCCAGGCTCAGGTGGACCTCTTTGCGACTCAGGAGACATCGCAATGTCCCCTCTGGTTCTCTCTGACTCATCCAGCTCCGCTGGGGCTGGATGCCATGGCACAGGCTTGGCCGAGGCTTCGCCTGTACGCCTTTCCCCCGATCGCTCTGCTCCCGGGAGTTCTGGCGAGAGTGCGCCGGGATGGGGTCAGTCTACTTCTGGTAGCACCATTCTGGCCGGGCCGAGTATGGTTCTCGGACCTGATTTCTCTCCTCGACGGCTCTCCATGGGAGATTCCCGTCAGGAGGGATCTCCTCTCACAGGCAGGGGACACTATCGTCCACCCTTGCCCGGAGCTGTGGAAGCTGTGGGTGTGGCCGTTGAAGGGGCACAACTCATAGCTTCCGGTCTCTCAACCGAGGTTGTTGAGACCATACTCCAATCCAGAGCTCCCTCTACGAGGAAACTGTACGCCCTGAAGTGGAAGCTCTTCACTTCATGGTGCGGAGACCTCCGGCTCGACCCAGTTAACTGCCCGATTGGTACAGTGCTGGAGTTCCTGCAGGCCCGTTTCTCCGCAGGGTTGACCCACTCCACCTTGAAGGTCTACGTGGCGGCTTTATCGGCCTACCACGCCCCTCTCGGCGGCCAGCCAGTGGGCAGACACCCCCTAGTTACACGTTTCCTCCACGGTGCGCTGAGGCTTTTGTCCTCCTCCCTTCAGGGAGCCCGACCAGCAGAAGCTTTAAACACATATGTCCACAGAACTGCCCTGTGGAGAAGGGCGGACCAGCTGCTGGTATGCTATGGTCCCCCCAAGAGGGGTCTGTCGGCTTCTAAGCAGACCCTCAGTCGGTGGATCGTGGATGCCATTTGCCTTGCCTACGAGTCCTCTGATCTCCCCTCACCTCTGGGGGTCAAGGCTCACTCGACCCGGAGTGTGGCGGCCTCCAAGGCCTTCTTTGCAGGTGTTCCAATGCAGGACATCTGCAACGCTGCGGGATGGTCCACGCCCCTGACTTTTGTCAGGTTCTATGGCCTCGATATGCGGGCCACTCCAGGCGCTTCCGTTCTCTCGCCCTCGTTGTGCTCCTAGGGATACACACAGGGCAGGGACTTGGAAGTCTGGCGGCGTGGGCACCTCGTTCCCCAGAGCGTTTCGACGCAGCTCGAGTTCCTGAAGAGGAACGCCTCTAGGTTACGTATGTAACCCTAGTTCCTCGAGGGAACGAGACGCTGCGTCTCGAAGCCATACTTCCGGCATCCCTGCGAGCGTTTGCTTCATTCCTGGAAGCTGACGCCGGTTCCACCGCACGTGCTTTTATAGCTTCCTGGTCTCTGACGTCACCCGCCCGTGACGTCTCGCCCATCCTTTGGACAGATTTCACACGTGTTCAGAGCGCGATCACGCTGAAGGCGTTCCCCAGAGCGTTTCGACGCAGCGTCTCGTTCCCTCGAGGAACTAGGGTTACATACGTAACCTAGAGGCGATTTCTGCCAAGATTTCACCTGGTAGAAAAACAAATACTATTAAAATGAATGTTATGATTCCCACTATGACCACTAAATGGCAGCAGAGGATCATTTATTGTCTCCTTTACCATTTCTACTCTGTAATATAGTTCTTTTCACATGTTTTGCTAATGGATTTATATTTAGACATTATAAAATCACTATTATAACATTTAAAAATATATTTTTTGTCAAAGTTCAGCATTGTTTTGTACTGAAGTATGAAGTAGCAAGAGTTTTCAACTCATTGAATCTACTTGAATTACACAGATGGCATATTTTAAATTTACAACAGCAATTTTCAGTAAAAAGTGGCTAGTTTGTATCCTTGTTTACAATCTTCTCAGTTTCTCTCAAATGTAAATCAAATGCCCCTTCACAAACATGCGAATGGGCATTTGATTGGCACTAAATGTTCATATCAGCTTGGTTCTGGGTCTTAACACCCCTACAATTTTGTTCTCCATCATTGCATAGACCCACTCATCGATGAGACATGCAGATAACCATAGTCAACCTTCACTGAATCTAATATAATCAATGAACTCTGAAAAAGTTATCAGTCATTCTATTCTAACATTATATTAGTTGTCAAAATTAATTCACTGCAGCACTTTTGTCATACCTAAATCGAGCTCTTTACAAAGGAAAATAATGTAAGAATGTAAAATGAGTTATTTTATGCATTTTATGGTTTCATTTTCTTTTCATTTTCATACTTTACAAGTTAACGAAAAATTAGTGCATATTTTCTAGTACATTTAACTGCACTATGCTCACATTTGCCCTACTTGTGCATTAAATAAAAAAATAAAAAAATTACATAGCCTATCATCTTGCGCCCTATTGTGATTTCGAATTGCAGAATATTTCAGTAGGCTGCATGCATTTGAGAGACGTTCTTAAATGTAATGCACACACTGTACATGCATGCATGCACAGCTTTGCAGCTTTAATCGCCATTTTGGTGATTTCGTGACTTAACTGACGATGTATGCTCGCAGTTTCTAGTGCGGTTTTTTATGATGAAGTGATAGAGCGTGCGCCTCATATTCACATTCAGTTGAAGAGTGTGCGTCGTGAGCACAGTAAAACGGCTGACAGGACAGGAAAGTTTGTTTTACTGACATATAACAATATCCCATCAGACCGCAGTTCCCTGTTGTTCTACTGAAGTAGTGATGTTACGTTCGCGAACGAATTGTTCTTTTTGAATGAATCGTTTAAGTGAACGAATCGTTCTCGTTCACGTAATCCATTGATTTATATTTCTCGTTCACTGAAATTCCTCCGTTCGCAGCAGCGCGGCGCTATTAGCAGCGCATGCGCACATCAGTGAACCGGGTAGTAGTTAGGACTGTTTTACCCTGTCAAAGAATGACTAAACCTCGAGCCAATAGCCTTCGAGTATGAGATGTGATGGAGCATGTGATTTGTTGAATGTACTAGTGAACGAATATGCCCATCACTGACCGAGTCGCTGTTTTGAGTCTGAACGAGAGAGAGATCTCATTCGTGAACGAATTGAACGAACTGGGACATGTCGTTCATGAACGAATTGAACGAACTGGTACATGACATGTCGTTCGTGAATGAATGTGTACCGGGTAGGTCGGTCATTTTAGCATGTGAGTCAGTCTCATTCAGCAATCAGCAGAAAGTGGATGCAAAGCGCAGCAGGTACTCTGGTACTGTGCACATATACGCTTGTTTATATATATTCACATTTAACATAGGCTACAGAACATAACTCCACGATTTATGAATGTGTAAAATTCCGACCAAACAATTAAAAAGTTAATTATGCAAGAACACCTTATGTTTTGGTCATCTGAACCTTATTTTATTTATTTAATGAGTAGATTACACATTTTAATAAAGTCAAATCAGTTTTTTGCAACAAGTGGTAATGCAGTACAATCGTTGACTTTAGACATGACACATATGAAACTCTTTTTACGCCCCCTGCTGGCATATATATGTAATTTGAAGAAATGGTTACTGAACGAATCAGTGAACGAATCTGAACGAATCATTTTGGTGAACGAACTGAAAATGAACGAATCCCTGGAAAGAATCAAAATTTCCATCACTATACTGATTTGGCACCTGTAGCCTACCTTTTCCGCGCTTGTTTGACTCGCGCGCCGAGGGCAAGCTGAAGTGCGCGTCTGAAAAGTCTCCCGTTTGTTGTGGTCGCAAAGAGATACGGCCGTTCCGCGTCTTAAGTGTTTAATAAATACGTTTGAACTCATTAAAATGCTAAAAACTGTTAAATAAAAATGTTGCATTAATTATTTTTAATAACTAAGCTTTTGATTATTTATGACGTTTTATTACTATAGAAGATATTCACAGAATGGTTTTTGCAAAATGGCGTCCCCCTATGTGTGGCACCCCTATGCACTGCATATACTGCATACCCCTTATTTGCGCCACTGATTCTTGTGTATGCATTTCAACTGGGGTTCACCATTTACATCGGCATAATCTCAGTGTTCATGTTCGTTATTTCTAAGGTCAATGTTTTCATTGTGATGAGTGTGTGGTTGATTTCAGCTGTACGCTACGTCAGAAGCACGTGCTTATCACAGTCATATCAATCACAGCATTGCGGAAAGAAGGGAATTAAGAGTTATCGCTTAAGATCACTATCTATGGTTGATGTAGTCCTGAATGAAATGCACTGTGGGTAATGTAGTTCGGAAAAATGTGCTTGTGTGATGTGGGCTCTAGCTGTGCTGTGTAGTTCAGGAAACGGAGAAAGAACATTTATATTCTGCTTTATTTCAGTTCATTCAAGTCAGTCCACCCAGGAGTTGTGTGCATTGTAACCCTGATCACTTTTATCTTCATAAGAGAGTAAATAGCATGCATTGACTAACTTTGTCCGTCTTCATTGCACGAACATGAATTAACGAGCTGTTACGCTGTCGCTGGGACTGATGAAGTGTAGAAAGTAGCAGATATCAAATGTCTAAATTATGATATTTGCTCAGGTGGATGCTGGGGTCTTATCTATCGGATTGCAACGTATATCCATTATGTTAATTAACATTACACATAGTGAGTATCTAATTAGAGTTAAGCCAGTCAGCGTAGTAGCCCAGGCACACATAGCCATAGGCCACTGTTGTTAAGCCGGTCGGCGTGGTAGCCAAGGCTCATATAATCATAGGCCACTAGTGTTAATCCGGTCGGCGTGGTAACCCAGGCACACATAGATAGTATTACATGCGGTTCACATGGCTCTTCGGAGCAGTAGCAGTATGTATGTCTTGGCGATAGATCTGCTTTGTGGGGGGTGTCTCATCTTTCCTTGTCTGTTCATCTTTATGTGTGTGGATACATGCATGTCCACTGATGCACTGATCCTTATATTCAGCGACATGCATATATTGGCTTGTATTGTATTGTGTTCTGTGTCTCCTGCTTTGTGGGGGTTTATTCATATGTGTTATATGTGTAGCAGCAGTATTTCCTACATGCTCACAGCAGCATGTTGTGGATGTAGCGAGTCTCGGTACTTGCTCTGCCTCAGAAGCAGCGTAGCAGATCTATTCCACCAAGACCAAATACATTAACATTGTCATGTACATTACCATGCCAATCCCTCCGAGAGTTGTCATGACAGAAATACAGAGTTCTGGCATGAAACTCTAAGCTGCCGTAGTCCGATAGGTCTAACTCAATCTGACCTAATGACACCATTATCATATGGCTCAGCTGATTGGTTTTCTCCTGTATCAGTAGCCAATGAGCTCATTGCTCAGTATTCAAATACCTGGCTTTCGTTTGCTGTAGCAGTTTGGCTGCGGACTTCAGAAACCCTCCACCTTCCCCAGCTCCACCTGTATAGATCTGCTACGAGGTGATTCATGTATGTTATATGGGGTTATTCATATGTGTTATATGTGCAGCAGCAGTACTATATAAAATATTGCATTATAATAACTAAAATGTGTGATTTCTTAGCTTGACACCTAATTTCAATTATTTTTTAATAAAAAAAACGACTTGATTGATTGATTGATTGATTGACTGACTGACTGATTGACTGATTGACTGATTGACTGATTGACAGATTGACTGACTGACAGATTGACAGATTGATTGACTGATTGAATGATTGAAAAGTAAAATATGGCCTGGATGAGTCACACTTGTTTAGAGAGAAAAAGGCTCTACAAATCATGTTCAATTAATATTCGTTTCAAGTCTTCCTGGTTGAAATAACAATGCGGCAAAAAGTGGTGGTGCATCAAAATAGCCTGCAACCAAATGCAAATACTATGCTCTATCTGTCTAGCATGTTCCACCTCTAAGAGACTAAATACATCTGAACTCAGATCACCTTACTCCCTTAATATTCCCTGATTTATAGTTAACCCCTTTCATATCCCTCCATTAGTCATATTACTTTGCTACCATTCTCTTAGCTAATTTGGAACAGGTCGTGTTCTTTCCGGCTCACTCAAAACCAGACAGAGAGGTGTTAAATATATGTAGAAATCCTCCGTCCTGATAATTGACTCAATAAATCTGCTCTCATCTGAAGCCAGGTGAGCAAATTGCCATCGAAATGACCACCACATCAATATGATGCAGGAGAAAATAGGCTAAAAATTTGAAGTGGATTTTCTGAATTCATTTGCATAGGCTTACATTCATCGTAGACATACAGTCATAGATGTATTCATATATATATATATATATATATATATATATATATATATATATATGTGTGTGTATGAA
Organism: Spinibarbus caldwelli; assembly: GCA_039654775.1. Lineage (NCBI taxonomy): Eukaryota > Metazoa > Chordata > Actinopteri > Cypriniformes > Cyprinidae > Spinibarbus > Spinibarbus caldwelli. The sequence goes on from CM077250.1 coordinate 22,451,580, forward strand.
CAAATAAATAAATAAATAATGACACTCACAATATTTCCTATTCCATATTTTTAAGACAAATGGAAATACTTCTAGATGTAGCCAAAAATTGCACTGCACCCTATAAATATGTGAAACAGTAGCATGATACTTGTTATTTAGTGCATTGTTTGATATTAAAGAGGAAGCCCGCTGATACTGGCAGGCAGTAGATGAGAGGCCAGTTACATTTGAATTATCAATCCGAAAGATGTGAGCCCCACAGTACCAGTAATTTAAAGTAAAAAAGCAGCTTATGTTTCCTCACTATTTCCTGCAGCAAATAACTTCAAGTTAAATTGTGATTGCACTGTAAATTGCCCTGTTTTAATTAACATTTTTCTCCACAGAAGACCTCATAGGACCTGCCATTATGCTAGCAACAGATGTTCTCCAATGTTGCTGTTAAATACAAGTCGGAGGGGTTTAGAGGTTGCATTGCACACCCACAAATGAGTCAATTTAGCATTAGTATGCCTCTGAAGAGAACCATCCGACTAGAAGCCCACAGCCACGATCCATGCAAATATTGATTCTTTGTTTCACTGGCTGTGTTAGCTAACAGCTAAGCTAATATAATCTTCATATTTTCAGGCAGATGTATGAGACTTCATTTGCAAAAAAAAAAAAAATCACTAAAAGTTAATAGAACTGTGAATCTAAAAACCCTAAAGAGAGCCACTTTTAGAGTTTTCCATTAGCACTGTAGCTAATTTGCAATGTTATATCAAACCTTTAGTCTGCCGCAAGTAAAACATAAACAGTCTCAAAATCAAAACACATCCTGAACAGAGTGTTAGCGCTCTGCGAGTAACCTTTACCAAAAAAGCTAGTATCTGTATGATTTCATGAACCGTGTACCTCTTGAGAGCTTATAGAAATCATGTTTCTACAGTTTGAATGTCATCTCGGAATATTTTTATGCACTCTAAAGGCCGTATTCCCTCAACAAAGGTCCACACAATGGAGCACAGGTAGATAGAGGTGGGCAACGAGGCAGCGGGAAGCTTATAGAAACATTCTGCCGTTATGCACCGTATATTTTTCATGATGAACCCTACTGTGCGCAGCCATTCCGCCACATTGATTCATTTCAACCACGGGTTCATTCAGATGAACCACACGAGCGCAGTTTTGCATAATCTGCTTTGTGTTTTTTATATTTTTCATGCCAGGAGATTCCTCTGTGTCAATGATGTAGTTTGATTTCAATTAGTCACTCATTGTTTCTCTGCATCGCCTGAGTTTCTGGGCTGAGAGTATCTCAGTTGTACCACTCGAGCTGTACTTTCTGAGGAAATCTTTGCCCGCTGTGCTCAAGTGTGCTCTGGCAGAAGGTACTTCAGGACCTGTAATGTGATGCTAATGGTGCAGGTCTGACTAAAACCTTTGTCTCCTTTCTTAACATTGCAATGTGAAGGAATGCTATCGAGCATACAAATGCCCAGCTTTTAGAAAACTTCTCAGATTTTGCAGGCCTGAGATAGGGAGTGAGAAAGGGAGGAACTGAAGAAAACGGTATGTTGGGTTTGAAGAAGAACTAATTGGTGGATTTGCCGGTTTGCACGTTTTTTCTTCAAAACTGTTTACAGAGATGGCTATGCCTAGATTTGAATGCATTTTTTTCTACATTATATTATTATTGTTGAATTACTGATTTCAGATTTACCCACAGATGTCATTTACTGTTATTACAGTGGGGACTAGTCACGAGTCGGACTCATGTCCACAGATTAGTTGTTTAGAATGGTTTGTTCAATGGACCAAAAATAACAAAAAAATAAATAAATAAAAGAACAGAAAATGTATTTACATCTCTTGACTTGAAAAGCTTTTCAGTTTTTTAATAAAATCCTATTGAACCCAACTCTGGTTCATATGTGATGATATACCGTATTGATTTATGAAGATTATTTTAATATATTTTTAAGTAGATTAATTAGACCACATAGGAAAAGTAGCTTGCAATGTTTTGGCATATGCACTACCGTTTAAGGGTTTGGGTTGCTGAGATTTTATTTTATTATTTTTTGAAAGAAATTAATACTTCTACATCAAAAAAAAAAAAACAAAAAAAAAAAAAGAGTAAAGAAAATTGATATTTGAAATAAATGCTGTTCCTTGAGTTTTATGTTCATAAAAAAACCCCCAAAAATATATATATATATAAATATATATATATAATGAAGACTGGAGTAATGACTGCTGACAATTATGCTTTTCCATTTTTCCATCACAGGAATAAATTACATTTACAATACATTAAACTGAGAAGAAAAAAAAATTGAAATAATAGTTCACAATTTAACTGTTCTTACTGTAATAAGAATCTTACAGTAACTTACTTGATCAGATAAATGCAGCCTTTGGTGATTAAGAGGCTTGTTTCACAAATATTTAAAAATCTTACTTGCTCGAAACTTTTGAATAGTAGTGAATATGAACTCTTTTAATATTGTTTTACAATCATCCTAATTCCCTATGAGAATGTTTGAATCATTTGAATTTTTTGTCATGTTCATACTTTGATGACTTCATTATTGTTCTAAAAAAAAAAGAAAAAAAAAAAGAATCTGTGTTTCCACACTTTCTGATCAGCTGGTCTAGCTTTTTATTTATTTATTTATTTTTTTTATTTTTTTTTTTGGATTCAGCAATATGATGTGATAACTTATTATTTATATAATATACTGTATATAGATATATATTAGTTAATTTATTTATTTAATAATTTTCTATTACTTATCAGGCACAAATAAAAAGTTGTCTTAGCCACTGGAATTGCATTGAGGTCCAAGGGGGACAAGCCCCTGTCCATTCCTGCCACTAGTGGCAAGTCTGGTTCTTCAAGGCTATATACAGTATGAAGACTATGGGTGGCATGGCTATGATTAACTTCTGCTGTGCAACCAAAGGCATTATGTCCTCTCCTTACATTTTGCAGTGATGGACACAAGAAAGGGAAATGAGAAGGATATCAGCACAACAGCAGACAGGGCAGTGTTCTGTTCACGCTTTCCTGCAGCCCAGAGCCAATTAATTGCAGCAGTGAGTGTGAGTTGGCTAGTGTGCGTTTTGTGACCTTCTGACATCTGTCTGTACTGCGCTCAAATTTCCAAAGACTGAGGCACCACCTGAAGCCTTCATCTTTGACCCAGACCCTCCCTGTTGACATTGTCCCCTGACAGATCATTACTCAGTCTACATACATTTACTGGAAGAGCTGGTAATGACAAGACTAACTATTGTTATTCATCCGGTCAAGGTCCTTTATCTTGTCCAGGATGTATCAGAACAGAGCAGGATTGTAAACCCCTCGTCTAAATTATGAGATTATATGACATAACTATGAAATAAAAATCAAAATGATGACATACTACAATAACTTCCAGTTAAAAAGTCAAAATTATTGCATACTAAGTCAATAACAGAATTAGGTATGACTTTAATTTGATAGTCCACTTTAGACATTCTAATTATTACAAGTAACTTTGCAACTACATGTCAACTAGCAGTCATTAGATATTCTACTTACTATAGGTAACTTGCAAACTAGGGTCATTGGAAATGCGTGCCTATATACATTTCTATAAAACATTTTCCAGTTGAAATGAACACTAGAGGCAGTAAAACTCTGACAACCTTCATTCCTTTTCACACAAAGTATGATTTACAGGTGCAGAGTTTTGATTAACAGAGCCTAATTTTCACACAATTACATGCAGAGTATTATTTCATGACGTTAAAACAATTTTTACATCCTGTGCAGTTTTAAAACTGGTACTTTTGAACATTTTCGTCACATATACTGCTTCATATGCATGAGTTTTCTAATTAAATAGGTTTGCTCGGTAGCTCATGCGGTGGCATTGCACTTGAGTGATGAAGAGCTCCAGTACGAACCGGTTCAACAAAACAGCTCAAATCCGCTTAAGGAAGTTAAAATAGCATGGCTGCATCAACTAATACATTTTTATATCACTTTTGCATTTGTCAACATTCTTGGCTAGGTTTAGGGTTGGGTTTGGTGTAGGGGATATTTCCAACAAGAAAGAGCATTAACTTTAATTCTGAACAGCCGCAATACATACCTCAAGCAGCGTAATAAAAATCCAGGAATACATGCCTGTACCAACGTAATAGAAACGTGCCACGGTCACGTATTGAATGTGTTTTTAAGAGCTACTCTCTGGACATTTCACTTTGAAACTGCTGCGAAATGTGCAGTAAGGTATGTAATTATGGTGTTGCAGAAATGTATCGGTACTTGTCAATTTATTCTGCTAATCCTAACTTTAACCTTACAGTAAACTAATACCCTAATGAAAGTGAAAAATTAATGAGACTTAGTTGACGTATTTGCAAAGTAACTTATAGTTAGTGGAATGTTTAAAGTGGACGATAGAAATAGTGTTACCCATAATTATTACATAAAATTCAAAATTATGAGAAGACAATGACTATGAAATGAAGTTCAAATTGAGATAAAGTCATAATTATAACATAAAAACTTGTAATTATGACATCAAAAGTCGAAATTGAGATGTCATGTCAAAATTGTGAGATAAATATTAAAAAGTCACAATTATGAGCTAAAACTTTTGTGTCATAGTTATTACTTTTTATGTCATACTTTTAACTTTATCTCATAATTAGTATGACTTAGTATGTCAATTTCCATAGTTTATTATTTTCATTATGTACTGTATCTTTATACATTTATACATTGATTGCATGTAGCGTCTCCTAAGAAATATTTATTTCAGGTAAATTTCACACCCTAATATCATTCCCAACTGGCCTGAGTTTCTTGTTCACAAAACAAGATATTTAGCAAAATATCCAAAAAATAAATAAATAAATAAATGTAGGAATAGGAATAGAAATTAATTGGAAATTAATAGGAGCTGTACAATCCCTGAAACCATAATGTTATTACTGTGCTGAATAACTGATAACATTTTAAATGACTTCACTGTACAGTATATAACATAGTACAATTTTTCTGCATTTGTCACTATTATTTTATATGATCATTTATTTTCCTCTGTTCTGCCTCACCGACTAAAGCTGCAGAGTTCCCCTTCAGGAATTGAGAGGCTCGCCGCCCCTTCGGGGGTCTCTAGAGCAGCTAGAGTGGTCGTCCCCTGCCGGTCCTCCGCTTCAGGGCACCGAGCTAGCAGCTCTAAGCACACCAGAGGCCAGTCTTGAGAGACTGGTTGCCTTAGTAGACTATTTGGCAGCGTGGAAACTACTGCCAAATGTGTCTTGATAGGTCCTGCACACTGTAGAAAGAGGTCACATTCAGTTCGGCGCTCCTCCGCCGCCTTTCGATGGGGTCATTCCCACACTGGTGGGTCCCGAGCAGGCTCTGGTAATGGAACAAGAAATGAATACTCTCTTGAGGAAGGAGGCCATCGAGGTGGTCCTTCCTCTCAACAGAGAGTCCGGGTTCTACAGCCGGTACTTTATCGTTCCTAAGAAGGATGGAGGGTTGCGTCCTATTTTAGATCTGAAGCAACTAAACCGCTCAGTCATGCGACTGAAGTTCAGGAGGCTCTCTATTGAGCAGGTCGTGTCTCAGACCAGGTCCAAGGACTGGTTTGTCACGATCGATCTAAAAGACGCATACTTCCACATCTTCATCCTTCCCCATCACAGTGAGTTCCTGAGGTTTGCTTTGGGGGCAAAGCTTACCAATACCGGCTTCCTCCTTTCGGCCTTGCACTCTCACCCCGCACTTTCACGAAGTGTGTGGATGCTACTCTGGCTCCTCTGCAACTCCAGGGCATCCACATACTGAACTATAGCTACGATTGGTTGATATTAGCTCAATCGGAGCAGGTGGTGGTTCGGCATCAAGAAGTCGTTCTAGCTTGCATGAAAGAGCTGGGGTTAAGACTAAACGCCAAGGAAAGTGTGCTTTCTCCACTACAGAGAACCACTTATTTGGGCGTGGTGTGGGATTCGACCACGATGCAGGCACAGCTGTCTCCTGTTCGGATCGGTCGATCCTCACTGCAGTGGCGAGAGTCAGAGAAGGCCGGTCACTTACTGTCAAACAGTTTCAGAAACTGTTGGGTCTGATGGCAGCTGTGTCCTACGTTATACATTTTGGCCTGCTGTACATGAGACCCCTACAGTGGTGGCTCAAGACCAAGGGGTTTTCCCCAAGGGGAAATCCGCTTTGCATGGTCAAGGTCACGCGGCGATGCTTTCGTGCCTTAGACATGTGAAGGAAACCTTGGTTCTTGTCACAGAAGCCGGTGTTGGGAGTTCTTTGTCGTCACATAACATTAACGACAGATGCGTCCCTCACCGGTTGGGGTGCGGTCATGAGTGGCCACCCTGCCCACGGTCTGTGGAGCGGCCACCATCTCACGTGGCAACATCAACTGCCTGGAGATGCTGGTCATGTTTCTAGCATTGAAACACTTCCTCCTGGACCTAGGAGGCCACCATGTGTTGGGTGCACTGATAACACAGCGGTGGTTTCTTACATCAACCACCAGGGAGGTCTGTGTTCATGCCCCCTTTACAGGCTAGCGCACCATACCCTTGTGTGGGCCCTCCTTTTGGTCACTGCATTCCTTACAAGATGTCTGGTGTGTGGAGTGTAGTTAGGCCTCCTCTCGGTTTAGAGAGCTGTCATGCTGAGGCCTCCGCTCCAAGAGCTCGACCATTTCTGTGAGTGTCGTCAGGTCTCCTCTCGCTACAGTGAGTTTTTGAGGCCTCTGGGGGGATGGAGGCTCCACCCCGAGGTGGTGGAGCTCATCTGGAAACAGACTTGGCCGAGGCTTCATCTGTACGCCTCCCCAGATCGCACGGCTCCTGGGAGTTCTGGAGAGAGTGCGCCGGACGGGTAGCCCCAGTCTGGCCGGGCCGGGTACACTTCTCAGACCTGATTTCCCTTCTCGATGGCTCTCCATGGGAGATTTCCATCAGGAGGGATCTCCTCTCTCAGGCGGGGCCTTCCCCCCGCCCGGAGTTTTGAACCTGTGGATGTGGCCCCTGAGGGGGCACAGCTCATAAGTTCTGGTCTCTCAACTGAGGTTGCTGAGACCATTCTCCAGTCCAGCGCTCCCTCCACAAGAAAACTGTACTCCTTGAAGTGAACCTTCATTTCTTGACACGGCAATCGCCAGCTCGACCCAGTTAACTGCCCAGTTGGTTCAGTGGTGGAGTTTTTGCAGGTACGGTTCTCTGCAGGGTTATCCCACTCCACCCTGAAGGTTTCCGTGGCAGCCCTAGTTGCTTTCGACGCCCCTCTTGGTGGTTGGCCTTTCGGGAAAGACCCACTAGTTACATGTTTCCTCCACAGAGGCTGAGGCCTCCGGCCAGGAGAAGCTTATGCTAAGTGGTGAATCGGGATGCTATCCATAGCTTTGAGTCCTCGGATCTCCCCTCTCCCTTGGGGGTCAAGGCTCACTCCACTTGAAGCGTGGTGGCCTCCGGGCCATCCTGTTGGGTGCCTCTATGCGGGACATTTGTAACGCTGCGGGTTGGTCCACACCGCTCACGTTTGTGAGGTTCTATGACCTCGATATGCATGCCACTCCCGGCTCCTCTGTTCTCTCGACTTAGCTGTGCACTTCCACACTAGGCAGCGATTTGAAAGTCTGGCGGCGTGGGCATTCTCGTTCCCAAAACATTTGACACAGCTCGAATTCCTGAAGGGGAATGTCTCAAGGTTACGTATGTAACCCTAGTTCCCCGAGGGAACGAGACGCTGTGTCTCCTGCCATACTTCCGGCATCCCAGCGAGCGCTTCCCTCATTCTACCAGAAGTTGCCGCTGTATTCACCGCATGTGCTTTTGAGTTCTCTGGTCTCGTGACGTCTCGCCCATCCATTGGTCTGATTACACACGTGATTCAGAGCATGGTCACGCTGAAGTCGTGCCCAAAGCGTTTGACACAGCGTCTCATTCCCTCGGGGAACTAGGGTTACATACGTAACCTTGAGACGTTTCTTTGCCATTTATCAAATTGTTAATAGTCACAAAATGACATCAGCTTGAAGCAGAAGGAAAAAGGTTTGAAGGAAGCTAACACTGGCTGAGCAAATAGTCTCAGAGTGTTAAAGGGCTAAAATAATACATAACTCCTCTTCATGGCAATATTTTCAGCCATATGATGCTCCAAATGTTATTTGACATGGCAACAAATCTTTAAACATTTCATAAAATGCATGCCTCTTCAACTGTGCCTGACAAGGTCAAAGTGATTCACTGAAACTTGGCACAACAAAAAACACAGGCCAAAGCATCATTGCTTTACTTCTGGCTAAGTCTAATGCAAGAGATGATAAGGAACACTCGGCTCCAGTGCTCTCTGACAAAGTTATTTGATGAAGACAGATGGTGGAATTGGCTACCAGCTTGGTTGCTGAAATCGCATTAAAACCATTTTTTTCCCCCAAGGAATGGATTATGATATATAGGAGTCCAGCCTTGAGACAGTCACCCACTGGACTGGCCTTGAACCTCCACATATGGTCCGGAGCTCATTCTCTCTAGCAACAGATCTTCAGAGATCCATTGAGAATTACTGTGCTTGTCATTGGTGCTCCACACTATTGTCCTCTCCTTGAGACAAAAATGAGGAATGAATGTTAAAGCGTTAGTTCACATAAAAATGAAAAATCTGCCATTTACTTAGTCACACCATTTCAGACCACCAGGATACTGTTGTTTTTCATTGGAACACAAAAAGAGAAGTTACAAAGAATTTGTACAGAGCTCCATATAACCGGAGAGTAAATAACATGCAAAGGCTGATTTGCATGTGCAGCGGTGAGAAAAAAGACAATGTGAGGTTCACCACTGTATGGAAGACCATTGTCACCTCAGATTAAGAAAGAAAGAAAGAAAGAAAGAAAGAAAGAAAGAAAGAAAGAAAGAAATTCAAAATGACAAAATTTACAGCTGTTACATTTAAAATGGCATGGTATCATATAAAGTCACATGGTTAGTCATAAAGCTATAATTACAAGAAACAAAGTTGCAACTGCGACATCTAAAGTCACATTGCATTAAAGTCACATAATGCAGTTACACTGTGAGATATAAATTCAAAATTGGGAGATAAAAAGTTGCAAATGTCAAATTTAAAGTCACAATTGCAAGACTCAAAGTCACATTATGATATAGTGTCATTGTACTTTATAAATTTGCAATTATGTAAAAGTTGCAATTGTGCCATTTAAAGATAAATTGCCATATATGACGTTACACAGTGAGATATAAATTCCTAACCGGGACCTATAATGTTGCAGATGAGAAATTTAAAGTTGCAGTCGTAAGATTTAGAGCCACATAGTGCCTTAGTGAAATTAGAAGTAGTAAAGTTACAGTTATATAAAAGTCTAGGGGTGTCGAAATTAATCATTGCATCGATGCATTGCGATGCGGACGTGGACGATTCTGCATCGATGCAGTAATAGACCATAATCGATTATAACCTATGACGTCATTCGCATTCGCGCTTGTCACGCGAGTATTAAAAATGCACTCTCTATTTTAAAATCTGAGCTTGGCTTTTTCCCGCCTATAGCACGTGTGCGCTAGAGACAAACTTCACGCACAGAATATGCGCTGTGAGACACATGCACATTGCTTGACAGTGCTTCCACTCGCTGCTATTTTAGTCTTTTACTTTAGATATGCTTTCATTTCTGCTGTTTGGAATGCAGTACGTAATAAATGCACGAAACTCACGTACTGACAGACTTTCACGTGCGCTTTGTGTTTGTTTGTCCTGAAGCTCGCGGCTGCGGTTAAATGCACTTGCATCTACTTTTATGATACGAAATTGATGTAAACAGTCAGTTATGTTTTCAGAACAGGACAAAACATTTGATATGTGGAAATAGATCTGTGCATTAGTGTGAATGCAGTTTATTAAAGCTGCCAGTGGCTATGATCTCAGTAAAATCAAATGGCAACAGTGCTGAGGAAAAAAATAAAAAAACATAACTATGATTATCTGTAAACTTTCGATACTTAAAGCACTCCCAGATACTGAAAGTGCTTTTTGTTTATCACTTTTAATTGTCTTTCCCCCCCTTTATTACTTTATATTTGCTTGTATATGTTTTGAAGCTATATTTACTTTTAATTCTTAACAATAATTAATTAATATATTAATTAATAATTAATATATTAATTAATTAACATAATTATTTTTAAAAGTAGCCTGCTTATATAATTTAATAAAAATGCACAAAATAAATTTGATATAATCGTGATGCATCGTGATATCAAATTGAATCGAATCGTTGACATGATAATCATAATTGAATTGAATCGTGAAACCAGTGCCGATTCACACCCCTATAAAAGTCGCAATTGTGCCATTTAAAGTTAAATTGTGATATACGAAGTTACACAAATTCACAACTGAGAGCTATAAAGCTGCAAATGAGAAATTTAAAGTTGCAGCTGCAAGATTTAAAGTGACATTGTGACAGTTACATTATAATTAATAAAGTGGCAGCTATATAAAAGTCGCAATTGTGCCATTGTGATATATGAAGTTACACTGTAAGATATAAATTCTTAAAATAAGATATAAATGGAAACTGCAAATGGGAAATTTAAAGATACAATTGTATATGAAAAATATGTTCACATTTGAGTGAAGCATAGTTGCAATATTAAAACTTAGTCACATTTACAAGATTTAAAGTACAGTTGCATTACGATTTAGAAAGTTGCAGGTATTATAAAAAATAGTTGAAACAGTGACATTTAAAGTAACAATGCAATAGAAAGTATTACATTGTGACATAAAATCAGTTAGATAAAGCTACAATAACCTTTATATTAACCACTCTCAGAAAGAATCTGGGTTCGATACTGGGACAGGTGTAAATATTAGAGCATTGGAATGCTGTATTTCCTAAGATAAGCTATGTAACAGAGTGTATATATTATGCAATAGTAGAGTGGAAAGTGCAGGCTGTCATAAATATATGAATGTACAGTTATGGACTGTGTATATCAGAGCATCTGTAAAGGTCTATTTTCTATAACTGCACAAACATCTCTCATGCAGCACAAGCATGTTTCCCCATGTTGGAATGAACATGCATAATTCAGTAGAAGCGTTTTCTTCAGGATACAGTGGATAGCACCATATTATTTCTTTACATATAGGAAAAGAACAAAACAATAAATCAGTCTTCCACAAACATTACAGCACATTTTCATTATTGATGGTTGCAGCCGTATTATATTCCAATCAATATTTGGCTCCTCTACGAATAGATCCCACATGCAGCTCCCACACATTGGGTTATTATTCATTTACATGAATAATAACAGTGTGATAAGAGGATAGTCTGGCTTGTCTGGAGTGATTAGAGGAAAAGCATAAGGAGGGTTTCATTAGGCCCCAATGATTTTTTCATGGTGTGTATATATAACCTTCACATTAATATTTCACCTGTTTCACCCTGCACTGGAGGCATTTCGATGTTCGTTTTTCCAAGCCTTTTAATAAAGAGAGGCAGTTCTAGTTCAGGATAATTCATGATACAATGTAGAAACATCACGGTGCACTGCTGTGCCATGCTAGAAGAAGCTTTTAGAAGCTGCCCCGCTATTAATGAATTATGGAGCATGACTAAAACTAGAATTTTGTAACTTTTCACATTTATGATATCTGAAGTTTCAAATGCAATGACTCTCTGTATCATCCCGTGTGGCTTCCTCTTCAAAGAAACGACATTCATTAATGCCATTCTGAACTGTTTCTCTCGCACACAGTGCATATAAAGTTATGCAACTGAGCCAAGTTCAGACTACAAAACAAAGTTTTGTCTTAAAAGGATTTGCTGTTCTTTCATGCTCTAAGTTTGTGACTAATCTGCAACAAAAAGCTCCACAGTGAAGTCAATTTTCAATCACAGCTGCTACAACAAATTTCTAACTGGTTTCTATCTGAATATTCGTCAGGTGTGTTCACTATCCCAACTAGCGAGAAAGCAGTGCTGGGCAAATAAAACTGTGATGCGAGAAGGTTAAAGAGCCCATGAGATTGCATTAACACTTTCAATAGTGAACAGCACTTACCAGTTCAAAATGCAATGCACAAGAGGTTAAATTAACAAAAAAATTCCGTCATTTCATGAACTTGAATATGATGGTTAATTTGAATTGCTTTCTATGGAGCTCCTAAAAGAACGTGGTGATGGTAAATGAGATGGGAGGTGAGATGTTTAATGCTTTTGCATTATCTTGCAAAACTTTTGAGTTCAGTCGCAAAACTTGTGATTTAAATAATATTAGATGGTAGGAAAATCTATATATTTAGTGCTTCTGCAAGCAAATGTAAGTTTCTCAAGGAAACAAACAGTTTACAAGAGAACACAAATGTTTTGAGAGTTAACGTAAAATTTCTTGCTGGAATACAATATTATTGTGAGAGAACACAGAAGCATTAAAAATAATTTAACCTCCCATGGGCAAAAAAAAAAAAAAAAAATCTTTTTTTCTTTTTTAATCATGTCCTGTTAAGGGCTCTGTAGCTTTCTTGTTTTTCTTTCTTTATGTATCTTAAATAAACAATATTAATAGGAATTAAAAAGGAATCATCATTAGATATTGCTTACATAGCTGAAAATGGAAATAAAAACATTTGCTTTTAAACCTTCATTAAAGTCAAAATCCATCCGGGGTCGGCGCTGATAGCCACATGGTCAGCACGCTGACATATAGCACCATTAAGCTTCAGGCATCCAGAGTTTGAGTCCTGGCTTGTGGACCTTTCCCGATCCTGCCCCCCTCTCTCTCCCACTTTGCTTCCTGCCAACTAACTGTCCTATAAAACTTAAGGCAAAAACGGCAAAAATAAATAATAATAAAAAAATAAAAATAAAGTCATCCCATTCCGCTACCAAATGTGTTTTCAGTTGCTATGTTGCTATGTCATTTACTTTCAACTAATATGTTATTTGAATTCAAATAATAATTCAAAAAGGCCTTCATGTAAACACTTCAAACAATCTGACTGAACTCAATCGGATTCAAAAATACCTTGTGCAGTGCCATTGTTGGATGTTTTCACTGTATATGTCTTATCGTATATGTTTCCTTTTAACTGGTTTTTAAATGTTTTATTTGTTTATTTATTTTTTATTTTTTTGGTCATGGTAGCTCTAGTGACATTATCATGATGGCTTTCTCAGCTTTTAAACATGGACACTAAATGCTAAAATGCTAATTTTAGTGCTAATTTTGCTTTATTGCAATTTCAACATTTACTAACACAAAAATTTGTAACTGTTTATATTATTTAATGAACCTGAGCCAACAATGAACAGTTGTATTTTTATTAACTAATGTTAACAGGATAATAACAAATACTGTATGTATTGCTCATTGTTAATACATTAACTAACGGGACCTTGTTATAATATGTTTCCCCATTATATCAGAATAGATATAATACACATATAATACGTGAATCAGACTGGAAAACTTTCACAATCTGAAATTGCATTGGATTCATTCAAACTGACAACAAATAGTGCATGAAAATATTTAATAATCCAGTCACGATCCAACTGCAATGCATCTTGGGTGAATTTACTTCTGATATCCTCATGCAAATCAGGACAGAAACAACTGCAAGTCCTTCCTCCATTTTGTTTGTTGACATGTATTCAATAATCAACATTCAAACTGCTATGTGCATGAATCTGTGAACAAACTGCATGATCATAACTACAGTCAGCCAGTGTAACTGAACTGTCAGTTATTTGTTATACGTACACAACAGAAAACAAGAAACAGAGTCTTTAAATGTGACATACTTCAGGCTTGGCTTATCTTATGCGTCGAATTGAGTTTAATGGCCGCAAGACTGTGCCTGCAGAAATGTTTCTTAGATCCCCAAGAATATGATCAGAATCTGAATGCTGTATAGTTGATATAGTGGTATGTTGAATCTAAGGTGTGTTTTGTACTTGGCATTGCAAGTATTTATGGTAGCCTACATAGATTTAGTCAGATGTCTTTAAGCCTGGAGCTGTATTTATGAAACATCTCAAAGGATCAGGTTCCAGTTTGAAGCAGCCTCGCACTGAATCACAATATCTAAACTGCTCCAGCAGCAGCTATTCCTCCGCAATATGCCTTGTGAGGTTTTCCTCTTTAAACAGTCATGTACAGCTGCTATTTGCTCAAGCAGAACAGAGGAAGCAAGAAGATGGAGGAGATGTGCTCTGTGACTTATCGAAGGGGGGAGAAAAAGATGCCCCCTGTTGTTTTTCTCTGTAATTAATATGTTTATTTCATTCAGGGACCCAGTTTTTTTTCCACCAGCCAAACAAACACCTCTGTTCTGCATATGTTTAGAGCTAATAATCTCAAAGCTGAATAATAGATGATGTTTTCTCCCTTGAAATTCTGTGTGTGTCAGAAATAACAAAGATAGAATGTTTCTGTGGCTAATTGAGATGGATTGTTGATCTATGGACCAATAAGCGTCATACTCAATTAAATATGATTATAATTTCTGTTGGAGCATAGAGCATGCTCTCGTGGCACATTAGAGCGGTTGTGTTAATAGGAATACAGGTTTGAATCTGGCTCGCTTCATACTTCCATCCTGTCATTCTGGTCTGTTTTTTTAATGTTTTTATATAAAACTGTTACGTTTTTGTAGATGTTGGTATCTGCAATTTCATACAGCCTTCTAATCCACGACTGACACCTCAAAAACTAGAAAAGATAATGGGAAATAATAAATAATTTTACAAAATGTGTCATTAAATATCTTAATTCTTGACAAAGATGACATTTTTTAAAGGAATATTATGGGTTCAGTACAAGTTAAGCTCATTTGATGCACTTGTACTGTAGCATGATGTTGATAACCATGAAATTAATTTCCACGTCTCCCTCTTCTAGGTAACATTGAGGTACTTATAATGGAAGTAATGATTTTAGTGTAAAAGTTTTTTTTTTTTCTTCTGTGTATATATCTAATTTTGAAAAAAACTGCAAAACTATCAATAGATTAAAAATAGCTTCACAGCTCATATAATACACAAAATAATTAATGCACAGTAAGTGCTTTTATGAAAATATAAGCTTCACACTTCTGCTTTCAAATCCTCCAAAATTGGTCCCATTTACATAAATTGTAAGTGCCTTGCAGTAAATGGAAATTATTTGGTAACACTTTACAATAAGGTTGATTAACAAAGTTAACAATGTTAGTTAATATGAACTAAGAATGAACAATACTTCTACAGCATTTATTAATCTTAGGTAATGCTAATTTCAGCATTTACTAATGCATTATTAAAATCACAAGTTGTGTTTGTTAACATTAGTTGCACTGCACTGTGCACTGTGAACTGACAATGTATTTGTATTAACTAACATTAACAAAGATGAATAAATACTGTAATACATTTATTGTTCATTGTTTGTTCATCTTAGTTAATATGTTGACAAATTACACCTTATTGTAAAGTGTTACTGATTATTTTTCTGCTAATCTATATTATGCCACAAATGCTGCCGACTGAGCTCCATGTGTATTAAACCTGGAATATTCTTTTGAAAGTTAATGTTGATATAGAAAGGACAAATTAAGGTAAAATACCTCTGTCTTTGTGGTACTCAACTCAGGAACTGAGTAATGTCATTATGGTTATTGCACAGTAAAATATAGTGTCTAATTTCTTGAGAACAGCACAAAGATATGGAAGACTCTTTCTACCTCAAATAAATAATCAATCAATCATGCAATTGTAAAATAAAGTTCACACTGTTAAATGTAAAGGTGCAAAAGTTGCAGCTGTCACAATTACAAGAAATAAAGTTGCAATTATTAAAAGTGCAATTATTAAAAGTTTGCTCTGAGGCAGAAACATGCTTCCAGTAAGAAAATATACATTTTTAATAAGTAATTAATATTTTAATTGAGACTTGAAGATTCTGTCATTATTTACTCCCTCTCATGAAATTTCAAATATGATTTACATTCTTCCATGAAACACAAAATGAGACGTTTTTGCTTTTTAGTAAAATAAATTAAAGCTGGTTTCTTCCAATACAATGCCAGCAGACAGCAGTTGTCAAAAACAAGTTGTTCATTGAAAATTTTACCTTTTATTATACGAAAAGGCACACTTTAAGCTAATTTTACACTACACAAAGAGTGCATAACCACTTTATGCTATCATTTTACGGTTTTCTCTTGTTCATAAACATGCATGCCAAGAGTCCTTCTTTTTTCATACGTTTGATGCTTTATTCCCAAAGTTTCATGCATTATTTAGAGACTATAGGTCTCATTGTATTGAAATTGCCTTGCTTCTGGTTTCTGGTAATCTTCAGTATGGTATAGCATTAGTACAGCTGTCATCTCGCATTCACTCTTCCACCGAGACTAATGATGCATTAGGGAATGTGCTTCAGGGAGCCAGAAACTAAATTCACCATCATCTAAACTAGCAATGAAGTTTTGTAAATGAAATCTCAGCAGAGTGGCAGGCTTTGATGTACGTAATGGAAAGATCTATGAATTGAGTAGGGGAGCAAATCATATCGGCAAAATCAAGCAAGCTTAGTTTTTATGCTCGTATTAGATTGGCATCCTTGGATGCAATTTACCTCTCGCTGAAAACATTCCTGATGCAATAGTTTCTCTACATCTGTTGTTGTGGAAATTAACACTGTGCTTTGACACATTGCTTCTTATTCGGTCTAACCAACCAAATCATCTCAGCACTGAGAAGGAAATTGTTTTTGGATTAAAATTAGAGTACTTGATAGCTGTCTGTTTAATTGTTTCTTTGAGAAATGATTAGACTATATTTGCGAAAAGAAGCAAAGACATCTCAGGGAAAGCCTGTGAATCCTTTCTTTTGATCCGAAATAATGTTGCAATGGATTGTGGGTAATGTCAGGGATTTCAAGTGCTTAGTGCTGGAGTAAAAAGTGTTCCCTTTTGGTAAACATCCAGTTTGGCTGCCGATGTGAAGTCGAACACCTGCAGTGAGCCATGACAAATCAAACCAGGAGAATGAGAGGCATCTCAAGCAGAAGTGTATGCAGGGCCTTCCAGACAATGTTGGCTCGGCAGGTTAATCCTATTCATGGGCCTTGTGCTTCTACAACATGGTTTCTGTCTGTGTAAAATTGGCTAATCTTTTATTTACCTGAATATGTACAGATGTTTTGAAATGCTGAACTAAGCTGCGCTTATATATGTAGTTTGCATTTAGTCATTTCTAAGACACAGTTCAGCCAAAATGAAAATTCTGTCATTTATTTATTCATTGCAGCCTCAAGTTATTAGAAAAATGTATGCTGTTGTTTATAATGAGGAACGCAAAAGCAAAAATATTTATGCAGCTCTTTCTGTACAATGATTGGGGAAAAAGCACATTAAGAAAGAAAGAAAGAAAGAAAGAAAGAAAGAAAGAACAATAAATTTTTTCCATTTTTCATTTTTTTCCATTTTTCTGCCATTTTTGTCCGACAAACAAGCCAGACAGGAGAGTAAATTAACATCGGTAGACTTAACATCGGTTTCAAGTTCAAGTCTAAAACACCATTTTTCAAGTTCAAGTCTACCGATGTTAATTTACTCTCCTGTCTGGCTTGTTTGTCGGACAAAAATGGCAGAAAAATGGAAAAAAATGAAAAATGTATTGATTTGTATTGAGATGAGAGAAATGTATTTCGCTGTTGAAACAAGATTCCCTCTGATGTTCATTCATGTATATTTTGTGGTATAAGTAGTATAGAGGAAGAGTTGATCGGTTCACATGCCGCTTGAACTGAGGCGCTACAGTGATCTGTCACAACACAGCCACAAAACAGTATTCATTGTATGAATTTTTTACAAAATGACAAAGTTTAAAAGCTGAGATTTGTTTTATAACTAAAGTAACCTGCTCTGTCTTGCCTGTTGGCGCGTTGTCAGTAATGTATTTTTCACTGCGAGAACATGATGTGTGGAGTTAGTGCGGCATGGCTTTTTAGACATAGCAACAGTAACGAAGGGGGTGGGTCTTTGTGAAGTGTTAATTGTGAATGCTGCCTTCCAAATCACAGTGTGCACCAAACAAGCAGACCAAGACACCTGAAAAGGTGGGTTTTGGTCCACTTCCAAAAGAACTCCACTTTGGTTTAACTGAAATATGAACTCAACACAGACCAAAACCATCTAAACCAATCCAAAACATTATTTTCTCACCTTAGGAGCTTTGACAAGCAATATGAGAACATGGTATTGCCAATCAGAGTTCTGTACAGGCATTGGAACCACTGTCTCCATGCAGCAGATCTTTATTTGTGTGTACAACGGAGAAAAACCTGCCATTGTTTTGAATCCTTTACACATTTTATAAGCCCTTCAAGGGTTCTCGGTTGGTAAAAATATCATGATATAGTACACACATACAAAGAACTCATTATTCCGGATGTTAGGTAAGATCCATTGCGAAATATATACCATAAGAGCTTTCCAGACAGGTTGTGACCTTATGTCTTTTGTTTTGTATCTTTAGGTATGGTGTTAAAAATGACAGTTTGAATGCTAAGTGAAGAAGGACTGAATGTATAATTTTAATTTTCTAATGGTCTGGACCAGGAGAATCAAGTGTGAACACACCCTAAGATGCGATTGTTTACTAATTGTTCTAGCACCTTATAGTACAAGTTGTCTTGATATATTCACACTTTGTCTCTTTATGTTGTGTCAATTTAAATTTGGCACCACAAGGCCTTAAGGCAACAGCATTTCACCCCATCTTTACACTTGTATATGGCTGCTGTGAAAGTAAAGCTCTATTGAATCCCTTGAAGTAACATCTCTTAGAACTTTTTACTTTTGTCTTCAACTGGTAGAAAAAAAATAATAATAATAAGAGCATAAGGCTTGAAACAACATGAAGGCAAGTAAATAATGACAGATTTTTCATTTGGGATGTGAACTCGAAATTATAAAATTGGAAAAGTGTTAGTCATGTTGTGCTCTGCTGCCATCAGGATTATTTCTGTCTCACTATATTGTGACAGAATTGGCTGGGACACAATCTTTCTGACGGTTAATGTTGTGAGAGTGCAGAAAATTCCTTGATTAAGAAAAATACAAAGCATGCTTGACATCTCCTGATCATGCTGAACAATTTCATGCAATTTCATTGTGTACGAGTCTTATCAAAGCGCAAACATTCGCCAGTGAAATGGAAGCCTGTGCAAGCAAATGCATGCAAAATAAAATCTTGCCTTGTCACTGAATTACAGTGGCTTTGAGAGCTTTGGCAGACCATAATAATCCAGTCTCCATCTGTACTCGCTGTGATATGCAACATTAATGCAGCGGTAACCTGATCCGAACTGTAAGCAAGCGTAATTCAGCCCATCTGGCCATCATTCAGAATGTCTGCTGCTGATCCCAAAATAGAAAGATAAAAAAAATCACCCTACGACCCACAGAGATATCAATATGTGTTCTAATTTGGATGAAAATAAGGCTGGAGGTTCAAGTCAACATTATACAGCGTTTGCATTCTGTATCACTTTAGCATTCTGATGGTGAAACAGGATATTCAACAAGATAAAAAGTTTGGAAAGTAAATTAATTTATCCACTGAGAACTGATTGGATAACTGTATGAATAAATATGCTTTCAGCTTGCACACATGAAGGAATTCCAAGGTTACAGGATGAGCTATTGTTGGAATTCACTATATTCACTGTATGGATGTGATGCAGAAAGCTGTGAGTATTCTTGATTTTTCTTTCTTACTATATGTTTTGATTCCTTATAAGTTAACTGTTAGTTCTATTGGATGAGAATCACCAATCACTGGATGGTATTTCTTTGTGAATGTATAAGCCAATGTCCGAAGTAATAAACCTTTGAAGAATTTTTAACATTGTCTGCACAGTAATGGACTTTTGTTTGTGTTTTCATTCCTCATGTCCTCTGTGACCTAGTTTTCCCTCGAGTTTGATTGTGTCATTATGTTCAGGTGTTTCTCATCAATTATCCTCATTTACGTTCCCCATATAAGTTGCATTCAGTTCAGTGTTTCTTCGTCCAGTCTCGTCTGTATAACCCTGGTGTGTGTGCTGCCTCTCTGATATGGATTACCCTTATGTGGATTATTAAAGACTGTTTATCGTTCTCCTCCTCATCTTCATGTGTTTCTCCCTCACCACACTGTGACACTGTGGTCATCTTTCTTTCGGCAACTGTGCGTTCTAGACTGAATGGACTGAGCGATAAGAAAATTATTCTAACACAATCTTCTAAACCATATTCTAACCATGTTACATGCCAGACGGTTGGATAATTTGCAACAAAAGTTTCTTTTAAGAAAATGAACAGATTCATTTTTTTTTTCATTTTGATTGAATTGGAAACTACAGTATGGCTTTTTGAATTAAAAACACCAGCTGCTTGCATACTACACAATACAGTCTGAAATGTACTCTTAAAAATAAAGGTTCTAAATATCAACAAATCAACACATCTAAATATCAACATTTGTGAGATTTAGTCAGTTAAAACAGTTTTGAGGTTAATGATTTAATTTTGTGTCTCTGGAAAATAGTGATCTTTTACAATATTATCAAAAAAATAAATAAATAAATAAATAAAAAGTGTGTTAGTTAATGAGGGATTTGTGGACACCAATTTTTTTTTTTTTATTTATTTATTTTAATTTGTGGAGTAAAAAAAACTTTTTATTTTGAAGTAAAGAAATAACATCAATTCATTTATTTATTACTATTTAGTAAAACCTGTAGGCTAATTGTGTGAAATTATTAAATTTGAATTCATGGTATTACTATTATGACATATATTCAGTTAAAATGTGGGCAATTAAATATTTATATATCACTGTAAAAAATGAACGTGAATTTAACGGTAATAGACTGTAAAAAATGCTACAGTAAAATCCTGTTAAATGGTTAACGGTAAGTTCCCCTAATAAAAACTGTATTGGGCATTACATGTAATTTTACAGTAGTATACCGTTTTTGGAAGTGAAAAAGAACACATAATTTATTGTGAATAACCATAAATTGACATTCCCAGAATTCCCTGCGTTACATTTCAAATTTGATTGTTTTTTTGATGAAATAACTGTTTCTTTGTTTGTTTGTTTGTTTGTTTTTTCTTGTCAGTTGTGTACATTAGGGTTGTATGTTACATTTAATGTTGTTAAATTAATGTTTATTGCATTATTTCTGTTTCATATGTGCTAACATGGTGGTGTTTAGTGTTTGTGTGAATGACACTGTGCACCTTCTATATATGTTAACATTTAAAAGCTGCTTATGATGGGCTTTGGTTCATCATGTCACTTTCTCATCACCACCTGCTTTTGGTGGTTATCAGTGTATTACAAAGGTACAAAACAGATTTCAGTACTTCAATAGGTTGGTATATTAACATTATATCAGTTAATGAAATTATGTTGAAATTAAATTTAAGTTAAATCCATAAAACCTAAAATATTGCTACCATAAAACGACCTCTTTTAATAATTTTACATTTTGTGCTATGACAACTATGTGCTATGACATTTAGCAAATGTTTTTGTAATTTATTTTCTATAATAACACGTTGGCTGCTGCATCATCATCATCCTACACATGCTAAACTTCTTAATATGTTAAATGACCAACACCACATAATATGTTTAAAATATTATTGATCCAAGCTTTTGTGCAAAAACATTTGGCAGTTCAATCAAATAATGTGCTCATGGCTGATATTGATGTAAAAATGCACTTCCTGTGCATTTGCTACGTAATTTTCACAGTATCCGTAGTCTAAAAAAGCTGCTTTTAGGGCACAAAAACAAAAATAGATATTTATTATATATAATGGATCATATTTTGCTTCCTCACTCTTTAAAAGCCCAAGCCCGCACTGATACACTGTACAAATGTTATATACTGTGCTATTCTCAGTTCTATGCATGTTTTATATGTATGTTTTTTTTTTTTTTTTTTTTTTTGTTTTATAAGCTGCAAGATCATACAACATGAAAAAACATTTCATTCTTCCAAATTCTCTCAAGCCCGGGGGTGTGATGGTTCTGATGTTAGATATTCAAGCAAGTTGCCATTATTTATAAATAAGAATGAATCAAATGCTGTTTTAATGAATTCGAGTGTGAATTATGAACTCAGTGGGTGAGTAATAAATACCAAACTTAGCATGACACCAGAAAAGTGGCTCCATAAATAGTACATAAACAGTACTAAATCTTTGATAAATGCTATGTATATCTGTGAAAGGAAGCTGCCGCTCGCGGTTTCTCTCCCTTCCTTCGGTGAGGGCTGAAATACGTCTACAGTCAGGAAAGAATCACTGCCACCCAGATCTGAACGAGGTCTCCTTGTCTGAGGCTGCTGCAGTTTTTAGTGTCAGAACATGCTGACATTGCATATCGGTGTAAAAGACACACGCTCGGTGACAATACGTCAGAGCAGCTGTCAGAGAGCAGCTAATTTCCCATCTGTATTCATGCCGCCTGTCCAGGTGAGGCATAACTCTGAACATCCTGCACTCTATTTAATGCCTGTGTTTAACTGCCAGGTAATTTTCTCGAATGACAACAACAAACCAGTTAGGGTAAGTTATCTGCTTGTTTGGAGTCAGCAACGCAAGTCAGTAATTTATTCCCAACACAAACAGAACGCTGTATGATTAACCTGAAAGAATGAAACTGCTAATTATAGAAACAGAAAAAGCTCTCAATCAGAAACTGACCATGTTTTTATTTCCTCTTTCATGGATAAATTACAGCTATAAGAAAAGGAAAAAAAGTAACTAGTTGTATTTATTTATTTAAGGATTTTTTTTTTTTTTTTTTTTTTTAATGGTGCTTGTCAATACTGTGTGGTTTCTAAGGGGTTCTAGGTAGTTTCCAGGGTGTTGCTATGCAGTTTTATTGTTTTGCTGCAAGTATTTTACTGTTTGAGTTTGGTACAATTTTTAAAGGTTTGTTGTTTTTTTGTTGTTGTTGTTGTTTTTTGTTTTTTTAAATTATCTTATGCTCACCGAGGCTGCATTCATTTGATCAAAAACACAGTAAAAACAGTGATACTGTGAAATATTACAATTTAGATAGCTATTTTCTATTTAAATATATTTTATAATTGTATTTATTCCTGTAATGGCAAAGCTGAATTTTGAGCATCATTACGCCATTCTTCAGTGTCAAATGATCATTCAGAAATCATTCAAATGTACAGATTTGCTCAAGAAACGTTTATTATTATTTACAATGTTAAAATCACTTGCACTTGTTTATTTTATTTTATTTTATTTTATTTTAAAACCCTGATACATTTTAAAGCATTTATTTTAAATCTTACTGGCTCCAAACATGTATGACAGGGCCAAACTTTTTTTAATTTGGACTTATTTTCTTTTGAGAAATTTAGCATTACATTACTTACTCGCCAATGGATCCTCTACAGTAAATGGGTGCCGTCAAAATGAGAGTCCAAACAGCTGATAAAAATATCACAGTAATCCACAAGTAATCACTGGGGAAAGCAAATTTATTGATAGAGGACTTATATTTCAGCTGGAAACAACAGTTTGAAGTTAAAAAAATCTTGATGGATTTGTTTCTTACAAACACACAGCTTTTTACTTTATAAGACATTAATGTACTGGAGTTATTGTGACGTTTTTATCAGTTGTTTGGACTCTCCTTCTGTTGGCACCCATTCACTGAAGAGGATCCATTGGTGAGCAAGTGATGTAATGCTAAATGTCTCCAAATCTGTCTGATGAAGATATCATGGATGGCATTGTGCAAATTTTCATTTTTAGGTGCACTATTCCTTTAAACCTTAGGCTACTCTAAACTATTTTTTTTTTTTTTTTTAAACCTTGACCACATCATGCAGACCTTTGGTGAATAATGCCAAATGAGTCTCTGAATCTTCAGTAGTAGGATATGATCCAGTTCCTGCAGAAGGACCTGATTAACTTGTTGGCAGATGTGAGAGGGTCACATCTCCATTCCGGAGTGGTGTGTCAGTCCTGCTCTAATGTGGTCACTCGAGGCCAGCCAGATCTTGGATGGTCATTTGTCCTGCCAGCAACCTGCTATGCAGTTGAGGCACAGTGCCTTATGACTGGCACTGCCTGCAGCACACCAATGGCCCTTTCCCTTGCTAAAAAACACATTAGACAAACTGTGTCCTGCCCCTTGTTACTATACTGTTAGTGTTTTTGCTGTATAGCCAAAATCAAAAAAAGCCCCAGAATGTTCCTTTAAGGTTAAGGTTCTAGCAATCACCATCGACAAACATAACAAAATAATGATCACTCACTAGCTTGATATCAGAGAAGAAGCTTCAATCAGCTCCACAATATCATCAGTGTCCAGGATCCAGATATTACTGCTAACAAAAGGGTATGTTTAGGTCATAAATGTGTTTTTTTATTTTTTTATTTATTTATTTTTTTTTTTTTTGTGGCTGTTTTTTGAAAAGGATAATGATCCAGTATATTCCCAGAAAAGAATCGTTCTAGCAAATGAGAAATGACTCTTCAAACCATCTCATACTGCACAGATTACACTGGTTTCCATGGTTTCCATCCTGATTTTTAGAGGACATCTGGCTATTCTACAACTGCTAATGCATCATCGCAATCAATATCTGAAAATGTCTGTTTTGTGTTAATGAAGATTCTTTTTTTTTTTTTTTTTTTTCAGCAATACAAAAATAACAGCTTTCCTAAACTACTTCAATCAGTGCTGCATAAATCATCCAGGCTTTATAACTTTCATCAAAAGATTTCAGCTTATTGGTTGACAACTGAGTTTTTAGTTTTACAATGTCATGAAGAGCTTGTTTTTACTGGACCAACCAGACTTATTTTTTGATAATACATCACCAAAACATCTTATATTAAGGCATGTTCTTGTACAAACATGAATATATATATATATATATATATATATATATATATATATATATATATATATATATATATATATTAAAAAATGTAAGAGCTAAGTGATTGAAGAAACTACAGTACATCAAAACAGTGTCTGATGTTTTAACTTCATGCACTCTGATAAATGTACTGTTAGAAAAAAAAAAAAGTTTGAAGTTTATGAGCATCTGCCAAGAAACTTCTCTGTTTATGACCCTTTTAAAGTCTGGCTGGTTTTACATCAAAATAAGAATCTAAAAAGTCATTAGACATGTCACACAAAATGGATAAAGTTATTGAATCACAGTGCAGAAAGCAGCTTCATTCAATAATGTTCATTGATATTGAATAAAGCAGATATCGTCAAGAGTTTCAAGGCATTCCGAGCCACAATTCACAACATAAAAAAATGAAATGGGTGAAAAATGAAATTTGAAAATCATCATTCACCACATGAAAGAGTAGGGAAAAAATGGAGTTTTATAGTTTATATCTTAACAAAAACAATCTTCAGTGACATTGGTTTCTTCCTTTCCTGTAAAAGAAAGGGACTTTGCTCTGAGGAATATTAGCAATATGTCAAAGGATATCAACCAATCAGTAGCTGAAGATATGATGAATTGCTGACATTTGATGGCATTAATTGCATATCACATCAATGTAAAAACCCATACAGGGAAATTAAATGTACATCAGGGGAGGGCTGCACTGCTAAATATGACAATTTGTCTTCATTTTAACTGTATAATTGGCCATAAATCCTTCTGTTGCATTGTGATCTGATTTTGCATAGCAAAGTTAATTCCTCCTAACTAGCCTCTGACTGGCTCATATTGCACAATGCATTTTGCTTATTGAAAATATATTCACAGGTGGTCACAACAAATTAAAAACGGCTGTGCAGAACGCTTATTAAAATTGTTTTTGCGAGAAGCATTTTAATACTTTAAAGGGAACAGAAACAATCAAACAGGTACACAGAAAATCATAAACATTTATTATCTGTCAAAAAGATGTTACAGACTGTTTTGGGACACACAGGGCTTTTGGGCTTTTCCAAATATTTAAACCAGAAAATTATATGATGTCATTAATAAACCAGTCTTCCTGTTGGATCAAGTCTGTTTAGAACACCAAAGCAATTCCATTATAAGAAATTTTAATGGGAACCATATTCAGTTCTTGATTATATGAAACAGTTTTGTGTTTTCTAAACAATGGTGTTATGACCATTAAAGTCAACATGAAATTTTTCTAAAGGCATTTTATTTATTTAGCTTGTATTATAATCAGGTTTTGCAAGCTTATCAACTAGCACACTGCTAATATAGCATGCTGGCTTAAGGCCCGGTATACTTCACTTGGGGGTAAACAGAAGTTTGAGATACAAGGGTATACTGAATATCCAGATGGGATCGATGCTGTTGAGAGTGATTTAGATGAATATGTAAATGTGCTGCACACTTTCCTCTCAATAACAAAAATACACAACAAAAATGACAGCATTGAGAAAACAGCAGTTAAGAAAGCATCTGATCATAGCGGTTTGGATATTTTTGCACCAGCTCTGCAGTTCGGCCCTCCTGTCAAGTCACTTCATGTTTATATGGCACTTTATACAGATTAGCGTTTTCCTGTTGCATTTTATACTTGCTGAAGGTAATGACTGAAAAGTAGTTTGACACATAGTGTGCAGGCATATATATATATATATATATATATAGATAGATATACATGCAAGAAGTTGGAATCTGCAGAGAATGTTCAAAGTGAAAGAGGACACATGGTCACCCTATAATAGACTGTTTTAAAGCACAGGTTTCCAACCTTGTTTGTGGAAAGCTATACCTTCCTGCAGACTTCAGTTCCAGTCCTGCTCCAACACATCTGTCTGTAATTATCAAGTTGCCCTGAAGAAGCTGATTAGCTGGTTCAGGTGTGTTTAATTAGGTTTGGAGCTGAACTGTGCATGATGGTAGCTCTTCAGAAGCAGGGTTGGAGACCCCTGTTTCAAAGCAAGTAGCTTTACAGCAGGGGTGTCCAAAACTGTTCCTGGAGGGCCACTGTCCTGCAAAGTTTAGTTTCAACCCCAATTTAAATAAAAGTGTTCAGAGCACTGGAAGACAAGCCTGCAACCTTTAGCCAAAAAAAAAAAAGCATAAGAGCTAATACTAACCCATTTCTGATTTGGTGGTACGCAGGGAATGAGACCTTCCCTGACCTTGAATGGATGTCAATGGAGGAGAGGCTTCACTACTTTGAATAAACAGCTTTTGTGAGGAAACAGCTTATTATTTAATGAGTCAGCTGGATCTATCTTCAGCTGGACCTAACTATTTTTAGAGTTTACACAAAAAAAAAAAAATAAATAAAAAATCCCACTTGTCTTTTTTTGCAACGGGTGAGATTCAGCTTATGTCACTTCTCATTCATTCCTATGGTATCCGTAAACACCAATTGACTGTCACACAACTTAATTCAACTCAGTGACATCAAGGCTGTAATGTGATTGGTTATCAAAGCACACGTGATGCAAGTTGACAGTGACACTTTCTCCAGTGGTAAGTAATACAGACCCTCGTGTCTCCCAATAATAAGGCAATCTCTGTTCAGACTAACAAGAAACTTCCAGGCAAGTGTGTAGGAGCTGGTTGGAGCTAAACTCTGCAGGACATTTGCACTCCAGGAGCAGGGTTGGACACCCCTGCTTTATAGTATTAAACATGAAAGTCAGTGTCTCTATCAATTAGAATTACAACTTCAGTTTCTACTATAAAGCAGGCTTTGGGTGTTTTTACTCATGGATATCTAACCTTGATAGACTGAACTGAGAATAAATCAACAGTAAAGTTTTATTTATTTATTTATTTATTTATTTATTTAATACACATCAGAGAAGGCGGAGTCCCAGAGCACACCTACATGTTAGTCACCACAGACCAGTAACCTGAAGGTCTTCGTTTGCTTTGGGAAGCTATTTCGAACTCCAGAAACAAACTCCAAATGAACTTTGTTTTGGCCTCATTTTGCATGAAAAGACCACTTAAATTTGCTCTTTGATTTCACTTGAAGTGTATTGGGGCCTTCACCCTATGTAGATAACAGCAAACCTTACTGCTTTTGTTCAGGTGTTACTAATAGCTCCCTCTTGGGATACTAGATGGGCTCGAATCAACAATGCCAGGAGTGTCCAATCCTGCTCCTGGAGGGCCAATGTCCTGCAGAGTTTAGCTTTAACCAGCTCCAGCTCCTTGATTAGCTGGTTCAGCTGTGTTTAATTGGAGTTGGAGCAAAACTCTGCAGGACAGTGGCCATTTGGGAACAGGATTGGACCCTGCTGAACAAGTCAGAAAACATTTTTCATTATACTGGCAAAATCATTGTTTTAGTGAAAGGTGAGTAGGAAGTTCTTCAATTCTGTCAGAGAAGCAGCAAGAAAGATTTGTGTTTACGGTAACACGTTAGATTAGGGAATACATTCACTAATAACTAAGGGTTTCCCCTCAATAAACTACTAATTTGCTGCTTATTGATAGTAAGTGGTAGTTGTTGTAGTAGTTATGTTTGGGTATTGGGTTGGTTTAAGGGATCTAGAATATTGTCATACAGAAGAATGTTCTATAATATGCCAATATTCTAGTAATATGCATGATACTAGTAATTTCTAGTAATATGCATTTACACTACAAATGCATTGTGGTTGAATGAATGCAAAGCATTTTGTACCCCATTTTCTTAACCTGTATTTAGCACTATAGAAATTTAGATTGCTCAAAACTGATGCTAATACTAGCTGTAAATGAGTTTTATTTAGGAACACGAGGGCAAGCTATGATTCTTTTTAATGGAAATATAAGTTCTACAAACAGAACATTAGCCATGTGCTTTAGCCCTGTGCTCCTCAACCATTTAACATTGTGTGCCCTTAAACAGGCAAATTATGTTTCCAAAGTGTTGTTTTGGGTAATAACTTTCCAATGGCCCATTTCAAAGTAATAAACCTGATTTATTAAAGGGCAAAGCAAAAGCAGAACAGTTCTCTGTGGCTAGCCTTGTTCGTTTCCCTAAAGGAAGAATCTATTAAACACTTAGCCTTACCTCGCCCTTCATTTCATTAATAGGAGGCACAGATGCCGGGGTCTGCTCCAGTGAGATAGGATGGGTGGCAGGAATAGCAAAACTACATTAGGGATTATTGGCTTTGAGGAGGTCCACACCACTCAATCTCACATTCTCTCCACCTGGCGAGAGAGAGTGATCAGTGGCACTGCTGTTTTTGCAGAGCCAGCACATTTAAGCTGTTGGTGATTAATCACAGTTCTTTAATGGTCTCTATTAAAAAAAGGAGAGAGACAGAATCAAATCTCAAGGAAGTGAAGTTAAATTATCTCACTGAAGCAGGTTCCACCCTCTCAAGTATCAACTGCAGAGGAAAATATAGCTGCCAACATTCTGGTCATATTATGCATTTCATGCATTAGCTTTGTAATTTTGTGTTTTTCAGATATATATATATATATCTTCTTTTTTTTTTTTTTTTTTTTTGCTTGTCTCTGCGTATGATATTGTAGGGTTGTCAGTGAGAGAATGTTGGCAAGAAAACAGCCAATGACAACGTAAAATAACAATTGTATCTCTAATGGAGAAAATGGTAATGTGAAAGCTCTTTCTTTACCCCGTGGAATAGTTTGAACAATTTTCTGTGTTGTTCAGTGGGTCCAAAAGTTTGTGATTACCTGAGAAAATGGGTTCAAAGCCCACCAGTGTATACATTTTATTTATTTATTTTTTAAAATAAAAACAAACATTATCACAACTTTATTAAACTGTTTTTTATCACAGAAATGTATATAAATTTGTATATGAGTCAATTTAAATAATTTTAAAAATCACTGATTCTATTAATTTCAGTTTCATATTGTTTTAAAAAACATTAAAAAAAAAAAAAAATTAATGTGGTTTAAAGGCATAGTTCACCCAAAAATGAAAATTTGATGTTTGTCTGCTTACCCCCAGGGCATCCAAGATGTAGGTGACTTTGTTTCTTCAGTAGAACACAAACAAAGGTTTTTAACTCAAACCGTAGTAGTCTGTCAGTCATATAATGCCAGTCAATGGGCACAGAATCTTTGAGAGAAAAAAAAAAAAAAAACATGCACAGACAAATTCAAATTAAACCTTGCAGCTTGTGACGATACATTGATGTCCTAAGACACGAAACGATCGGTTTGTGCGAGAATTTGAACACTATTTATATAATTTTTTTACCTCTGATAAACCGCAATGTCCTACTGTCACAACATCCACAACACTGCTCTGGCACGTAGAAGTATATATACATAGATGCCTCATTAGCGATACGTAAGGATCTACTTGTATATCTATGTATATCTATGTGTATATATATATATATATATATATATATATATATATGTTCCAGAGCCGTTGATGTGTCACGTGCCGGATGTTGTGGATGAGCTCAGGAGAGGTGGACATTGCCTGTATCAGAGGTAAAAAATGATATAAATGCTGTTCAGTTTCTCACACAAACCGATCGTTTCGTGTCTTAGGACATCAATGTATCATCACGAGCCACAGGGTTTAATTTGGTTTTGTCTGTGTATGTTTTTTTTGACTCTCAAAGCCGTGGGTCCCATTGACTGCCATTTTATGACTAACAGACTGCAACGGTTTGAGTTAAAAATCTTCGTTTGTGTTCTACTGAAGAAACAAAGTCACCTACATCTTGGATGCCCTGGAGGTAAGCAGGTAAACACATTTTCATTTTGGGGTGAACTATCCCTTTAACAATCAATCAGGGTTTTTTTTAGGAATTTTCCCACACAGATTTCACAACTGTTTCAAGTTTGTCACATGTATTAGCCACACTCACCAACAGAAAGCCGCTTGGTTTGAAGGATATTAGATGCTTAATTCTGATTGGTTGATGAATTTTCCAAACAGAAAGCTTCTTGGTTTAAAGGCTGTTACATGCTTGGTTCTGATTGGTTGACAAATATCCAAATATATGTGCAGTTATGTTTTGGGGGAATTCACATGGCAGTGATAGATTTCTATAGGCTTGTTTGAGATGAGCAAGATCTGCACAGAACCAATCACCGGTGATCACCATGAGATGCATGCCGGATAGAAATGTGTCCGAGTTACATCTGCCTTGCTCTGATGTCATGCTGACGTGTGGCAAAAAACTCCCGCGATGACGAGGTGGCTGTGTCGGATTGTGCAGTCGAGCGCAGTTGCTCTCCACCGACTGCGCTGATCAAAAGCATGATTGGTTCAGACAACCGTGATGTTGTGTTCTCTTCTAAAATGTTTTATTTTTTAATCTGATTTCATGTGATTATGTATTTAAATTGTGCATGAATACTCCCAAACACTATGACAGTGCGATCTCTGTGTGAGATATGTGATTGTTGTCATATTTCTATAAAAATCTAAAATACATGTTTGTATTAAAGAAAAAATAGATTTTAAATACGCCTTTCGTATGGTATTAAATAGCAAGCAATTTGAGTGTCGTGTTCATCATATTTATTTTCATATAAGAGCAACAGAACTGAAATTATATCATGTTCATCAGCAGCACAGTGCATGAGTGAGAATAACACGATATCTGCCTTTGATCTCATAGTATCTGTTCCACTTCGAGAGGTCAGAACTTCAGAACTGTCCATCTTGACTGCGTTTATTTCACTCCTCCCCTCACTGCAGCTGCCTACTCTCGCCTACATTTCAGGTGAGGCGCATCTCAAACAAGCCTAATGTCTTCGCCACATTGATCAACAGAAAACTGGTTGGTTTAAAGGCAGTTAAATGCTTAATTCTGATTGGTTGATGGGCTTTCCAAACTGAAATCTGCTTGGTTTAGAAGCTGTTACATGCTTCATTCTGATTGGTTGATAAGGCAGAGGCTTTCAAGCCTGCTCCTGGAGACCCATGCTGCGTCCCAATGTGCCTACTTATACTACGCCCTTAAAGTATGTACTCTTTTGGTGAAGAAAAAGTACACACTTTTAAGTGTGTAGTAGAAGAGTAGGCAAGCTTTGGGACACACCATCACGTCACACAACCGCGTGTTTAACGGACCGCTCTGTCGCATCTGTTACATGCACCCTGTCACTGTAAACTGGCCTGTCAATCATCTTGTCACAGTTAACATCCTCCACGTTTCATTTAATTTAACTTCCTACCGTATTGGAGAGAAATGAAGTAGTTCGTTGATCTGCCAGTCGCGGCTCTTTCATGCGTAGAACTCTGCTCATATTTTCTGCATAATGATGCATTTAAAAGTTAACGACCAAATGGATGTTTATAAAAGTTCACATTGCTGTTGCAGATGAAATATAACACGGATAACAATAAATAAATACTTTTTACCAGGTTAAATGTTGATTATTAGTAACTCAAACCCCTTTTTGTAAATCTCTCTACCTAACCGTCGATCGCGTGCATCCTCCACGTTTGTAGTTTTTCTAACACGTTTTATTTGTGTTTGTAGTTCTGGACCGAATCCTTCGCCAAAGCGCAATGGATTGTGGGCAGTTTCAGCCATTAGATTGTACACGGATCCACACTTCAAAAATCGACCTGAAATAGTAGACCATCCGGGGACTTTTGGCATATCTTTTCAACATTCTATGCTTTGGGACACACTTATTGTAATCTCACATACTATTTAGGATGGATAGTATGAACATTGGGACGCAGGGCCACTCTCCTGGAAAGTTTATTTCCAACCGGCTTCAGCACACCTGCCTGAAATTTTCAAGCAGTCTTGAGGAGCTTGATTGGCCGCTTCATGTGTGTTTAATTAGGGTTGTAGCTAACTCTTCAGGATAGTGGGTCCCCAGGAACAGGGTTGAAGATCTCTGTACTAAGGTGCGCAATTATTTTTGAGGAATTTGTGTGAGGGTGAAAAATTTCACCGCATTAATATGCTTGATTATGTAGGATATCAGAGAGTGAATCAGACAAATTAAGATTTGATCGGATTGGTGTTGAACAACCCAAAGAGCCAAATTCCACCGAGGGGCCCCAAGGCTGCAACAGGATGCCATAAATCAGATTCCTAGCTCCAGCCCGTCTGAAGAAAACCTTACCAACAAGCCTCTTTCACAGAACAGCTTGCAACAGTAAAACAAAAAAAACATTTATTGACAATTCCAATGAAGGAAGGAAACTGTCAAATTTGAGGCAAGTAATCAGGACTGATGGTCAAAGATATGGCCGTCACATGTAAATCTGTGATCGAAATCAGAGCTACAGACTTTCTTGGGCGGGTCTCCACATAGAAGAAAGATCAGACTGAAATTCCTTTGTCCACAGAGTCGCTTCCATATGCACCTAAAATCATCTTAAAAGGACTTATGAGCAACTAATGAACGCCATATTATGTATGTAACCCACACAATTGATGATCATGTTTTAATCACATATTATGTATGTCTTTTAATAACTAGGGAATAGTTTAAGAGTTAATATTCATGTTTGGTATGTATGAGTTTGAAAAATCATGCTTTAAACGTTTCTTCCAACTGTTTCTTTGTCAAATCTATCATATTCTTGTTATAGAAATACTGTCCAAAATTGTACTCTGTAAAAGCGGGAAAATTCGGACCATGTGACTGATAAGATAACATTTTAGATTTATGAATGGGGAGGAGAAACATACAACAGCACGAGCCAAGATCATTTCTAATTGGTCAAGACCAGCATTAGGAGGTGTCTGAAAGCCGAGTTTAAAAACTCAGGACGCCATCAAACTCTCTCTTGCCTCTCTTCCTCTGCTTCTCAGATCCCTTCTTCTCTTTTGCCACCGCGTTTTGACGCTGCTCTCTGAGCGTGCTCTGGCCTACATGCCAGCTACCAACACAATGAGAAGAAAAACCACCTA
Organism: Spinibarbus caldwelli; assembly: GCA_039654775.1. Lineage (NCBI taxonomy): Eukaryota > Metazoa > Chordata > Actinopteri > Cypriniformes > Cyprinidae > Spinibarbus > Spinibarbus caldwelli. The sequence continues at coordinate 22,485,467 of CM077250.1, forward strand.
GTCTCGTTACATGCTTTCTTTCTTTTACTTTAATTTCTTTTCCGTGAGAGTTTCGTTAAGTTTTCAGCTCCAACTGCATCCGCCCAAACTTCAACCAGACCTACTCCGCATCAAGAGCCAACGCCCAAGACATCACTACGAAAGACCACTGAACTCAACCTCGGGAAAACCCCCCTTTCCTGCAAAGACTACAACGAAAGGAAATCTCTTTAAGGCAACACAAGCAAGTACCCCAGACTTTTGCTGAGTCGGTGCAGTTTAATACCAATTTTAGCCTCATCGAGAAACTCAATGCGAGGGTTAAGTAAGCGATTGATGGTTCAGGTCTATGCAATTGCACATTGCTGTAAACTTGGGATTTCACATTTTCATTCTCTAAACTCATTCTTTCCTCAATTTCTCTCTTCCTGCAACATGTGAATGTGTGAATGCGTGTGTTCATGTGTTAGATTAGATTAGTTTACATGTCTTAGGTTTATATAAATAGTCTTATTTATATTGAAAAGAGAAGTATCTTGTGTTTTGTGCTTACAAGTTAATGTCTTAATCTGCCGATCTTGTTACTGTGCTTATTAATAGTGTTTTCACTATATTTTGGATTTTAATATCCAGTGCAGAGTTGATGTTATACGGCTTGTTCACTGAACCGCTGCCGACTCAGTGATCAGCCGTGAAACAGTGAGCCTGTTCAAATTCCCTATAAAATCATAAATGATTCCCTTTGAGCTAAATTGACTTGTTTCCCTTATATATTACATATTTACATTTACAATTACATGCTTGATTATGATTGTTAAATGAAGGTTCTGAGGCGTGCAACCTATTTATTGGGAATTTATGTGAGGGTAAAAGATTTTGCAATGGTTTCAAGTTGGTCATGCATACTAACAAATAGCAGCTTGGTTTAAAAGTGACCTCTAAATGAGCTGTGCTTCATACAACGCCACACTATTGACGAAATATATAGTGTATAGCATATATAGAATGTCAATAATGATATTTGGTTTGGCTCATCAAGGTGAGACATTAGTTGTAACTGTAGCTGCAGTGTGTTGCAGTATATTGCTGTCAGATACGAGCACGCTCACTTCCTCTGACCTTTTCCCGTAATAGTTTAGCTGACAGGAAGTTCACATGCAACATTTCAACTTCAAAAAGATTTATGGCAAAATTCAATTTTCTGCCTTCATTTTCACAGTGTAACATGGTTTCGACACAGCTCACCTTGCCTGTACTTTTCGATTTTAAAACAGTGCATTACAATGTTTCACGCTGGTACTCCATACTTCTGCTAAACCTGATTTCATAAATAAGACCACTATTGTGTTTTACTATTGATGTAGTTTCCTTTTATTATACAAAATTGCTGTAAATCTTAATAAAATCAGGAAGGCATCAGAACATAATAGCTGTTTGAAGCTCATAGCATTATCATAACAGACCATAGCGCCATTAAGTATAATTGTCTAAATTTCCAAGCCTAGAAATTCTTTCTTTAATTCCTAATATGATTTCTCATCTCTGTGGGGGATTACGTTTTAAAGAAATGTCTCCTCTTTTATTGACAGCAGAAATATTTCAGTTGGCTTCAAGGAATTAAGTTATTATGTAGAGGAGATTAGGAATGCAATCATTGTGGGCTTTGAGACAATTTTGCAGCGTTATTGTGAAGTAGCCCATAGCACATACGCCCTCAAAATGTCTTTTGCACACAGAAAGACATACTAAAAAATACTGTCTGCATGCTAAAAAAGCTAATTAAAAAAAATATTATTAAATCATATTACACACAAAAATATGAAACAAGTGCAAAAAGCAAAATCTGAAAAACAGCATAACCATATACTGTTTGGCATCAGTAATATTTTTAAAATGTTTTTGAAATGCAAGGGTGCATTTGTTTGATAGAAAATACAACAAAAACAATAATATTGTGAGAGATTTATTTACATTTTGAACTGTAATATATTTTAAAATATATTCTGTTGAATTGGTCAAGAGGTTCACTCCTTGAATTTCATACAAGGCCCCAGGTTCAAAACCAATCCATACAAACTTTTGTAAATAAATCAAGCAGAATTGATGTATATCAGAAACAGGGGCATTTGGTAGGATTTTATTTAGTGATTTTCCTGGAACAGGGAGCGAATGGAGCATGCAGATTTGCTCCAGGCAAATATGTTGTCTAGAGGGAAAGATTATACTTCATGTAATGAACTTGAAAGGATTTTTAGTTTGAGCTAGTGGGATGCACATGAAATGGAATGAACTAAAAAACAAATAGCATTTTTCTTTCTTTTTGAATCAAAGGCCTAACGTGACCCCTGAATAATTAAATCCTTTTGGTTTTATAAATTCTCTCCTCAATTTTATCCCCATGTAAGGAGCCTGTCTGTTTATTTGCTGTAATAGACTCCAGAAAGATCAAAGGCACAGCAGAATAAGGAGTTGTAAGAGTGTGGCACTCAGAGAAATTATCTCTTCATGGCTGTAGATTATTGGACAAGGCCTTAGGGGACATTAGCTTCATTTGCATCTCTGCCATCTCCAGTTGAGTATGTGCAAGAGTGGGCTTTGAATCTGTCCGGTTGGCAGTGTCTTCTTATCACTCCATAGCTTTGCAGTGGTGCTGAGGCCAGTCTAGAGAATGTGTTCCATATCAAATTCAGTATGCTCAGAGATGAACTGGCTGGAATAGCAAAAAACTGGAAGTTGTGATATGGGGAGACAGCCCTAGGGAATCCTTCTTTATTGATAAGCAACAACTTCTAAGTTCTAAGTCCTGCTGTGAGTTTAAGTGTGTGAGGGGGAGAAATGGTTTGTTATGCCATAACTACGGACCATAATATCATAGAACCTTAGCACTGGGTTGTTTAAACTTGGGCCAGTATCTAGAGCACCCTAGAGACCATCTAGCAATAACTGAGCTACCACACAGCAACATTCTAGAAACAACGCAGCAAACTACAAAGCCATAGTGTCATTTAACCAGGCTAAATGCATGAGGTCTGGTCCACATTATGCCTTATTCTGACCAATTACTGTAGTGTAAAGCAAGTTAAGGGGAGGGGTTATCTGACATATATTGCACAACAATAATAGAAGAAATGAAATAATTAAAATAGTTACAGATGTACTAATTTTAATGTGGTCCTATTTTGCTTTTTCACTTTTTCAACTTTAGTTAGTGTGTAATGTTGTTGTTTAAGATAAAAAGATCTGCAACATTACAAAGTACACTCTAAAAGAAATTACAACAAATGGCTCATTCGGACTACAACACACTTCTTCCAGGTGAGTCCTGGTTGCGCTGCGCAAGAGAAAACAAAAAAAAAAAAAAAAGAGCTGCTTTAGTAGCGTGTTGTCACCATGTTGAAGAGATGCTGTTTCTTCAACCCCGGTTCCAAAACCCCTTTATTTGTGTTTGCAAAGGTTCTGCACAATCCTCTTGTTTGTAAAAAAAAAAAAAAAAATAGCTAACAATTAACAAAGAACAAAGCACTTTATCACTGACTTTTAGCGCAAGTTTAACAACTCAAACAATAGATTGTAACTAAATCTCCACCTCATCCAGCACTTTTTGGTTTCCGTTCTCCACTGCTAAATGGTCCAGTGCGTGAGTGAATTGTCTGAATGAATCAAACTAAACTGCGAACAGTTTCTAACCTTTTTGCAAACCCATTTGACCAATTAGTTAAGAAGAGTGATTCATTCACATATCTGGCACCTCCAGTTCTGATTCTAAACAGCATATAGAAAACACATATAACTTGATTGCTGAAATGTTATCAGAGAAAATGATTCTCAGGTCGGTATACGTCAATTCCGTCAATTTTATATATATATATATATATATATATATATATATATATATATATATATATATATATATATATATATATATATATATATAATTTATTTTGAAAATGTTTTTAATCAAAACAAGTTGTGGTCCAAATTTGAGGTTGATCTAAAACAAATGAGCTTTCAGTAAGATTTTGTTTGGGTGCAGTACCAAACGTTTCCACTAGATGAAATTCACTTCCTATTAAAGGGATGGTTCGTTCAAAATTGAAAATTTGTCATTTAATTACTCACTCTCATGTCGTTCCAAACCCTTATGATCTTCATTTATCCCTTCGTTAAGATATTTTTGATGAAATCCGAGAGCTTTTTGACCCTGTATAGACAGGAATGCAACTACCATGTTTAAGGCCCAGAAATCTAAGCACATTGTTAAAATGGTCCACTTGACATCAGTGGTTCAATCTTAATTTTCTGAAGCTACAAGAATACTGAACAAGAATATTATTTCTTTGTGTGCAAAGAAAACAAAAATAATGACTTCATTCAATGATTTCTTCTCTTCCGGGTCAGTCGATACAATGTGTAGCAGGGAAGAATCAGAATCAGAATCAGAATGAGCTTTATTGGCCAGGTATGCTTACACATACGAGGAATTTGTTTTTGTGACAGAAGCTCTACAGTGCAACAGAAAGACAGCAACAGGACAGGGCACAGATAATAAAAGAATAATTTACAAATAGGCAATGTACAAATAGCAAAAACACAATATATAGACAATTATGGTGTACAGGTCAATATGTGCAAATCTGAAATGAAAAAAAAATAAGTATGTGTGTTGAATAAATAATTTATAATAGTGTTGTGTGTTCCACTTTTAATGTCAAGTGTTCATGAGATGGATTGCCTGAGGGAAGAAACTGTTCCTGTGTCTGGTCGTTCTGGTGCTCAGAGCTCTGTAGCGTCGACCAGACGGTAACAGTTCAAAGAGGGAGTGAGCTGGATGTGAGGGGTCCAGAGTGATTTTGCCAGCCCTTTTGCTCACTCTGGATGAGTACAGTTCTTGGAGAGTGGGGAGGGTTGTACCAATGATTCGCTCAGCAGTCCGGACTACCCTCTGTAGTCTTCTGAGGTCAGATTTGGTAGCTGAGCTGAACCAGACAGTTATTGAAGTGCAGAGGACGGATTCAATGATGGCGGAGTAGAACTGATTCAGCAAGTCCTGTGGCAGGTTGAACTTCCTTAGCTGGCGAAGGAAGTACAACCTCTGCTGGGCCTTTTTCACAATGGAGTCTATGTGATTGTCCCACTTCAGGTCCTGGGAGATGGTGGTGCCCAGGAATCTGAATGACTCCACTGCAGTCACAGTGCTGTTCATGATGGTGAGTGGGGGGAGTGCAGAGGGGTTCCTCCTGAAGTCCACGATCATCTCCACAGTTTTGAGCGTGTTGAGCTCCAGGTTGTTAAGACTGCACCAGACAGCCAGCTCCTTAACCTCCTGTCTGTAGGCAGACTCGTCACCGTCCTGGATGAGGCCGATCAGTGTGGTGTCGTCTGCAAACTTCAGGAGCTTGACAGAGGGGTCTTTAGATGTGCAGTCGTTAGTGTACAGGGAGAAGAGCAGTGGGGAGAGAACACAGCCCTGAGGAGCTCCAGTGCTGATCGTACGAGTGCTGGATGTGTATTTTCCCAGCCTCACTAGCTGCTGCCTGTCTGTCAGGAAGCTGGTGATCCACTGACAGACGGAGGTGGGGACGGAGAGCTGAGTTAGTTTGTTCTGAAGGGTGTCCGGGATGATGGTGTTAAAAGCGGAGCTGAAGTCTACGAACAGGATCCTCACATAAGTCCCTGGTCTGTCCAGATGCTGCAGGATGAAGTGCAGTCCCATGTTGACTGCATCATCCACAGACCTGTTTGCTCTGTAGGCAAACTGCAGGGGGTCCAGTAAGGGTCCAGTGGAGGACTTCAGATAAGCCAAAACCAGTCTTTCAAATGACTTCATGACCACAGATGTTAGAGCCACAGGTCTGTAGTCATTAAGTCCAGTAATTTTGGGTTTCTTTGGGACGGGGATGATGGTGGAGCGTTTGAAGCATGAGGGGACTTCGCACAGCTCCAGAGATCTGTTGAAGATCTGTGTGAAGATGGGGGCCAGCTGGTCAGCACAGATTTTTAGGCAGGCTGGTGACACACCGTCTGGGCCTGGTGCTTTCCTTCTTTTGTTCTTCCTGAAGACCTGGCGCACCTCATCTTCGCTGATCTGAATTGCAGGTGTGGGGGAGACGGGGGTTGCTGGAGGTGTGAATGGTTGTGTGAATGGTTGTGTGGAGAGGTGTTCAGGGCGGGTGTGGGGTGTTTTTTCAAACCTGCAATAGAACTCGTTCAGGCCGTCTGCCAGGTGTTGATTCTCCAGAGTGCTGGGGGATGGTGACTTGTAACTGGTGATTTCTTTCATACCTTTCCACACTGAAGCAGAATCACTGGAAGAGAATTTTTTCCTTAGCTTGCCGGAATAATTCCTCTTTGCCACTCTGATCTCCTTTTCCAGTGTGTATTTGGCCTGTTTATACAAGACTTTATCCCCCTTTCTGTAAGCATCTTCTTTGGCCTGACGGAGCTGTCTGAGTTTTGCAGTGAACCATGGTTTGTCGTTGTTGTAAGTTAGATGAGTCTTGGTAGGAATGCACACATCCTCACAGAAACTGATGTAAGATGTTACAGTCTCTGTGAGCTCATCCAGATCATTTGCGGCAGATTCAAAAACAGTCCAATCAGTAAGGTCGAAACAGGCTTGTAAATCCCACTCTGTTTCATTAGTCCATCTTTTAACAGTTCTTAATACAGGTTTTCCAGATTTGAGTTTTTGCCTGTAGGTCGGTATAAGATGACCCAAACAGTGATCAGAGAGTCCTAAAGCTGCTCGTGGAACAGAGTGATATGCGTCCTTTATCGCTGTGTAACAGTGATCCAATATATTACTGTCTCTGGTGGGACATGTAACATGCTGTCTGTATTTTGGCAGTTCACGGGAGAGATTTGCTTTATTAAAGTCCCCGAGAATGATTAAAACAGAGTCCGGGTGTTGTTGCTCAGTCTCTGTGATCATATCAGCGAGTTTCTGTAAAGCTGAGCTCACGTGCGCTTGCGGAGGAATGTAAACACTCACGAGAATGAACGAGTGAATCTCCCGCGGCGAGTAGAAAGGCTTGCAGTTAATGAAGAGCGTTTCTAGATCTGAACAGCACATCTTCTTTAACACAGTTACATCTGTACACCACCTCTCATTGATGTAAAAGCACGTCCCGCCGCCGCGTGATTTCCCCGTTGATTCTGCCTCCCGATCCGCTCTAAACAGCTGAAAGTTCGGAAGATGTAACGCGCTGTCCGGAATGGCGTCGTTCAGCCAGGTTTCCGTGAAACACAGAGCAGCAGAGTTTGAAAAGTCCCTGTTTGTCCGGGAGAGCAGAAGGAGTTCGTCCGTTTTGTTGGGTAGAGAGCGGAGATTCGCCAGATGGATGCTAGGCAACGCCGTTCTAAATCCACGCTGTCTGAGCTTCACGAGCGCGCCGGCTCGCTTCCCCCGTCTGCGCGTCCTGAAGCGCTTGACCAGAGCTACGGCTCCGCCAACAACAATGTCCAGCAAAACGTCCGAATAATCAAAAACCGGTAAAAGATTCTGTGGTGTGTTCTGCCGAATGTTCAGCAGATCATCCCTGGTAAAACTGATGGTGTTTGAGAAACAAAAAACAGGAAAAACGAACAAAAACAGTACAAACACTGAAGAGCAAAGCACAGTAGCTGCCATTTGCGGCGCCATCTTAGATCGAATCGGGACTGACACAGAAGAGAAGAAATTGTAGAATAAAGTCGTTATTTACTTATAAGCAATTTACTCTCCCTATAAAGACCTATGCAAAGTATGCTGGGACCTACAAATTCCCTGACCATTTGCAGTTAATAATCATGCTGCATTATCTCATTTTAAGTAAATTGAACAACCAGCCTGCTACAAAGTGCCTCAAACAAAACTCATAGTATCTAAGATGTGATGCCACTAACCTCAAAGACTTTGGCCAATCCAGTCATTAGATCTTCTTTCTCATTATATTAACCTGGCATATTGCAAACATGATTGCGTTTCCACACAAGATGATCTCCAGAAATTGTGTAAATCTAGCCAATCAGATTACAGGTTGCTTGATTGAGGAAGTAATATCCAGTTTTATGTGCATTATGCATAAGCCTGCTCTACCAACCACCCACAACACTTTAAAACTGTGTCAGTTGAGATTGCAGGGCAAGCACCTCTTATATTTCCCTCAGAAAATGTACAAATTCATTGCTGTGCCTCAAGTGCTTTTGCTTATCTGAAGATTTGTTTTCACTTTTCCATTCTGTGTTTCCTTCTCTGCCTTTGAGGATTGTTGCACAAGACTTACAGACATTCTGTACATTTTACATTTACCCTGGCATCTTGTACTGCTTGTTTAATCAGCCAATGTCATTTCTTCCTCCTAATCGTATCTTCTCTTGCCACTACCTGTTCTGATGCTGGCGGCCGCCATCAGCAGCAACAACATCGCCTCCGTCTCCAACTGTACTGACACACAAATAGCAAGGCGCTGCTTGTCAGTACTGGCATTTTCATCAGTTTCCCATATTCTCCCTTCTAGTTCAATTCCCATTGGATACGTATCTGTAAATCTGAAACGTCGCCCTCCAATTCCATCACCGCCCAGGAGATCTGTTTTCCCTATTTCGGCCTCAGCATCATCTTATCATGGCTCCTGCTCAGATAAGTCTACAATCTGCTATAATGGTTACAACACAACTGAGCATGCTGAACTTGCTTTGCACTTTTGGACTTTTTATCCTTGGAGTGGCAGGCTCATGCGAATAAGGGTAACCGGGTCATGCTAACCGGCAAAAGCTCTTGGCTTCTAACTACTTTTCATAATTCAGCCAATTCCCAATAGATACAATCAAGACCAGCCTTGTCTATTTTTCTTGTTGAATACAATTTCACTCAAAAATACAGATGCAAAATGGGTCGAAACAGCGTTTCATTTGATTATAATGATCGCAATTCAGCCAAAGGAACACTGGCCTCCAGCAGCTAATGAAACGGCTGCTACAATGCCGCAGGTCCTGGAGAGGTGAGTCGTCTGTGTGAAGGGTTCAGCTCTTGTTTTTCTAGTTGAGACAGAGGTAATCACAGATCTTTTGCTTCATTATCTTGATGGTATTAAAGTTCAGACCCTGTTGCTGACCAGTAACAATCACAGCTGGTTATTCAGGGGTGTTGTTTCATAAAAGCATATTGATTATACAATCAGTACAAAGCAGTACATGATTTAGATCAGTTACAGATCAGTGAATACACTGAAAATGACTGATGGTTGATACAGAGAGCAGATCACCTGTTACGGAATAACAAAATCATTAAACCACTTTTGTAATGGATAATCACAACTACCATGTTGTATTAGCATTTTTAAAAAGCCACTCATGCCTATGAACTATAGAAATTTAGGCACAATGTAAAGCATAATAAAATCACTGTAATGCATGTCCTGGAGTGGTTTATTGCTTTTATTAAGCAGCAGTTTTAATGCTATCATTTGCATCATTTCCAATTATTAGTAATAATTAATATATAATTGAAAAATAGGAAACCTGCTCTACTGCTAAAACAATATGCAATGAACTTCAAGTTTACTTAATTAACATTTATGTTTGAGATTATAATTAATCACACAATAATTATATTGTGTCAAGTCTCTGCAAAATTCTAGTCATCAAAAGTGTTATGTTGCAATAAATGTTTTAAATTAATCCAGACGTTTAACAATTGGCATTTACTAAACATGATTTTTATTCTCTTCAAATTACTTTGAAGCAGACGCAGCCCTATGAATTTCCATAACTGATTCTGTTATTTTTCTGTTTATCATTGTGAGGCTCCTTTGACACAGTGTGCGTTAGCACTATAGAAATAAAGGTTACTTGACTTGACATGATACACATTCTGCTTTCACTGTTTGCTTTGAGAATGAAAATAACCCAGTAAAACCAGTTATGCAGTTTGTTTTCAACAAAATAGAACCAGAGCTCATGAGACTAAACCGTAAAAGTGGCTGAATGGAAACAGAGAGGCATCATTTCAGCAGCCATCGGCTGTTCAAGAAACCTGTGGAAAACAAACATCGAAGGTCCTGGATCATTTTGCTTGGCTTGGCATCGGCGACATACAGAAAACAGATGATTTCATAACTTACCTGAACATCAGACAAGATCTGATCTGAGCGCTGCTGGTCTCCAGCTACAGCTGTCTGGATGCAGTCTGCAGGTTCTGCAGGCCTGTCAGGTGATTGGGCTTGTGGTCTCTGTGTTCTGAGCATTACAGCTGACAGAGTTGCTTTACGTCGGCTGATGTTCTAACAAACACACGACAACTCTCCATTTCCGCTGCCTGATTACTCTGCCAGAGTCAATGTATAAGACTGTCTGTCATAACGGAGAAACCAAAAAATAATTATATAAATAAATGGTGAGAGTTCTTGTGATTACATTGTCCTCACACAATAGCATTTCTTCTAATGTAACACTGGAAAAATAGCTGTTTACCATTCCTGTAGAGTCACTTCCATTAGGACTAATGTCCGGCGGAGTGCTGCAGTTATTTCGGGATAATTATTTTGAATTCCTATCTGCAGTAAACCCTTGAATTGATTGGTACACCCACACTACAGCACATACCTAGCTGTTCAGATGATTCATAATAGTACACAACACTGGAGCGTGTAATGCTGAGCACAGGAGCACAACTTTTGTGTATTTTCTGGCTCAGGAGGAAGGACACATTTATCTATCAGACGGTGATGCTCATCTCCTGTTCTCACGAAGCAGCAGTGGCCTTCATCTTTCAATGGAGAAGGCAAAACGAAAATTAACAGCTGTTTTCTTTCTTTCTCTCAGGCAGTGGAGGTAATCTAATAGTCAATGTGGAAGTTATCTAAAAAAAATAAATAAATAAATAACTTGAAATAATTTCTGCAAATGCAGCATTTATTGTCTGCAAAAGTATGAGACTGCAGATCAATTTCTTGAGTTATTTTAACTTCCTTCACATCTATTATTAGTCAGTGAAAGGTGGAGGAGGAAGTGTCATTGTTTGGGGGATCTTTTCTGCAGCAGAAGTTGGGCCTCTTATACAGTTACATGGCAGAGTTTATGCAAGTGTTTATCAGAACCTCCTGTGGCAACATACGGTTCCTTCCCTGCGTTCATCGCCCAATCAGCCAGCAATTTTCATGCAGGACAATGCCCCTATCACACTACAAAACAGGTAAAGCAGTTCCTTGACGCTGAAAACATTGAAATAATGAAATGGCCAGCCCAGAGTCCTCATTGATAATCTCTGGAATACCCTTCCTACTAATTTCTGACTGCTGTAACCTTCAGAAATTTTAGTTGTAATATTTCTTTGTGCTACAATCAGTGCTGTTCTCTAATTTTGATCACTGTGTTTTCCACAAAATAAAAGTTTTTTTTTTGTTGTTGTTGAAGCGCCTATTTTATAAAAAAAAAATTGAAGGATGAAGATTACATTACTTCTGAAATATCAAGTGTTCATAAATTGTTCTCTAATTTTGGATCTCCTCTGTAATTCAATAATTTGATTTTAGTTTTAGCAGTTATCATGATATGAAAATATCAAAATATCAACATACGTGGCTATGGAGAAATAGATAAGCATTTACTAGCACATTGGTTGTCATAGTAATGATTCACCATGTCCAAGACTTTAGCAATGGATGTTCTGCCAATTTTTAATTTATTTGTTTTATTTTAGATGGTAGTATCCAAAGATTTGTTCTAGACAACAGGAAACATTTTGATGTGTCATGCTGCTTGCATGTTTTATCAAAGTCTGAAATAATGAAAAACACAAAGTCAGATCAGATCCTTTAGGGTTAGATGAACTAAGAAAAATCAGATTTAATACGATTTCAAATCACCTGGACTGGGTTTGTGAAAATGGGATTTTGTGATGTTATTTTCCTGTTCAAAAGTCAGATTTTTGGTAATATGCCTTATAATGAAACTGGCAAGCTGTAGACGAAAATGTGTTAAAGAACAATTTAGCAGAAATGAGACACTAAAAAACACTGTCATTAAAGAGTCTTAAGCTTATACACAATTATCAACTTCAGAAACATCATGAAATATACAAAACATATGCATCAAAGAATTTGGTCATTAGAATTAGCAAAAGGTAATAAAACAGAAAACCTTCCGTTCATCATCAAAAGAGCCACTATTAGGCAGACTAGAGTGGAGTTGAGTGTGGGAGATAAAGGGCTGCCTCTCCAGCAGCACAGCAGGTGTAATGTGACAGACAACTGATTAATGATGCGTAGTTTATTTCGGTGTCCATTAGCTCGGAGGAGAGCAGAAGGTTCAGCCTCTCGTTGTGGGGTGCTGAGATGCCAGAGTGCTGGAAAGAAACACAACTGTGTTAGAAGAACCTGCGTGGCCTTTCACTGCCCTCTGCACCCCTAGGGCATCTTCCTTCACTTCATCAAACACCTTTGGCCCCCTGTGGATGGCCACTCATCTGTTGTCAAATTTTATTATTCCTATACCTATAAAAAGAGACATTGAGAAAAGTAATTTCTGCAATAGCTCAATAATGTGACGTAAAACTGTAGCTGCTGAGTATTTGGAAATAAAAGCGTGTTCTTTCAAAATTAGATTGTACATTTCATAATGCTCAGTAAGAAAGCTTATATGGCTGTCTTTGTTAAAGATAATCTCCATTATTATATGTTATTGGAACGCAGCTGTAAATTTCGAGTTATTGTACCGAGTTTTTCAATTGATCTTGACAGTGGTGGTTGCCAGCCTCTTTCTTTGTATGAAAAGATCAATCTTTTCAGGGTTTATATCTCCTCATTCTTGTCCCAGAAACACAAAAAGAGAAATTCTGCCAAGGTATGTTAGGACTGACAAGTTTGCAAGCATCATAGGCTGATCTTAGTGGTCTCTCCCCCTGCATTCCTTGCAAATACATTGGTCTTTTACATAACGTGTTGGCTAAAGGTCAAAGGAGCATGATTATCATCTGAGTTATGAGAAAGAGCTCACCTATGACATCACATTCATAACCTCCTTTCCTGCTCGCTGCTCAGTTCTCCTGCAATCAAAACAACGTCTTTACTGGCAAATGTCTGCATTTCTTCAGCAAGTACTGTTATCAGGACAGGAGTTATTTAAGTGAATGCCATTTAAATAGCAGTGCATTTTTATTCTGGTGCATGTCTTTGTTTAGATGAATGCCAAGAATTTAGGAAGTTCTCAGACAGTTTTCTTTTTGACAGGAGCTGTATTGTGTTGACTCTTGAGACATGGCTTTTAAACAGGGAATTCACTAAAGGAAGTCCTCTTTCATTTAAAAATGCAATTGAATGGAACAGAATGCAGAGGTTTCAAGGCATTTTATTTATTTATTTGTTGGGTTTTTTTTTTTTTTTTTTTTTTTTTTTTTTTAAGTTAAACCAAGGTGACAGGATGATTTTATGTTTAATCCAATTTAAAAGAACCAAATTTAAAGACACAAAAGTGAAAAAGGGTACAAATAAACATTCAAATATATATATATATATATATATATATATATATGTGTGTGTGTGTTTGTGTGTGTCTAATTTCAACATCTAATTTCAACATATTAAATTGCACTAAATAAATTAATGATTTACTGCAAAATCGTCATACAATTTATTGCAAAAATGTTATTTCAGAAATTCCACTCTCAAGGCCTGTTTACATGAATAAGAATGTTCAATAAAATAAAAATAATAATAATAATTATTATTATTATTATTATTATTATTATTATTATTATTATTATTATTATTATTATTACAACCCGAATTCCGGAAATGTTGGAACGTTTTTTTCAATTTGAATAAAATGAAAACTAAAAGACTTTCAAATCACATGAGCCAATATTTTATTCACAATAGAACATAGAGAACATAAATGTTTACACTTTTATCCATTAAATGAGCTCATTTCAAATTTGATGCCTGCTACAGCTCTCAAAAAAGTTGGCACAGGGCAACAACGGGCTAAAGAAGCAAGATATTTTGAAAAGATTCATCTGGGAGAACATCTAGCAACTAATTAAGTTAATTGACATCAGGTCTGTAACATGATTCACTATAAAAGGGATGTCTTAAAGTAAAGATGGGCAGAGGCTTTCCAATCTGTGAAAGAGTGCATAAAAAGATTGTGGAATACTTTAAAAACAACGTTCCTCAATGTCAAATTACAAAGGCTTTGCAAATCTCATCATCTACAGTGCATAACATGATCAAAAGATTCAGAGAAACTGGAGAAATCTCTGTGTGTAAGGGACAAGGCCGAAGACCTTTGTTGGATGCCCGTGGTCTTCGGCATGATCCTGTCATTGACATTACTAAATGGGCTCAGGAATACTTCCAGAAACCACTGTCAGTAAACACAATCCACCGCACCATCTGCAGATGCCAGCTAAAGCTCTATCATGCAAAAAGGAAGCCATATGTGAACATGGTCCAGAAGCGCCGTCGTGTCCTGTGGGCCAAGGCTCATTTAAAATGGACAGTTTCAAAGTGGAAAAGTGTTCTATGGTCAGACGAGTCCAAATTTGACATTCTTGTTGGAAATCACGGATGCCGTGTCCTCCGGGCTAAAGAGGAGGGAGACCTTCCAGCGTGTTATCAGCATTCAGTTCAAAAGCCAGCATCTCTGATGGTATGGGGGTGCATAAGTGCATACGGTATGGGCAGCTTGCATGTTTTGGAAGGCACTATGAATGCTGAAAGGTATATAAAGGTTTTAGAGCAACATATGCTCCCCTCCAGATGACGTGTATTTCAGCAGGACAATGCAAAACCACATACTGCAGCTATTACAACAGCATGGCTATGTAGTAGAAGAGTCCGGGTGCTGAATTGGCCTGCCTGCAGTCCAGATCTTTCACCTATAGAGAACATTTGGCGCATCATTAAATGAAAAATACATCAAGGGCGACCATGAACTCTTCAGCAGCTGGAAACCTATATCAGGCAGAAATGGGACCAAATTCCAACATCAAAACTCCACAAACTCCTAACCTCGATGCCAAGATGTCTTCAAGCTGTTTTGAAAAGAAGAGGAGATGCTACAGTACACCATGGTAAACATGCCCCCATCCCAACTATTCTGAGACTTGTAGCAGGCAGCAAATTGGAAATGAGCTCATTGAGAAAGCCAACCAACTGATTTGCTATTTAAGCTTCTTCTTCTTCTTTTTATTATTATTATTATTATTATTATTATTATTATGAGACTAAAATTTCTGAACACTACTCCTCCTAGAGCTTTCAAGCTAGAACCACCAAACTCAGCACAGCTCTTCAGTCTGATCTGACTAGGGTTGCTATCCAACTTATAGGACTGATCCGACTTATAGTTTTCATAAAACTGAAGATTAAAAATCATAAAAATCTCATAGACTTACATTGACGGAATGTTCAGATGAGCCAAGACTGTTTAAACTCCAACTGTCAAAATTCAAATCTACAGAGCCCCTTAAGGGACATGGTGGTGGAAAAAATTCGGGGTGGGAGGAATTTTTTTTTCCAAATGTTTGCGTTCTCTCGCAAAGATATTTGCGTTCTCTCGCAAAACCAGTTGAGTTTGGACAAACTCGTCCTGCTTACTTTACAGCTTGCAGTGGTTCATACAGCTCCGTATGTTCACAATGGAGTGGTTCATAGTTTAATTTTGAACTTGGACTCAAATAAAGAAATACGTCAGTGCTTAGTTCAAGGCACAGTTTTGGGACATTCTAAAATTCTTAATATGTGGCTTAATGTTTAAAAAAAAAAAAGTGACATTGAAGGACCAAATTCGATAAGAATAAATACTGATAAAAATTATTAAGCTAATATTAATAACTTTATTAATAATGTTACTATTAATAAAGCAGAATATGAACGAATGTTCAGAATATGAATGCAATGCCCTGCACATTAAGCTTTTTCTCCCCCATAGAAAACGCTTAAGGTAGGCTAATGAAAGGTTTATACAGCTTGTATGTTCACAATGGAGCGGTTAATAAAGTTTTATTTTGAACTTGGACTCAAGTATAAAGAAATACAGTCAGTGGTTAGTTCAAGGCATGGTTTTGGGACATTCAAAAATGGTTAATGTGGATTATTGTTTTAAAACAGTGACATTGGAGGACCAAATTCGATAATAATAAATGCTAATAAAATTATTAGGCTAATATTAATAATTAATAATATTACTATTAATAAAGCAGAACAGCCCAGAATATGAATGCAACGGCCTGCACGTTAAGCTTTTTCTCCCCCATAGAAAAAGCTTAAGGTAGGCTATATGAACGAACACGGTGATTTAAAAATACCAAATCTGTTTACAGTTTATATTATGCACAGAAAAGCAGATGAGCCCAGAACAGCTTGCAGTGGTTCATAAAACGCTTAACACAGCCTAATGAAGATAATAAAGTCCAAATATGCTATATTACATATGTATTAAAAATATATACTGTGTACATGCAAGCCCAAAATATAAGCTGAATTGCACGATAAGCGTTTTCTCCCTCATAGAAAAGTGCGCTTAACATGGATTTATATATATATATATATATATATATATATATATATATATATATATATATATATATATATATATATGTTTTGTCTGCGGGGAGATGACACTGTGCGTTCTATTCTGGGCTGTGCGTAATAACGTCTTCATTCATTAGCCTACCTTAAGCGTTTTCTATGGGGGAGAAAAAATGCAGGGCGTTGCGTTCATATTCTGGACTATTCTGCTTTATTAATAGTAATATTATTAATAAGGTTATTAATATTAACCTTAATTTTATCAGCATTTATTTTCGAGTTTGGTCCTCCAATGTCACTGTTTTAAAACATTAAGCCATATTAAGCATTTTTGAATGTCCCAAAACCGTGCTTTGAACTAAGCACTGACTGTATTTCTTTATACTTGAGTCCAAGTTCAAAATAAAACTCTATGAACCGCTCCATTGTGAACATATGGAGCTGAATGAACCACCGCAAGCTGTAAAGTAAACAGGAAGAGTTTGTTTGAACTCAGCTGGTTTTGCGAGGGAACGCAAATATCTTTGTGAGAGAACGCAAAAGTTTTGCGAAGGAACGCAAAGTTTCTCGAGAGAATGCAAAAGTCTTGCGAGAGAACAAGAAAATATTTTTTCCTTCCACCCCGTATTTTTCCCACCACCATATCCCTTAAGGGGCTCCGTACAAATCTAAACACACTGAAGCCCATTAGACTCTATCAGACTTCCCTTCTCTGTACTATTTCTAATCCATTCAAACTCATTCAAACTCATCTATTTAATATTTCTTATCTATCTATCTATCTATCTATCTATCTATCTATCTATCTATCTATCCTAACGACATGCTAATCGTGCTAGAAACATACTAACAACATGCTAGTAGTATGCTAATCATGCTAGAAACATGTTAACAACATGCTAGAAACTTGCTAATCATGCTAGAAACATGCTAGTGAAATGCTAGTAACTTGCTAATCATGCTAGAAACATGCTAATAACATGTTAATCATGCTAGAAACATGCTAGCGACATGCTAGTAACTTGCTAATCATGCTGGAAACATTCTATTCACTTGCTAATCATGCTAGCAGCATGCTAGTAACATACTAATCATGCTAGAACCATGCTAGTAACTTGCTAATCATTCAAGCGACATGCTAGTCACTTGCTAGTCATGCTATCAACATGCTAGTCACTTGTTAATCATGCTAGTTACTTGTTAATCATGTTAGCAACAGGCTAGTAACGTACTTATGCTAGAAACAGGCTAGTCACATTTGCTAATCATGCTAACAACATGCTAGTCACTTGCTAATCATGTTTGCAACATTCTAGTTACATGCTAGTAAATTGCTAATCATGCTAGCGACATGCTAGTCACTTGCTAATCATGCTAGTGACATGCTAGTCACTTGCTAGTCATACTAGCAACTTGTTAGTCACTTACTAATCATGCTAGAAACATACTAGTCACTTGCTAATCATGCTAGCCACATGCTAGTCACTTGCTAGTCATGTTAGCAACATGCTAGTTACTTGCTAATCATGCTAGCAACATGCTAGTAACATACTAATCATGCTAGAACCATGCTAGCAACATGCTAGTAACAGGCTAATCATGCTAGCAACATGCTAGTAACATACTAATCATGCTGGAAACATGCTAGCAACATGCTAGTAACAGGCTAATCATGCTAAAAACATGCTAATCATGTTAGAAACGTGTTATCAACATCTATCTAAATTTTCAAACTTCAGGTTTTTACAGCTCCTTTAAAATCTCAGGCTAGGCTTTCTCAAGCCAACCTAAAGTTTGTCTTGACGAACTTTATCTAGTTATTATTATTATTATTATTATTATTATTATTATTATTATTAGAATAAACAGTTATTACAAACATTTGTTTGCCATCAGTGTGACAATGTATACATTTTTAAGTTTTGTTTTTTTTTTTTTTTTTTTTTTTTAATGGAGACCTACTCTAACCTCTTTTTACATCAAATTGCAGAAAAATAAAACCTGTACAATAAATAAAATTTGTGCTTTCGGTCACATGCACAGAGCTGCTGTTACTACATATAACTATGGCTCGGTGGCACTGACAAACACACTACTTTGATGAGTGACAGTGAATCACATAGGAAAAATCAGGAACTCTTGTATTTGGTGTTGTTTGATTAAAAGACCATATAGCAAACTCAAAAATCTGAATGACTATTTGAAAACATATGGTTTGATTTCCTTTCTTCTCCCCGACAAACAGGTGTCAGAAACAGAAAGTTGTGCAGTGCTTTGAGTGTATTTCTGCTTTTCTATAACAGAATGAGTTTGCCTTTGTATTCAGTCATCTGCTGTTTTTTATAGATTGGACAGAATAGACAAAGCACATGCAAAAATCAGGACTTCAGAACCCAAAAACGGATCAGTGACATCAATCTATATGTTTACTGTGCGTACATGAACAATCAAAAACCTAACAGTGCAGATAAATTGCAAGAATGTGTGCTGTGTGAACTGTCATGTACTTTATTCTTCTCTTTTCAAATAAAACCTGTGTCTATTTTATGTCAGGGTTTGGCCTGTTTTTGGTTAAAGTGAAAACAGCTGACGTCCAACAGGTCCACACCAAAAGTCCCCCTGAAAAAGCACTGTCCAATAACAAAGAGAATTCCTGCTTCATGATATCAAAATTGCTGGGACTCAGAAGCTGAAACATAATCTTGTTTCTTTTGGGCAGACAAGATGTATGTAAATCAGCAGGTATCAGTGGCATCTCATCATCTACTGTCTGTCTTCATTAAAGTCTACAAAAACCTGTTGGGGTTTTCAGTTGAAGCTCATTACGATTCAACGAGTTCATTGGTACAAATCTGTGCTCATTATACTTTTGCTAGCACGTCACACACATCCGCACGCCATCCTCAGGCTCATGAACAGCTGGAAACAACTGTGAATCAAAGCTGAGCAGACTTCAATGCTTAGTCCTTGATTTAGAGAGAGTGGCCCGTCTGTCAGTTTGACTGTAGATTGAAGCAGGTAACATGTGGCTTTGAATACAAATGTGGCCATCGTTGACAGTTCTGTTTAAACATTTTTTTAAAAAATCAGATGAACAACGGTACAGATGCTCATGATCGCCTGTATACTGCACTGACTGCACTACTTGCATTTTTATATTGTAAGACAAGAGCTGTATTTTGAAACTTGGTAAGCTGCCTCCACGGGCATCACAGATATGCTCCAGACACTCTTTTAAGATATGCTCTTTTGCTTGAATTTGAAATCACAATGTATCTGTTGTGGAAGAGGAAACCCCATAATGCACTGTGGCAAGCTCAGTGAAATAAATATATGGAGATAAAATTATGCCTAAAAGATTCACATGTGCAGGGTAAGATTTGTGAAAGTGTACATAAGATAGCAAGCGGAAGTTAATTTTGCATGCGCAAGAAAAGATTTGTAAAAGTGTAAATCGCGTTTCAAGTGTAAGAAAAAAAAAAGATTTGCAGCCTTTTACTGTTTTTTTGTAAGTGTAATTCATGTATTGTGAAACTGCAACTTCATGGTAAGGCAAAATAAATATGATCTGTATTCTTCTGACTTCCATTTTTCCGCACTTACACTTTTGGCACTGTTGTTTCGCCCAAATACAGCCAAAAGTGCATTGCGTTTTGCAAGTAAAAACAACTGTATCAAGAGCTGCAAAATTGATTGACCACATAAAACCAATATGTGTGTGTAGAGAAAAAAATAATAATAATTGTTGCAACTGTCTAAATGACTTCTTGTGTGCATAGGGCAAAATGTTCCCCAAATAACCCGATACATACTTCGGTGTCTTTGCACTTGCAGTTTTGGCACGATTCTGTCACTGATTTCAGATTTGTAAGCACGAGTGGAAGGCGGGACCTTCTTCTTGCAGCCAATCAAAATGAGGCTCTCGCTGACTCTCAATTTACTCTTATCTGATTGGTTCAATAAACACTCTTGTTTATCTTCATTTGGCTCAGCATCATTGTTATTTCCGGAATGATATTTTTAATGCACACATACATATTAAAAATAAAATTAAATAACAATAAAATAAAATAATAAAACAAAAAAAGCATGATCCTTTATAAGCTGTGTAGGCTACCATTAGGCTGACTACCATGTTTTCATTCTGAATTTCGATCTAATGTTAGGAAATTTCTGTGTATTCACTCTATTTATCCTAATCATCCTCCTCCTCTTCAGCAGACCATATGATATTAGTATATCTTGATGCTACTGAAAGTAGGCCTATCTGCACTACTATGCATAATTTCACCATGTCTCCTGATCAGCGTTGATGCCAGATTTAATTTAGACGCATATATTTAGACATTATTAAAGACTATATTTTGTCAAAGTAGTTGTAGTTTTTTTAATTGTTGATTTGGTTTGAAGTGTCAGTTTTTGCAAGTCAAATCTGGAGGCAAAGCACTATTAAACATTTTGATTGTAAAGTTTAACATCAATTCAGTGGTGTAGGCAGATTATATAAAATCTTAAATTTCAATGCAATTTCGAACCAATCCAATAAAGTTCACTCTAGCTTGAAAATCAGTATATGAGCACATGGTAGTCAGCCTAATGGTTCACAGCTTATAAAGGATCATGCTTTTTTGTTTTATTATTTAATTTTATTGTATTATTAAGATGTGTGCATTAAAAATACCATCCCGGCAATAAGAATGATGCTGAATGGAGTGTTTATTGAACCAATCAGATAAAAGTAAGGGGTCAGCAAGAGGCTCATTTGACTGGCTGCAAGAAGAAGGTCCCACCTTTCACTCGCGCTTGCAAATCTGAAATCAGAGATAATCGTGCCAAAATGCAAGCGCAAAGACGCAGAAGTACATATCGGGTTATTTGGGGAACATTTTGCCCTTTGCACACAAGAAGTCATTTAGACAGTTGCAACATTTTTTTTTTTTTTTTTTCTACACACACATTGGTTTTACGCAGTCAATCCATTTTGCAGTTCTTGATACAGATTTTGCTTGCAAAACGCTGTGCACACGCTTGCAATACTTTTGGCTGTATTTGGGCAAAACAACAGTGCCAAAAGTGTAAGCGTGGAAAAAATGGAAGTCAGAAGAATACAGACCATATTTATTTTGCCTCAGCATGAAGTTGCAGTTTCACAATACATGAATTACACTTCCAAAAAAACAGTAAAAGGCTGCAAATCTTTTTTGAAACGCGATTTATACTTTTATTTACACTTTTCTTGCGAATGCAAAATTAATTTACACTTGCTATCTTATGTACACTTTCACAAATCTTACCCTGCACATGCAAATCTTTTAGGCATCATTTTATCTCCATATAAATCCAAGATTGCGAATCATAAGAAAAACAGAAACAACTACTTCATTTAACGCGCGTCCAAAGGCTGACATGGAAGAGAAGAAATTGTTGAATAAAGTCATTATTTTTGTTTTGTTTTTTCACGCACAAAGTATTCTCGTAGGTTCATAAAATTAAGGTTGAACCACTGATGGCACATAGACTATTTTAACGATGTCCTTAATACCTTTCTGGGCCTTGAGCGTGGTAGTTGTGTTGCTGTCTATGCAGGGTCAGAAAGCTCTCAGATTTCATCAAAAATATTTATTTTATTTTTTGTTCCGAAGATGAACGAAGGTCTTACGGGTTTGAAATGACATATTTAAAGCATTCTTAGTTTTATTTCTCTTAATGTGTTTTTCTTTGTGTATAACTATTTGTATTTTTTAAGCTATTTAGTTAAAAGAAAAACACTTGACGCCATTTTATTCTGATTTTAGATTATTTTAAAATAATTTAACTAAAATAATCTGTACCTGTATCAATACTTTTTAAAAATATAATTAAAGTAGTTAAACAAATCAACATTCTAGACATCAAGAGCTAGTACAAAATTTCAGGGGCGGTTCTAGACCCTTTTTAGGTAGGCTTCAGCCCCCCTATTTGTCGTCCAATCAGCTATCTGAATGATCAGGCCAGTGCTGCTTCCTCAAGAAAGTTTATCATTCTCGTTCGTTTATCGATCTCAATGTGGTACTCACGCACTGTGATAGATCGTTAATGTGAGCGCACACATTTGAATGAACACTGACACTGACAGCACGCCTGGTGTCGAAAGTGCGTTTCAATAGCACGATTTTTCTATTTCTATTTCTATTTTCTATTTACGAGTTTCTATTTGGTGTGCTTATGATACGCACCTTCTCCACACCCTTAAACCTAATCATTGCATCTCATATGCACACCAAAATCAGTTTCTGCGTATAAATAGCACACCAAATAGAAACAGAAAATTGTGCCATTGAAATGGACTTTCATGAGATCGGGTCATTCACTTTCGCGTCTTCTCGAGCAAATAAGCAAATACACAAAATGTTATGTCACAATGGCTGTCTTGACGAGTAGGCCTATTCAAGTAAAATCAGTCGGTTACGTCTTAAATAAACATGAGCAGTTAAGAAAATATTGGATGTGTGTCAGTATAACGGATCCATGCATTTCTTATATTAGGCTAATAATATTAATCAAACAACAAAAGAAAAACATGAGAATCACTCACCAAGTAATTTCTGTAACTTTAATGGGTAATTGTGTCTAATGAAGTCATACAGTAATACAGTTTTCATAAGCACAGTAAAATACTCTTTATTTAGGTAATCTGTATCATCTTATCTAATGGTCTCTCTGAGGGCTAAGCCCCCCTAAAGATGAAATCCTAGAACTGCCCCTGCAAAATGTATAAAATGCTAAATGCATAAAAACACTTTTTAATATTTTTTTCAATACATAGTAAATCGCAGCTATTATTGTTGTAATATCAAATCAGAAGGTATATGACAGTTTCCAGCCTACTTGTGATTAGATTTTTTTTTTTTTAATTTATTAGGAACACTTTTTTTCACCCCCAATCAATCTGTAATTGTATCAAATTATACAAAAAGAAGTGTGAAAATTTAGGATGCAGTAAAGGATAGCTATTAAGTTAGTCTTAACAAAATAAAGATGTTATCCATTTTATTTCAAAATTGTAACCAAAAATTTAATTTCTGTCATGATATAGAATTTTGTGGTGTTAAACACAAATAATGTAATGTGGTAGAAATAACTTTCTGGTGAGAAGTTTAATTACTTTAAGCAAAAACAAAAAGAAAAGAAAAGAAATTAATAAATTGCTTAATTAATTGCAGGGCCAACAGCACTGAGAATGCAACACATAATTGTCTGATAAATTTTTGAAACATACTGAAACTTCTTTTGTAGCAACAAATATTTACATTCACGTTCTTGCATACTGCAGCACCGGTTCAAGTGTTCAGCAATGGTGTGAGTGCTCAGGAGTGATATGACATGCTGTACTTAAGTTCTTGGAAGTGAATATTCTGATAGAGATAAATGGGTGGAGCACAGAGCTCTCTCTCGTAGCAGCTCTTATTCTCATGGCTCAGGATTCATCCGTGCTCATCATTTGTTCTGTTTAGTTTTGGGCAGCTGTGGAATCGATACAGTTGGGCCCGAACAAATCACTCCTGAGCGCATCACCACCAAGGATCATTTAGCACTGTCACATAGGCGTACATGGACACACACAGGCACCGTGAACTGTATCTCCCTGTATGGCTTACACATACCCCTTGTTGAAGAATGCAGGGAGCAAAGCTATCTTTTAGGGACTGTGAAAAGGCTGCGGCTCTTAGCAGGATGAAACATGAGAATAGCCACAGCATGGTGTTGCAGTAGCAGGCTCGGTCTGAGGTAGAGATTAATAGGAGAAGGATAGAGGAACATTACCAGCAGTCAGGGATAAATGGCTGAAACTTGTATGTGCTGTAAACTTTATTAATCTGCCTCACCTGTGCAAAAAAAAGCAGCTCTGCGAAGAGTCATTCATCAGAAGCTAGCCATATCGGGGAGTCAGGGAATCAGCTATGCAGTGTTCCTCTTTTGGAGGGTCAAGTTATTACTTCCAGAGGGCACGTAATGTGGAGGAGCACTTAACGGTCAACAGGGGGGGAAGTGCTACCTGTGATGAGAACATTTTCGGGGCAGGCTTGATAAGGCACTTCCTGTGTAATCCGCCATAGGAGCTCAGAAACAGTAGGATATTAAGATGAAGAGGTGGAATTAAAATGAATGCAACACATTAGTGAGGCACAATAGTTCTTGAAGTGGAAAGGAAAGTAGGGTAATTCCTCTCCAAAGCATTTAACGTTTGATCCAACTCTTGTTCTGGACATAAACGCTTGACTCTTCAATAAGAACCAATGAGGTGACAGTTGGGAAAGGAAAATTTGAGGTAGTCATAAGTTAACATGGTAAAACAGAGATAAATCTTGCTGAGAAAAACAGCTCAGACTAGCCTAAGATGGTCTGTTGGTGTCCCAGTCCGAACAGCTTTGATAGTTAATAGTTTGATGGTTGGGCCATCTTTGAACATTGTTGGCCCAGTTTCCTGTGTTGGAGCGTAGAGACACTACAATATTGAGTTTAAGAAGTGGAATTAGAAAGAATGCAACACATTAATGAGACACAAGAGCACTTGAAATGGATCTTTAAGGAAAGAAAGAGGGTTAAATCTTCTCAAGAGCATTTAAAATTTGAACCACCTGTAGTTCTAAAGAGAGACGATTGACTCTCCATTAAGAACAAATAAGGTGACAGTTGGGAGAGGAAACTTTGAGGTGGTCATCAGGTCAACGCGGTAAAAAAGAGGGACATTTTGCTGAGAAAAAGTGCAGTCAAATTAGTGAATTTTTGCAGGCAAAAATGTTCAGAGTTTTTTTTTGAGAGGTATGAATCACTGCTCACTTTCACTTGAACTTTGCGAATTCAAATGACAAACCTCAATCCATTGTGAAACTTGTCACAAAATGTTTTGCCCTCCTTTGAAATTCCAGATCACATGGATTCCTATTGAAATAACTTGATTTCGATCATAACAACACTGAAGATTTTAGCATGGAAATGGATTTGACAATGTTAATGTATTTGGTCTTGGCGGAATAGATCTGCTATGCTGCTGAATTGCTGCTGTCTTGGTTATTGCTGTTGTTGTAGATTACTGCTGCTTCTGCAAAGCAAGTACAGGAACTTGCTACTGCCAATACATACACCGATACAGTGATGTGAGTATTTAAAACATACTGCAGCTGCACAAATAGCATATATAATAACCCGTAGCAGATCTATACAGGTGGAGCTGGGGAAGGTGGAGGGTTTCAGAGGAATTTTGAAGGTGCGTTGTGAAATGCTCTAGTGAATGCTAACCAGCCATTTAAATGTAAAACAGCAAGCTTGTGCCAAGTGTTTATGCTGTGAACACATCAGTTTAAATTAATGACCCATCAGCTTGCGCCATCTAGAGTTTCATGACAGAACTTGGCATTTCTCTTTCAAAAATTCACCAAAGCACCATATATATATATATATATATATATATATATATATATATATATATATATCATCCCAGTCTGATCAGGTTCCACAGTTTGAGGATGGTGATACAAGCCAATCAGCCACTGGCCAATGTTTTTACAGTGTGTTCCACACCACTGGCGGACAGTAGTCGGACGACCGTCAGCATCTTTTTGGCCGACTGGACATGTGGAATCATCATCGGAGAGAGGTCATTCTGATTGACTGCTCATCTTAGTGAACCAGTCCGTTAGAAGTAAAATTAAAAGTGATGAAAGCAACAAACTGTGAAGTCAACATTTTCATCTTATCTGAGCATTCCAATATGAGAATATTTTCATAATGACATGGCCATCTAGAATAAAGAGAGTCAAAGTCCAACTGCTACAGGCGTTTGTCTTTTGAAGGGTCAAGTTATTACTTTGTATGTAATGTGGAGGAGCACTTAATGGTTAATAGGGGGAAGTGCTACCTGTGATGAGAACATGTTCAGGGCAGGCTGGTTAAGGCACATCCTGTGTAATCCCCCATAGGAGCTCAGAGACAGTAGGATATTAAGATGAAGAGGTGGTATTAGAATGAATGCGACACATTAATGAGACACAAGAGCTTTGAGTGGATCTTCAAGGAAGGAAAGTGGGGTAATTCCTCTCAGGAGCATTTGACATTTGAACCAGCTCTAGATCTGGAGAGAGTCACTTGACTCTCCAATTGGAAAAAATGAGATGGCAGTTGGGAAAGATGGTGGTCACAGGTCAATGCTGTAAAAAATGGAAAATATTGCTGAAGAAAACTGCTCAGACTAGCCTAAGTTGGTTTGTGGGTGTCCCAGTCCTGGCAGCTTTAAGAATTTTAAGACTACGACACACCAAGTCAATGTTCGGCCAATGTCAGACAGTCATTGAACATCTGTCAGCCTAGTGTACATTGTCAGTACTATTCGAATTTCTTAACCAGTTGAGCATGTTGAATTGGAGTTGGAGCAGTTAACTAAAGGCATTATCCTGACGTAATATATGCTAACATACATTGATTTTTTTCTTCGTATTTCTTGGAAAATGGTGTAGGACCCCAGACCACTGTTTCTATTCAAAATATCTACAAATGCACTTGGGTTTCATCCACCACTCCTCTGAAATTGAACTTGCCAATGTGCTACTTCTGAGAGCTAAACTCAACAATTCAACAATTTAATCTTTGTTAAAAAAAAAAAAAAAAGCTAAGGAATTGGATCCGGAATCTATTTTTATCTATTTACCCATCCATTTGCTAAATGCCAGTTAATGTTAGTAGTAATGCTGTCAATAACTAGCAAAATCCTCATAAAAATAAAAAATACAAACTTTTATTATTATTATTTTACTTTTAAACTCATATTAAACATTAAACTCTTCACTACTCTATATAGAAATGCTATGCCAATGCACCTGTTAAATGGGCTCTTTCTAATAGAAGTTCAGTAACTTCCCCCATCAACCTGCCATAATCGTCACTGTTCCAGGACTCCATAATTTACAAATTAAGCACTGGCTAGCTGTCATTCTATGCTGCACTCAATTACTTTGTACAAAGGTACTGAGGCATGTCACTTACTAATGCTAAGACACGGATGAATGATTCAAAAGAGCTTAACTACTGCTATTTGAAGGGAATATCAGCATAAAGTACCATGTGTTAACAAGAATACTGAATATTAATTGTGCCTGCAAATTAAGGACCTTGCAGATAATTTTTCACAATACTAAAATGAACTGCAAAATAAGTCTTTATTTATACTTTGGCACTACTGACAAGGAGATAATAGACCAGGCCAGAGACTTAAAGACCTCATGAAATCACATTTTTTCTGCCATGTGCCATATGAATTAATGGACAAAAGTATTGGGGCTCCTAATTATTGAATTCGGCTTTTTCAGTCAGACCCATTGCCACAGGTGTATAAAATCAAGCACCTAGCTCTTGCAGTCTGCATTTACAAACAGTTGTGAAAAAAATGGGTCGTTCTGAAGGGCTCAGTGATTTCAAGCATGGTACTGTGATAGGATGCCACCTTTTTAATAAGTCAGTTTGTGAAATTTCCCTTCTACGTAGTTATTCTACGGGCAACTTTAAGTTGTATTATTGGAACGTGGAAGCCTCTAGGTAAAGCAGTTACTCAGCCACAAAGTTATCGTGTGCTGAGGCGCATTGTGTGTAAAAGTTGTCAACACTCTGCTGATTCCATAGCTGAAGAGTTCCAAACATCCACTGACATTAATATCAGCACAAAAACTATGCGGTGGAAGCTTTATGGACCTGGTTTCCAAGGCCAAGCAGCTGCATTCAAGTGTCACAAAGTACAATGCTAAGAATTGGATGGGGTGGTGTAAAGCACGCTACCATTGGACTTTGGAGCAGTGGAACAAAGGTTCGCCACTCTTGTCTTTTTGGACCAGTATCTGAATGATACCCCTATAATGGTCCCTACTGGTGTCCCAATACTTTTGTCAGTATGGTGTTTATACAGTTCAAATGTTTGGGGTCAGTATGACATTTTTTTTTTTTTTTTTTTTGCTGTTTTTTTTTTTAAAGAACTTTTATGAAGACTTGTATGGTTAATAATGCTGCATTTGTTTGATCAAATGCAGACTACTATAAAACAGTATTGCAAAATGTATTTAATAAATGGTTTTCTAATTTAAAAAATAAATAAATAAATAAATAAAAAATAAATAATATTTCTTGATTTGAAAGACTGAACTTTCAGCAGCCATTACCCCCAGACTTCAGTGTCACGCGATCTTTAGAAATCGCTCTAATATGCTGACTTTCATGCTCAAGAGACATTTCTTACTATCATCACAATTGAAAATTGTTGTGCTTTTTTGAGAAATAGAAAATCCAAAAGCAATATTAAAAGTATATTTAGATTTTTTAAATAATCATATTATGAATGTTATATTACACTTATCAAATAAATATTAACATCAGTTATCTTAATTTTAAATGTTGTCACTCTATGAATTTATGCGGCTTCAGTAAAATCATGGTTTACACAATAGTATAACAATATAGTACACACACCACACACTGTTTTTGTTAATCAGCAGAAAATTTAATTTTTGTCAGGTTTAAATCAGCACATCTTGCAGCCAAAGCCGGTTCACACAGGGACCACAGCAGATCCAGCACCCCACGAGCCAGCAGAAGCCTGTCGAGTCCCAGTTCCTGCAAGACCCACATGTCCCGAAGACCAGAATGTCAGTCCAGATCAAGTGGTAACAACACCACAGAGCAAACTGCAGCCAAACCCGGGTCCTGTAGCGGAGGACAAACACAGGACAAACCTCAGTGCAAGCATGTCTTCTGCGGATACGTCAATTCTTATTCACATTGACATTACAATTTCTCCTGCTTCTTAATTTTCACTCTATTTTTATTTATTTATTTTTTTTTTTCTCAAAATTGAGTCTGTTAACTAGTTTAATTTTAAAGGGGGTTACATAAATGCATATAGAGAACAGGTGGAAAATGGAAAGTTAGGAGTATTACCTGTAATACAAACGTCACTTTGAGATGAAACTGGGGGGAAAAAAAAGCACTTTAAAATTAAACGCTCCTGCTATATATTTGCAGTTGTCTAGCAAATCTGTTTTTTTTTTCCTGCACTTTCAAACTGCCTTGTAAATAAATAAAAGCATCTGCTAAATAACAGCTTACCATTTACTTTCTAGTAAGTACATATCTGAACATGAAATGTAATATTGCCAATATGGAACTGCATATATAGAACAGATATACGTTAAAGTGAAGGCACAAGAAATGATGATTTATAATAAATAAATAAATAAATAATAATAATAATCATAATAATAATAATAATAATAATAATTATTATTATTATTATTATTATTATTAAAGAAAACAAGTAGATACAATAGAAGAGTTAGTATGACTAATAATGAGATAATTAATAATGCGAGAAATAATTAACCTACAACGACTATAAAGCGAACACAACGTGCCCGTTCAGATAACTTACAAACTAACATTTCCATCAAAACACATTGATAACATAAACCTATTTAAAACAACGATCCTTTTAAAATTAAAACCTTTAAAGAAATTAATCTGTCAATAATTAATTAAATTCTCAAGCAGCGCTAACCTCCATCAGCCATTTCCACGAAAATTCTCGACAATTCGCAAATCTTCTTCCTCTTCTTGTTTTTTTTTTTTGTTTGTTTGTTTTTTGTTTTTGTTTTTTTTGTTTTGTTTTTTTGTTTGTTTGTTTGTTTGTTTTTTTATTGGCGGTTCGCATTCTTAATGAATCGGAGACTTATTATATCCAGGTGTGTGCATAAGTGGCACGCACGTGCGCATGTGTGACCAAAAAAAAAAAAAAATGCACTGGGTATATAGTTCAGACTGAAAACATTTATGTGCTCTCATTCAAATCCCGAGTTTGTCATTTGACAAGTTGTATTCCATCCTCACCTGCTAATTTAGTAAGTTAACATACCCCAAGTTGTTTGAGATCATGACTGATGTGGAGGAACATTGTTACGCAATGCACATAACCGTAGGTTCAAGCAAAAGGGAGGAACTGACTCTGAACATTTATAACATTATTGTTTTTATAATCTTCAAATAAATAATTTAAAACTGTATGGATGTTGGTTAAATAAATGTATGCTGTTTCAGTAAAAAAAATAATAATAATAATACTGGTTAATAATAATAATATATTTTTTAAACTGTATGCATAAATAATTACTGGTCTTACACTTAGAGTATTGATTAATATATTGTAATATTTCAAGTATTATTTAGCTTTTTTATTGTACATTGTTATATTATAAATGCTTTTAATGTCACTTTTGATCAATTTAATGCTACCTTGCTGAACAAGGTAGTCTACTAAAATTTAATTTTGTACATTAATATACCAAATGTTTCAAAACAGCTCATGTTTAATGAATTCTATTACTTGAGAAAAGATTTTATTTCAGTGATGATAAAGAAAATGTAATGGATGTCTTTTATGATGCTGCTCTTGTTACTCTTTAACTACATCAAGAAAAAGTCGCTTAAAGACATGCATTACAGTGATTTTACTACTGTTGAAGAGGTTTTAAGCATGTTTCACGGATGGCCTCTAATGGCTTATTCCTTTAATAAAATTGGTATAGAGAGCAACCAGACACGTTTAATGCACTAAAGCAGATCAACTCCAGTCAGCCTACCATGAAATATTATAATCTCCACAAGCCTTTCACAAAACTCAATTTCAAGGTATGATAGAGGTTACAGAAATACAGCTTCAGTATGATGTACAAAAAAAGAGAAGCACACACAAATGAAAATGTCTCAGAACAGCAAAGTGAAGTGCCAAGTGAGTCTGAGGTCATGAGACACAGACAGTCGTTCATCCAACTCAATACCTAAGATCTGGATATTCAGTCAAAAGTATCAGTGGTGTTAAGTGAGTATTTTAGTGACAAACTTACAGTAGATGAAAAAATTTTGATTAAAGGTCGAAAAACAGTCACCCTTGAACGTATCTTCTCTACACAGCGACCTCCCAGACATTAGTAAAAAACGAACAGTTCAAGTTATCATTTTCTGGTGCTCGACTTGCTCTTATTCTCTCTCAACCAGCTGAAATCAAACCAAACTGAATGAATAGCCAACTAGTACACTACCTGTGATCTGAATTGGATCTGCTCTTCAGTGTTCGCTGTTGTTACCATGAACCTTGACCAGTCGATTCTCAATCCATGGATACCTGCACACAGCTGTATCAGACAAGTGTGGTACACTGCTGATAAGCCATACCATTTATGCTTCGAGAGTTTTGTTGCACCATGGGATTTCATTTACCTTACCAGTAGCACAGTGTCCACATACTAATGGGCTCACTTAAAAAATATATAAAAAAAAAAAAACAGTCAGCAAAGCAAAACCGCTTATGAAGAGGCAGAAATATGAACATAATCAACAGTCTGATTAACTTGCAAAATATTCCATGTGAAGAAACACAGGACAAATTCTTCAGATTGTAAAATGTCATGCAGTATGACTCCCCAAACACTTAATGAGCAAAAAATACTTTTTACCTCAAAATATATTTAAAGTGTTCTTATTGAAAACAAAGTTTGAAACTGCTATAAATCATTGTCATAACCATATGAAACCAACATGAATAAGAAAAAGAGGATTGTGTGGATCATGAAAACTGGAAGAAGGTCTTGCAGATCAGTGAATCAAAAAATATAGTAATATTTTGTACATTTGGTTGGTATTTGTACCACATTCTGTAGTCAAAAGGATGGATCCTCGCTGTCACTTCTGCAACAGTGTTGAGAAGGATTTTAAAACACCATTTGACTTACACTGTAAAAAGAGGCTTTTTTTTCTACAGTGCTAAAATAAGATTTTTTTTTTTTTTTTTCATTTCCAGTTGACCAGTAGTGTATATTTGCATAACTGGTAAGCTTTAGTAGAAAGTAGAAATGGCATAAACTCTTAAAATAAAAATAACATCCTACGCACTTGGCTTGTTAAAGCTGTTGTGTTTTCAAAGATTCACATTCATTCTAAACTGATGGAGTCACAAACTCCGTAACTAATTTCTTTTACTCTAATTTCCAGTTTTTTTAGTGAATAAAAAATTTCCACTATGATAATTGAATTGTTTTGCCTACGCAGTTAAAACTTGAAATTTTGCTATGTTTGATTGTGGTGTAGGCTATTGTGCTGTATACTGTCAATGATGCATTGTACTGTCACGTATGTGTTATACTTTCCGCGTGCGCAAATAAAAATGGGTGGCACGCGGATGTCCGAAGAGAGCCTCTGCGTACACCCTCCAATAACGATTTTTACGTCACGCATACCCTAGCGGACTCGTGCACGTGGAAAGTATAACACAGGCTACACAGATCCTGCGTTCCATTCGGAAGGGCTCATCCCTATGCCCTATTCCCTTCAAAGGGTTTACCCTCCAGAGTAAGAGCTTCGAAGGGTTGAAGGGTGTAGGGGACCAAACAAGTGCCCTTCTGCATCATCATCCCGTGCCCACATGAAGGCGCCGTCATCATGCAAAGCATCTGTGCAAAGGATCATGGGATCCCGAAGTGTCCATCAGTTGTACCCTTCGAAATCCTTCATTCCAAAGGGCCCTTTGAAGTGGCCATTTTTGAGCACTTCGGTTTGGAACGACACTTCAATATGGCAGCCATGATATGAAACGATATATCCCGTTTGGAACGCACTGAGAATCAAGGTCACCAAACTCAAATGCATTCTTAAAGGTGCGCTCAGTATTTTTTCTGTTTCTGGAGACTTTCGCTCATGAAATTTGTAAAATCATGCTTTGCGTGATGCAACATTCATCAGGTTGAATTATAAAGACCTCTGGCATATCAAATAGCACAACATTAATTAAATATTACTTTGTGCACCTTTATATTTATTTGCTATGCTAATATCCTCCATCTCTGAATCAAATCAGATTAAAATCAGAGAGTAAGAAACGCTAATCTTGATGTTGCCATATGTTGTTGCTGTTTTTCGAGTGTAATTTCACACATCTGTCATATTTCTAATTTTCACTTCTTGCATCTGGAGATTTCATGTAAGAAAGTGTGGATGTCAGTTTGTTACACAGTCAGACTGACATGTGTGTAACAGTCCCTAATATGCATCTTTATAAAGCCTTGCTAAAATATAGTGAAGTTTTCTACTTGTTTTGTAATACATAATATATTCATCTCACTGGGACCAACGTGCAATGAATACAGGGGAAATTACCTAGGAATTAATCATACCAGCTGATAATGATGTTTATTTACACACCCTGTTGTTTTAGGACTCAGTTCACTGAAGGATTCAAGCCAATCAGAGCATGTTATATTTAGATATTAATATACATAAATATAAATTTCATGGGGGGGGGGGGGGGGGGGAATGATCCGCTGCTGATTTTGTACCTTTGCCCACTGACAAAGAAACGATCAGTCTATAATTTTAATGGTAGGTTTATTTGAACAGTGAGAGACAGAACAAAAAAAAATAAAAAATCCAGAAAAATGCATTTCAAAAAAGTTATAAATTGATTTGCATTTTAATGAGTCAAATAAGCATTTGACCCCTTCGCAAAACATGACTTAGTACTTGGTAGCAAAACCCTTGTTGGCAATCACAGAGGTCAGACGTTTCTTGTCGTTGCCCACCAGGTTTGCACACATCTCAGGAGGGATTTTGTCCCACTCCTCTTTGCAGATCCTCTCCAAATCAAGGTTTCGAGGCTGACGTTTGGCAACTCGAACCTTCAGCTCCCTCCACAGATTTTCTATGGGATTAAGGTCTGGAGACTGGCTAAGCCACTCCAGGACCTTAATGTGCTTCTTCTTGAGCCACCCCTTAGCTGCCTTGGCCGTGTGTTTTGGGTCATTGTCATGCTGGAATACCCATCCATGACCCATTTTCAATGCCCTGGCTGGCTTCAATGCCCTGGCCCTGACGGTACATGGCCCCGTCCATCGTCCCTTTGATGCGATGCAGTTGTCCTGTCGCCTTAGCAGAAAAACATCCCCAAAGCATAATGTTTCCACCTCCATGTTTGACAGTGGGAATGGTGTTCTTGGGGTCATAGGCAGAATTTCTCCTCCTCCAAACACGGCGAGTTGAGTTGATGTCACAGAAGAGCGTACGCAGTTTGCATCCAGTGGATATTCTCCAAAATGGCGCTACACAGACGTAGAGACAAACTGTTGAATAAAGTCGTTTTTTTTTTTTTTGTTTTCTTTGCATACAAAAAGCATTCTCGTAGCTTCATAAAATTACGGTTGAACCCCTGATGTCACATGGATTATTTTACCGATCTTCTTGCTACGTTTCTGGACCTTGATCGTGCAAGGACCCTTGCTGTCTATGGAGGGTCTGAGAGATCTCAGATTCCATCAAAAATATCTTAATTTGTGTTCCGAAGATGACCAGAGGTCTCACGGGTTTGAAACGACATAAGGGTGAGTAATTAATGGCAGAATTTTCATTTTTGGGTGAACTAACCCTTTAAAATGCAAATCAATTTATAACTTTTTTGAAATGTGTTATTCTGGATTTTTTTTTTTTTTTTTTTTTTTTTGTTATTCTGTTTCTCAGTGTTCAAATAAACCTACCATTAAAATTATAGACTTTCTGGCTTAAGTAAATTTGGTCATCTCAGTTTTTAGTATTCATTTAAAATTAGACAAATCTGCCATTATTTTAATCTCCAATCTGTTATTTATCAGTTTAGATAGTTTTATAATGCTTTGCTAACTAGCAAAAGACACTAACCAGTTTTAAATTCCAGTTGCACAGATGGGAATGTTGTAACACTGTATTACAATGTGCCCCGCTATTATTAAACTATGCTATTCTATGATTTTAGCGATGCAATTTACACCATTTACTTTTATGAGTTTTAATGAGAAGCCACAAGAAGCAGGTGAATAAAGACTGACAATCGATATTTAATGTTCAGAAATTATTGTTTCAAGAAATGTAAAGCATTTTGGCTCGTTTATGTGTCTCGTGTCCTGTGTCCTATGACAGCTGTGTGTGGAGGGAGGGGAGTGTATCATTTCTGAATTTCTGAATGTGTTTCTTCATTTGCGCACTCTGTTTTGAACTACAGTGTATACATAGCTGTGTGTTGTTCATTGTCAAACTCCAAAATTAGATTAGTTTTAATTCTTAAAAAACGCCATTATTTTATTTGAAAAAGTTCATGATTTTATTTTATTGACAAAATATTTTAGTTTGTCTTGTATATTTTTTTCATTAGATCCGATAACATTTTAAGCTGTCATATGGTTGTTACAACGTGCCCCTCACATGTTACAACGTACCCCACCTACGGGGCATGCTTTCACGAAAAATAACGAAAAACATATACACTGTAATTATGAAACAACGCAACATATTTGCACTAGACAAGTGTGAAATTAAAGTCTATATAAAATTATACTCGAACCCCACGTGGATTTACACAAACTAAGAAAGTCAAACAGTGTTAGGTTGTGCCCCGTGCTCCCCTACTTTAAATACAATATAACTTGCTTTGGATTAAAGCATCTGGCAAATGCATAAATGTAAATGCAATGTAAAACAAAATGTATTTTGGGTTACCTAATTCTGCATTTCTGTAAAATGGACAGCTGGCTGTATGATTCAGCCCTTCAGATGTATGATTCAGCCCTCATAGTCAGGATCCTGTTTTTGCTTGGAGAAATCTCCTGTAACAGACACCCTTTTAGTGTTACTATAGTTTATGATCAGAAAAAAAAACAACCGTATAGTAACACAAAAATTTTTAATAAAATAAACATTTTTGGTAACACTTTACAATAAGATGTCATTTGTTAACATTAGTTAATGTATTAACTAATATGAACAAACAATGAACAATGCATTTATTACACTATTTATTAATCTTTGTTAATGTTAGTTAATGAAAATACAGTTGTTGTTTATTCATGTTAGCTGACAGTGCATCAACTAATGTTAACAAACACAACTTGTGATTTTAATAATGCATTAGTAAATGCTGAAATTAACATTAACTAAGATTAATAAATGCTGTAGAAGTATTGTTCATTCTTAGCTCATGTTTACTAATGTTTTTAACTAACGTTAATGTTAACTAATGAACCTTGTTGTAAAGTATTACCACATTTTTAATATTTATTAGCAAAACTTACTATATTAATATATTGGTAGCCCGTTCCTCTCTTTCAAAAGTAAACTCGTTCTGCGAGTTAAGGCGGGCGTACACGGAGCGGTTTTTGCTGTCGTACGACGTCGTACGCAATTTATTTCCCATCGGGAGGAATCGTTGTTGCTCGCATGGTCGTGGCTCGCATCGTGTGAGAGGGATTTACGAACCGAGCCGAGCGCCTCACGAGCTCCCGTACAAATTCATACGATTTTTGTTAAATCGTACATATTTTACGAGTTGCCAATTCGTATGAATTTGTATGAATGACCTACACCTAACCCCGCCCCTAAACCTACCCGTCACTGGGGTTTAGACAAATCGTACAAAATCGTACGAGTGAGGTCGTATGAATTCGTACGAATTAGCCACCTCGTAAAATACGTACGAATTGGTCGTGAGATAGCGTTAGATATAGCACGTACTTATTGTTAGCTATAGCTATTCCTAGCTATATTATAATTCACACACGGGGTGACCAGACGTCCCGGTTTCCTGGTGCTGAAAGATCCTGTAGCCTATGTGTAGCAAACAGTTTCGTATCATTACTATGCAGTTATGAGAGAGAGAGAGAGAAAGAGAGAGAGAGAGAGAGAGAGAGAGAGAGAGAGAGAGAGAGAGAACGATTTATTTAAATGTACTATAACGGCTATAATACACTGCCCTTTTCTGAACTCAATTCAATTCATTACATCAGGGAGGGAACTTCACGCGATTTCTTCGGAATTCGGCAGGTCTTAAAATCGTGTTGTGTATCACTGCGTCCGTACGATTTTCAGATAAACTCAATCGTATCGTGTGCGTTGACATACGATCTTCCGACCATCAGAATTCGCACCGTGTACGCCCGCCTTTAGTGGAGAACAGCAGCCCGTGGCTAATTTGGCTACTTTAGTAACATTAGTTAAGTTGATGAAAGCTCACCTGTTGTTACGACGGGAATCACAGGAAAAGACTCCAATACTCCTCTGATGCAGACGACATGACCACAAGACCACAAACTTGAAAATAAAATACAAAATATGTACTTTACAGTGGTATTTCTTAACTCAGTTTTCCTCAGTATTTCATGTTAGCTCGCAGTTTTCGTCTCACTGAATAGGGACCGTCTCTAAAGTTACATACAACATTGGTACACACGTTTCTAACTTAAATAGCATTTGAAGAGAATTACACTTGCGATAAAGAGGCAGTGTACAAAAGATATTATGCTTCTCTGTGTTCGTTAACTTCGGCTAACTGACATTATTAACTTACCAGTTGATGTTATCATCGATGGCATTCATAAGAAGAGGCTCCAAAATACACCTCCTACGACATCTAGACTAGAAACTTGAAAAGAACAAACAAAAGAAGTACTTGAAAAACTGTTTAAAATCTCCACTGAAACAGTGGTGTTGCCTAGGCACTTTACCTCAGTAACGTTATTTCACGTTAGTTCGTTGTTAAGGTTAAGTAATGACTCGCCAGATTAACTAACTGACATTTAAAGTGCAGCAGAACCTACAAACGTGTTTCTCGGTTTAACTAAGGTTTATTTCGACTAATATATGTGACCTTAATTTACTCACTAGTCGATGTTATCACCGTTATGGCAGCGTTAATCCGGTTGTCAGTCAGAAGGCCCCAACTCCCGACATGAAAAACAACACGATGAATAATGTTTGCTGTTAACAAGTTAAAACATCTTAAAATATCTCAGTTTTGCATAAAACAGAAATAATATACTAACCTTTTTGTCCAGTTAACAGTGCAGTGTCTCTTTTGTCCTTTTACCGCTGCTTCCTCCAAACAGCAAACAAAATAAATCTCCCTTGCCATTGGTCAGTTTTTCGCGGGCAAGTTCACTACTGTAAATTTACAGTTGTTTACTGTAGTGACCATATATTTTCCCATAATCCTTTGCAGTTTACAGTAAAATACTGTATATACATTTTACAGTATCTTACTGTACATATTACAGTAAAATACTGTTCAAATTACAAAAATCGGTTACAGTGTGCACTTCAACCAGGAGGTAGACGTGCTGGAAAAGACATCAAATATGATAAAAAGATAACTGGATTGATGTCGGCTCCGGTACCCTTGTGGGCAGTGTGCCGACATATAGCTCTGTTGCGCTACGGGCGTCCCGAGTTTGAATCCCAGCTTGAGGACCTTTCCCGCTCCCTCCCACTTCACTTCCTTTCACTTCTACACTGTGCTATACTAGTAAAGTCAAAAATAAGGCCCTGTCCTTTTTTTTATGCGTCCTCTTTTTATTGATTTTTTTATAAAGTTTTATGTGCATGCTCCAAGCCGTCTTCTCCATCTATCTCTGTGGCAGAATTACAGCGCCACATACTGGTCTGGCATGTATACTACATCGTTTTGAGTTGGTTTCGTGTGTACACTAGGGGTTGAACGACTTCTGATTTTTAAAAGTCGACTTTTATGTGATGAAAGTCGAGTCGAAGTCAACTAGTCGTTGATGAAGTCATTAATGAACAAATAAGTCTGGAGCTGTGACGAACACCTTGTGCACAGCTATGGCATATGACACAGCGCTGCCCACATGGCTATTGCTCCTACAACAGCTCATTTTTATCAGTTCTTTTGTCTTTGGGTCGTTATATTTCTCACAGATTTCTGCTCGTTCTAAATCAGATACAGATAAAGTAGCACAGTAAAGATTACATTCATATGAATGCATTAGTGAGAGTGATTGCATGTGAATTAATTCTACCTGGCAGCGACTCTCTACAAGTAGTGAAGCTGTGGGATTTCGTTATTAAGAAATATATGCTTGAACTTTTCAGTTTTTAAGCTATTTTATTGAGAAATCACAGAACATTGTTGACAATACATTTCCGCGCTGAACGATTCTGCGCGGGATGTACGCGCTACTGTCTTATCGGATAGGGAGAGCTTTGGCTTCGTATGGATGAGCCCTAAATCTTTTTTTCTTTTTTTTAAGATAACTGGATTGCTAAACATTTTGGATGTGTAGCGAACATTTGCTAAAACCAGACTAAAACTAGCAAATGCGCTAAAGTTTAGCAAGTTTTACACAAATTTGCCCCCTCAGATATTTTGTGAACCTTCGTCAGCTGTAATCTCTACATCTTTGGCTTTCCAAAAGTTGGTTAGTTAATTTTTTTCAAAACTTGGCACGGATATCTGTTGTCAATTAAAATTTATGCCCATGACAGATGGTCTTACAGTCACTATGAAAACAAAGCAGCTCAGAGATGTCGGAGAACAAACGTGATAAATGGATGGCAGTATTTCCCTATCGGCAATGAGCTGTTTCAAATACATTTCGAGTCATTTCGTGAAGATTATATACGTTTTATAGCTCCTCTCCTCTGTGAGTCCATGCTGCTGCTTTGCGATGCAGCTCAGGTGCCAGGCGGCTCAATTCTCACTTAGTTCTTCCTGCTTTCAAGCCGCTCTCCTTGGAGCGTGGCGGGAACGCATCTGATGTTGAAATAATCCATTACATTTGATCCTTCACGCTGTGCCGTTCGTCGTGTTGGAAAATTTTACAGTACTTCCGACTGTATGTTCAGCCCAAAGGACATCAAAAGGAACGTCAGACCAGCGCGCATATGTATCACTGTCAAGAAACCATTTCTCAACTCCACCGGGACCATTTTTATGCCTACACTGCAGACATGGCAACCTCGGCACATTATATTCAAATCAGGGTGGCTCTGGTTTTAACTGTGAAGTATGAGAGTATTATAGTGTGTGCAAATGCATCTTTGCTACATTAATATAGTGCCTTAGTTAATCTCCCCACACCTGGCGTACCATAAAGCGGTGCGCAACCGACAATGTGTTTGCTTTGCTCAAGTGGCTATGGGCCATGATTAATTGAACCTCAGTGAGAGGGTCCGGGCTCCACTAATGTAGTCTTCATCACCTCAGCCGCACAACTTGGCCCCTAAACTGAAATGTCAACGCCCAGCCACCCACAGCCTGATGTGCACTCTGAAGATTAAAAACAATTTCCATCCTGGCAACAGGACTAGTGTATAAATGTAGTTTTTCATATTATCAGAGATGAAAAAGTTAAGTATAACATACAGTCAGGTGGATATTATTGCAAAATAAACCAGACCGGGTGGATCAGGACTTGTTTACTTTGCAATAATAATATAAATACTGATTTGATTTTACATAATTTATATTATATTAAAGCTATTTCTCCATTACTTGCTCTAAACTGATTGTTTTCTCTTACTCCTTTACAGCAAAGAAAACAATCTGCTTAGTAACAAGACAAACACTGCAATAATGTAATATGTATATTATTATTCCGCAAAGTAACATTTTTATGGACTAAGCTGATAATTGTGTTGATAGATAACCTGATAAATAAATAAATAGCCATTAGTAAAATTATATAAATTGCACTAAATGCACTAAAATACATGCTTTAAATTTAGGCACCACATTATAAAGCACAGTATGAAAAATGGATATTCAGTATAGAATCTGCTAAAGATTACATTTAACTTTTTACTTTTAATGAAAAAATAAATAAATAAATAAAACAAACTACTAGTGCATAATAAAATAGCAAAATAATAATTATTACAGATTAATTTCAGATTGTAAAAAAACAAACTCCAATAATCTTTCTTTGCTTAAATGAATATAATATAATATGATATGATATGATATAATATAATATAATATAATATAATATAATATAATATAGATTATTTTGACATATAAGCATGTAAGTTTTTTTTATGTAGCCTACTTTTTTATATTTTTGACCAGTCCCATCTTTCATTATATAAATTAAATACAATTTAAAATCATGGAACCTGTAAACACACTGTAAAATTTTAATATATACTATAAGGGCCCTATCATACACCCGGCGCAA
Source organism: Spinibarbus caldwelli (assembly GCA_039654775.1). Lineage (NCBI taxonomy): Eukaryota > Metazoa > Chordata > Actinopteri > Cypriniformes > Cyprinidae > Spinibarbus > Spinibarbus caldwelli. The sequence goes on from CM077250.1 coordinate 22,527,009, forward strand.
TGTGACGCAAGTGTTTTTGCTAGTTTCAGTCCGACACAGTTCTCATTTTCCCATCCTGCGCCGCGTTGTTTAAATAGCAAATGCATTTGCGCCCATTTATGTGCCCATGGGCGTGCTGGTCTAAAAAAGAGGTGTGTTCAGGTGCATTGTTGGCACGTTGCTATTTTGAGGAACTGAAAACAGACTGCGCCATAGACCTACTCAAACATGCTCTAAAGTCTAAAGTCAATGGCGCAATATTTTTTTTGTTAGGCTATTTAAAGAGCGCGTTGTAGAATATGCGCCTCTGGGCGGGTCCACAACGCATGATCACTTTGCTTATTACACACATTTACATTTTTACATTTACATTTAGTCATTTTGCAGACGCTTTTATCCAAAGCGACTTACAAATGGGGAATACATAAAGCGATTCATCTTGAAGAGGCAATCAGACAGAGGAAGTGCTCATAACAGCAAGTCTCAGGCATTGTTCAAATAAGTACAAGTTAGCAAGGGAAGGAATAAACAAAGAGAAAGTTTTTTTTTTTTTAAGTTTAGGATGAAGTCAAGTAGTGCTGAAAGAGATGAGTTTTCAGTTGTTGCTTGAAGATTTATAGGGATCTGGATCCCTATCAATCTTCAAGCAACAACTGAAAACTCATCTCTTTCAGCACTACTGAATGCACCTGAACACACCTACTGAATGCACCTGAACACACCTCTTTTTTAGACATTCCGGATAGGGGTGGGAAGATCATTCCACCAGCCAGGAATGGTGAATGAGAATGTTCTGGAGAGTGATTTTGAGCCTCTCTGTGATGGTACCATGAGGCGTCGCTCACTAGCAGATCTCAGACTTCTGGAGGGGGTGTAGATTTGTAATAGTGAGTGGAAGTAGGCGGGTGCTGAGCCTGTGGTTGTTCTATATGCAAGCATCAGTGTCTTGAACTTGATGCGAGCTGCAACTGGTAGCCAGTGCAAGGAGATAAAGAGAGGTGTAACATGGGCTCTTTTGGGCTCATTGAAGACCAGTTGTGCCGCTGCATTCTGAATCATTTGTAGAGGTTTGATTGTGTTTGATGGAAGTCCAGCCAGAAGAGCATTGCAGTAGTCCAGCCTAGAAATGACAAGGGCCTGGACAAGAAGTTGGGCAGCATGCTCTGTCAGAAAGGGCCTGATCTTTCCGATGTTGTGTAGTGTAAACCTGCAAGATCGAGCAGTCTTTGCAATGTGCTCTTTGAAGGTCAACTGGTCATCAAAGATTACACCAAGATTTCTGACCAAAGTTGATGGGGTAATTGTTGATGAACCTAATTGAATCATGAAGTCATGCTGTAGAGTTGGAGTGGCAGGGAAGACAAGAAGCTCAGTCTTTGCCAGGTTGAGCTGTAGGTGATGTTCTTTCATCCATGCCGAGATGTCCGCCAGGCAGCCTGAGGTCCGTGCAGCTACCATTGGATCATCTGGTTGAAAAGAGAGATAGAGCTGTGTGTCATCAGCGTAGCAATGGTAGGAGAAGCCATGTGCCTGTATGATGGGACCCAGTGATGTAGTGTATGTGGAGAAGAGGAGGGGTCCAAGAACCGATCCCTGAGGAACCCCAGTGACCAGTTGATGTGCTTTGGATACCTCTCCTCCCCAGGCCACCCTGAAAGACCTACCAGTGAGATAGGATTCAAACCAGCGAAGTGGAATCCCAGTGATGCCCAGAGATGAGAGGGTAGACAGGAGGATCTGATGATTAACAGTGTCAAAAGCGGCAGATAGATCCAGCAGAATGAGGACTGATGATTTGGAGTGTGCTTTTGCAATTTGCAGGGCTTCAGTGACTGAGAGTAGCGCAGTCTCAGTTGAATGGCCACTCCTGAAACCTGACTGTTTAGCATCCAGTTTGTTGTTCTGTGAAAGAAACAATGAGACCTGGTTGAAGACAACTCGTTCGAGTGTTTTCGCTATGAATGGAAGGAGAGAGACCAGTCTGTAGTTTTCTATAATAGAAGTGTTTAATGTAGGTTTTTTGAGCAGTGGGGTTACCCGAGCCTGCTTGAATGCTTTGGGGAAAATGCCTGTGAGGAGGGATGTGTTGATAATGTGTGTAAGTGCTGGTAAGAGTGTGGGAGAGATCGCTTGGAGAAGGTGTGAGGGGATTGGGTCTAGAGGACATGTTGTAGGATGGCTGGAGAGGAGAAGTTTGGATACTGCCGCCTCAGTGAGGGAACAGAAGGAAAAGATGGGAGTTTTAGCAGTGGATGTGGTTGGTTGGAGGTCGTGTGTGTGTGGAGGTGAGAACTGACTACTGATTGTTCTAGTTTTGCCTGTAAAAAAAGTGGCAAAGTCATCAGCTGTTATAGACGTGGTGGGAGGTGGTGGAAGGGAACAGAGGAGAGAATTAAATGTTTTGAAGAGATTACGCATGTCTGGAGCGCTGTTGATCTTGTTGTGGAAATGTGAGGATTTGGCAGTGTGGACTTCAGCAGAGAAAGATGAGAGCAAAGACTTATACCTACTCAGGTCCGACGGATTGTTTGATTTGTGCCATTTTCTCTCTGCCGCTCTGAGTTTGGTCCGATGCTCACGAAGAACATCGGATAACCAGGGGTTAGAAGGGGCAGCCCATGCTGGCCTGGAGGAGAGAGGACAAATGTCGTCTAGACAAGAGGTTAAGGTAGAGCATAGAATGTCAGTAGCTGCATTCACATCCAGAGATGAGAAATGGGTAGGTGAGGGAAGAGAGGAGGATACTACAGAGGAAAGATGGGAGGGAGAAAGGGAGCGTAGGTTTCGTCTAAAAGTAACCGGTAAGGGGGTTGATGCCACACAGGTAGCAAAAAGTAATGTAAATGAAATGAAGAAATGGTCAGAGATATGTAGAGGTTGTACCAGAATGTTATCTGCAGTACAATTGTGTGTGTAAATTAAGTCAAGTTGGTTGCCTGATTCGTACGTGCTAGAAGTGGTAAGGTGTTTGAGATCAAATGAAGCTAGGAGTGAATGGAAGTCTTTAGCATAAGGCTTGTCTAGATGAATGTTGAAATCTCCAAAGACTAAGAGTGGAGTGCCATCCTCCATGAAAGAGGACAGCAGCCCGTCCATCTCCTCTAGGAAGGTGTCTAGAGTTTGGCCAGGGGAACGGTAAATTACCACAATCTGGAGTTTTATAGGAGCTGTTACTGTAATCGCATGAGATTCAAATGAGTTGTAATTGCATAGGGGAGAGTGGGTTGAGTATGTCCAATTGTTTGAAATGAGCAGCCCAGTACCCCCACCCCGGCCAACTTGACACAGGGTGTAGCAGCACACAAACATGCCAAATATTAAAAATTAAAGGATTACAGTGTAAAAGAATATTGTGTACGCTACATAAATATAAAAGTGTCATACATGTCATAATGGATAGTCATTGCGTGTATCAGAATTAGCCTACCTTTCAAAGTATACTCAACCGCAGATAAGTGCGGACAGACAAGCTCGACACATGTGCAGTACCACCTACTTGACTTGCGCTGTCTCAACATTCACCTCGCGCATGTGCTGTTGTACGTGGACCATCCGCGTGGTCTCAAAAAATTGCCTGCATGCGGACGGGGTGCGCGGCTGTCCGCGAACCCTTCTGATGACGAAAATGACGTAATGCGGATGGTAAACGGATGGCTGAAGTATACTTTGGCCTTTAAAATTCCGCCGTTTAAATAGCGAATCCGCCATGGCGCGAGCACAACTGCTCTTAAAGGGAATGGGAGATGATTGATGATTGACTCTGATTGGTTTATTGCACGTTATACCCAAAAACACACCCATTACTCATTAAGAGAATAGGGACAACCTTTTTAGACCATGCGCCGGGAGCGCCGACTGTTTTTCCCGTCGTTATACTAGCAAAAGTGAATTTGGAAACACCCTAAGTGGACCTGCGCCGTGCGCTTTAGACCATGCGCTTAGATCGTTAAAATAGGGCCCTAAATATACTTGTATATAAATATATAAGTACACATTTTAACTACATGCATGCATGTCATGTTACATACGTGCTCAAAAGGCAACATTTTTCTGTTCATCACCTCCCAGATTGTGTGATTTGGAGCTCATAAGTGGCAGCTCAACACCATTTTTCAATATGAAATACGCAATTAAGTTTTCTTACAAGCAGTAAACTTAGACTTGTCGCCATGGTGCTGATGGGAGCAATTTGGGAGTGTGCACGGTTCTCTCTGCCTCTCTGTGGGCTGTTGGCTTCATGCAAAAGGAACCAAACACTTGAGAAAATCACCCTCATCTCAGCAAGCAGGTCAAGTGGAAGCCTCTCCAGTATTATTAGAGATGCTTCCAACAGTTATGGCATGTGACTGGCATATTTGATTGACTGACCTGCACACTGACTGAGCATGCTGGGACAACAGCCTGCAGGTGGGTCAGTCTGTCTGATCTTTGAAGAAGTCAGCACACTTACATTGACAGCCCAATGCTCACATATATGCACAAGACTATCCAAGTATACTTATTCCCTACACTTGATTTGATGCAAAATATGTTTGACTTTTGAAGCATTTTTTACTTGCACAAACATTTTTGAATGTGAACAAACCCATAACAAAACATATTAAATTATGACATTTATTTTTAATGAATCAGACTTAAAAAATCAGGAAATACTACTATGAATCAATTTGACGAGTGAACTCACTGAATTTACTACTGAATCTACATCTCACACAAACAAGTCCTGAAAATAAGTGCAAAATAATAAGAAACTTTGTTTACATAATTTTATAAAATGTATTTATTTATTTATTTATTTGTTTGTTTTGGACAAAACTTTATTTGTTATGTGTATTTTTTTTTATGTAGTACATTTTAGCAGACATGTTATAATGAATATAAAACAAATATTTTAATTTAAAGTCCAGCCATCATTTAAGGTTTTTATTTCAATATTTATCCAAATAAAAAGAGCATAGTGCTGCTAATTTTATTAGTTGGTTTTCAATATAAAACTTGGTAAAAAAAATTATATTACAGTGTGTGTCAGTACTGTTTGAATATTTCCGGAACATTTTAACAATACCGAGCATAAAAGTTTGGACTGGTACATTATTTAAATATACATTTATTTAAGTATTATATAGGATGGGTAGGACTCAGCCACAGCCACTTTCATTTTTTAAAAAGTAGCTCTTGAATGATATAAGGTTGGAGACCCCTGGTATAAAACAGTTTTATAACTGTTGCAAAATATTCAAAAGTACTCTTATTCATAATGCTCAGGTATGTGCTTTTAGATGCAGCCACACACTTGAATTAACAAACTAAATCCATCAAACCAGTTATTGAATCAACATCTGACTCACTTTCACTGGAGCTACAATAAATTAATGTTTTCTTCAAAAATGTTTACAAAAAAGAAAAAAAGAAAAAAATAAGTGAGAGAAAAAGTCACTCTCAGTCTCAAAAAACAAATAGGAAGAATAAACTGACCAGATCTCCATTATCTTGTTTATACTTAGAATGGACTCTTCTTTGATGTCACCATAATGTCCATAATGAAGGTTGCGTCGTTTATTTTCATAAATGTGTGTGCAAGTTCAGCTCTTGTGAGCAGGCTGCATGCTTTATGAGATGGCAAATAAAGCAGCGAGACTTTGCAGTAGCCAGTAAAAAGGGCCAGTGGCTGTCATAAGACCAGAACATGGAGGCAGTGATTACGGCCTCATTGGGCTGTTAGCAGGAATGGACCAGCCATATTTAGAGAGCCATAAAACAGAGGCAGGCTGACAGCTTTACAGCATGTGGTAATGCTTAATGGAAGCTCTCCTCCGCAGGCTTATTACAGTAAAAACATACACCTCACAGGTGATGCTGCCAAAAAAAACCTCTTTCAACGTCTCTTATTCTAGAAAGCTTAAAGGGGTCATATGATGTGATTTCAAGTTTTCCTTTCTCTTTGGAGTGTTACAAGCTGTTTGTGCATAGATAAGTTCCCTGAAGTTGCAAAGACTAAAGTCTCAAAACCAAAGAGATATTCTTTATAAAAGTTAAGACTCAACCACGCCCCCCTAAAATGGCTCATTCAAACACGCCCCCACATGTCTACGTCACGGTGTGGGGAGATTTGCAAAACACCGCCTAAATGTATACGCAAAGAAAGAGGGCGGGACTTTTATTCTCGCTGTAGGATTGCTGCTGCCACTGGCGCCAAGTCCTGGAGACGCTGTGTTTCATTGTGAAAGCGAAACTACTTTGTTTGGGCTTCCAAAAGAGGACACAACTAGAAATCAGTGGTCAAGTTGTATTTACAACACTGTTCCAGAACAGTTCAACCCAAATATTCGAGTGCTTGCAGCACATTTTACTGAGGACTATTTCCTGAACCTGGAAGAGTAGCCTGCCAGCTGTGCTCAAAGACTGTTTCTATAAAGTGGGGCAATTCCAACTTTGCAAGGACAGTCTGGTGCGTCTGACTCACAGCCTGCAAGTATGTTTTCATATTTAAAGAATTTGCCACTGACGATTTAAACACGAGTTTTGAGCAGTGTAGAGTAGTGCTGCTTGTTTGTCATTTCTCCGATCACAAATGCAGACATGGTAGTGTTTACGCGGCGTGATGCAACGCAACGTGTAAAAAGACAGTATAAGTCATTATAATCAGTAATTATGTCCCCACTGGAAGCAACAAATGCCTCGTTTGTAATGGGTTTTATTGTTTTCATGTCGTCACGCCGGGACACGGCATCACAATACAGTAAGAGGCATAACATTTCCGTCTCACGCCTGAGGTATTCGGCCAATCACAACGCACTGGATAGCTGGCCAATCAGAGTACGCCTTGCTTCTCAGAACGATGAGCTTTGTAAAAATCGGCGCATTTCAGAAAGGCGGGGCATAGAGGAGCAACAATAATGTACAGTATGTGGAAAATAATGTTTTTTGAACCTTAAACCGCATAAACACATTGCATTACACCAAATACACAAAATAATGTTCTTTTTAGCAACGTCATATGACCCCTTTAAAGTCATTATTAAATGTGTGTTCTGAGTTTGTCACACCACAGAAAAAATGTGTTATTAACCACCCAGCCAAATTTGAATGCTAAAAAAAAACACCAAGTAAATAAAATAAGGTATCAAAATCTTGAAAAAATAAGCAGTATTCTCTGCTCTCAAACACTGGGGGCGTGTCCACTGGAGACCCTGAAACCACGCCCACTCGCTGGAAAGCTGCCGTCTCTCTCAACTGTCTTGCTCTTATTTAATAAAGAGACCTAACTGTTTTGTAAATAATCGCAACCAGATGTTATGCATTTACGTGACGAAGGCATAACTAGCTAGCAAACTGTAGGCTGTAGTAACTAACGGTAATGACAGTAACTCGCGATTCAGCCGTGAACCACTGATGCTAATGCGCTCTAGTTATTAGGAGTGTTCGGCTTGAAGCAGCACTGCAGAACCATCAGTGTATGACATCAAAGTACCGCGAGAGCGAATCAAAAGCATCAGGAGCGTCTGCTCTCTGTAGCTCTCACTGTACTTTGATGTCACACACCGATCGGTCTGCAGCGCTGCTTCAGGTCGAACACACCTTATAGTGTTGGGAAAGGGGCCGTGCTCGGTGGCTTGATTGCGTCATCGAGTCATGATTTAGCCCCGCCCAAAAAATCAGATCACGAAAATGGTGAAAAACTGTTTAACGGTCTAAGTTCACAATTAAGTACTACATAGTTCACAGTCTTTGTAACATGTTTCAGCAATGCATTTCTAACATTTATAATGTGTTTACAAACATTCTCAGAATTGACTTTATACAGACTTTAAAAAAAAAACATGAAACAAGGCATCAACGTAACCTGTCTGACTGCACCTACTTGAGATCAGAATGCTCCTGACAGCATCAAATTGCTATTATTGTAAATAGGGAGAAATTAGTTTAGTGGATATTAATATATTATTCTTTTTAAATCAACAAGCTTTAGATTTCATTTCATAGATCAGTTCCATAAACAACATCAATTCCATAAACTAGATCATCAGCCACACGGAAATAAGAGGAACCAGAAATTCAAATTCTCTCATGATTTACTCACCCCATTCATGCTTGGATTTTCTTTCTTCCGTGAAACGGTGAATTTCTGAATTTTCTAAGCAGCTCTTTTTCATATTTCAGTTCTTGTGTCTATTATCAAGTGCCAGAAGACCAGTATCAGAAATGTACTGATTTTATGGTGTATACAAATGAAAATAAAAAAATAGATTTTATATTGTAACAAACACTTGGGTTATTGTACTTACCTTGTTAATTTAACATTGTCACCTGACCCGCATTTACCATGGTAAAGGCTCAAACAGTGGCATGTAGATGAAGAGAATCAAGCACATGCAGAAACATCAAAGACCAGTATCAGAAATACATTGATTTTATGGTGTATTGAAATGAAATGCATTGTGATTTTATTAAACATTTGGGTTATTCTTAGGGATGTAACGATATTATCAACATCGTGATATCGCGATAGCAAAACGGTCTCGATATTATCGTGGTCACATGACGATGATATGAAAATAGGTCTTCTGGGCAAAAAGTGTAGTTTTTAAATATATTTAAACTTCTTACTCTAACATATAAGGTTTGTAAAGTTGTGTTTAGTTATGTTTTGGCACAGTGTCTGTCAAATGAACTAAAACCGAAAGCGCAATATAGCTTAATTGCTTCATCAAGTCTGTTTGCGCTGTGCATTTCAAAGCGAAGCGCACACTGTTGAGGCGATCAGCTCATGAATCCGCGCCTCAGAACAGCTTTCTTCACAGTGAATGCAGTGAACTCGTTTATTGCACGTGGTGTGAGTTTAGAACGCATTTGGGAATGCAACAGCCACAATAGGCTTTATTTTCGCGGCAGATGATTTCAGCATTTCACTAGATTTGTAGTGAGACGTGTTTTTGTAAGCATGTTTCCATTGAAGCTGGAGTTTTCCTTCAAAATAAAAGCGCTACTGCCGTTTCCGTCAAAATAAATGCTTAAAAGTGCAGTATGAATTGCTGACAGCTAGCGGTTTAAATGCAGTCCAAATTCAAAATATCTCTTTCAAGTGTAGAAATTAGGAAAGAAGTATTGTAATTTGCCTGCTGTAGTGTAAAGCAAAAACAATATACCTATGAACTATTCATTTTCATTTATTTTACAGTGCAATATATGGCTATTACTGTCATTGTTATTATTATGTTCTAATTTGTTTGGCTTCCTAAAACGCCAGTGTGAATGTAACTTAGACTGAGAAAGTATATCACAAAGAAAAAGAGGGTTGAGCCCCCTTTGAAATTCAGGTACAAGTCAATTCACTGACTTTTTTTCTGACTTAAGTTTACTTAATTAAGAACATGGGTTGGAGCTCTTAATTTTGAACTCTCAAAGTGCATTAGACAGAATAATTTCATTTTAAAATCAAAATGTAATTTTTTTTTTTCCAATTCTTCATTTGTATTTTTAGTTTTGAAGATCGCAATAAATATCGTATCATGGACTTCATATTGCGATATCGTATTGTGAGATTTTAAAATCATTACCCACATTTACCATGGTGAAGGCTCAAACAGTGCCATGAATATGGAAAGATTCAAGAAGACCAGAGATACTGTCACACTTCACGGGGAGCAAGGAGCGAGGAGTACTGGAAATACACAGTCTTAAATGATCAACACACGTAGGAGACACAGGAACACAGGAATGACGTTTAAGGACTGACAAACATGAACTGAATGGACTGGGGCTTTTAAGGACAGGACAATCAGGGAAGGAAGACGAGACACACCTGGAAACAAATTAACAATTAACACGAGGGAGAAACACACACAGACAGGTCCATAGTCCTGACATAACGCCCCCTCCTGGAAGGTGCGTCCTCGCACCGTAGTAACATTCAAAGGGGAGGGGTGGGCGGGAACTAAGGAGGAGGCTCAGGCGGAGGACGAACCCTCGGGAGGGGGCCGGCTGACAGAGATCAGGGAGGCGACGAAGGAGGGAGGAGCCAGGGAAGAGACAGGAGGGATCCGGAGCAGGAGGAGTCCAGCAGGACCCAGGCCACAGCCATGATGTCGACCCACGGTGGAGCCGACGGAGGGAGGAGGAATGGCTGCCGACTCCAGGGGGCTGACCAACGGTGGCGGAGCAGGTGGTGGAGGAGCCCGAGGCGGAGACGGAGAGCCAACGAGCCAGGGGGATGCCGAGGATCCGGAGGACCAGGGTGGAGCCGAGGGCTCTGGCGACTGAGGCGGAGACGGAGCTCCGGAGATCCGCGGCAGAGCCGGAGCGACTGAGGACCAAGGTGGAGCTGGCGGGAGGAAGGAGCCCAATGGAGCCGGTGGGACGGAGCGACGAAGTGCAGCTGTAGGAGCGGAGTCCTGAGGCGATGGCGGGTCGACGCCCGACCAAGGCGGAGCCGGAGGGACGAGGGAGCCTGGTGGAGCTGGTGGATCGATGCATGACGGTGGAGGCGAGGGAGCTAGGAGCCGAGGTGGAGCCGTTGGGTCCACGGGCCGAGGCGGTGTCCGGGCCGAGGAGGCTGTAGGCGGAGGTGAGGGATACTCCAGCCCCGATGACGCTGGAGGATGGCAGTCCCATGGGGCTCGCACTGCATTGATGGTGGGCTGAGGGCGAGAGGAGAGGCTGCCAGACGACAGCGGTGGAGAAGTCAGGAGGCGGTGGGAGGGTGGGCATTTACGAGGAGCGGGTACTGGAGGGCGCTTTCGTGGAGCGGGCACTGGAGTGCACTTCCGAGGAGCAGGCACTGGAGTGCGCTCTGGAGGCGCGGGCTCTGGAGGACGCTTTCGGGGGACCGGGCACTGGAGGGCGCTCTGGAGGAGCGGAGCTGGACGGGACCAGCGGAGATGGAGGAGGGCTGGACGGGACCAGCCAGGATGAAGGAGAGAGGAGAGGGGGAATGTCGGCCTCCAGATCCGTGTCCCAGTCTATCAAATCCCCCTCCATGTCCAGCAGTCCCAGATGTATAATCAGCTCACCCTCAGCCCCGGTGCAGGGGGCGGACCTCCACTCCGTGCTCACACCGTCCCTGGCTGGCTCTCTCGTGGTGGGCACTGTCGCCGGCTCTCGCACCTGGCCTGACGGGTGGGGGTCAACGTCCGGGGCGATCCGTTGCTCAGTCGCTCAGCTTGGCGCTGGCTCGTCGATCGCAGCGGGAAATGGCTCTCCGTCATTGGTGGGCTCGGGCTGGTGCTCCGCACCGCGGGGAGTTGGTGGGCTGGGCTCTGGGTCAGGAGTGGATCTGGCGAGATCATCCACGGGGTAGATGGTGAGTGGCGATCCATTTCTCGCCAGAGTCCACTCCACGAAGGCGGCGAATTCCTCTCGGGGACCATCTTCAGACGACAGCGCTCTGCTCACGGTGTTCAGGCTTGCGTCATAGAATGAACAGAGCGTGTCGTCCGGGTAGCTGGTGGCGTTAGCTAACATCAGGAACAGTGTTGTATGGTCCTCGAGAGATCTGTCCCCCTGCTCCAGCAGGAGGAGGAGGAATTCGGGCCGGACGAGGGGACCCATAGACACACAACGGAAACAAAAAACACTGATAGAAAACGGTAAACAAAACGGAGGGTGGACACGGAGGTAACTGTATTGGTCAGTCCTTCTGTCACACTTCACGGGGAGCAAGGAGCGAGGAGACGAGGAGTACTGGAAATACACAGTCTTTAAGGATCAACACACGTAGGAGACACAGGAACACAGGAATGACGTTTAAGGACCGACAAGCATGAACTGAATGGACTGGGGCTTTTAAGGATAGGACAATCGGGGGGGAAGATGAGACACACCTAGAAACAAATTAACAATTAACACGAGGGAGAAACACACACAGACAGGTCCATAGTCCTGACAGATACACACATTTTATGGTGTATTAAAATTAAATGCATTGTGAATTCATAATGTAATAAACATTTGGGTTAATAAACTTGCCTTGTTAATGTTGTCACCAGACCCACATTTACTACGGTAAAGGCTCAAATGGTAGCATGTAGATGAAGCATAGAAAGAGACATAGAAGACCAGTATCAGAAATACATAAATTTTTATGACGTATACAAATAAAAATATATTTAAAAAATATTTTATATTGTAATATTTTGTTTACTGAACTTACCTTGTTAATTTAATGTTGTCACCTGCGACCTGACCCATATTTACCATGGTAAAGGCTCAAAAAGTCACATGTAGATAAAGCATACAAAGAAACATAGAAGACCAGTATCAGAAATAAATAGATTTTATGGTGTATAAAAATGAAAAACATTCTGATTTTATTTTGTAATAAACATTTGGGTTACTGAACCTGCCTTGTTAATTGGATGTTGTCACCTGACCCACATTTACCACGGTAAAGGCTCAAACAGTGGCATGTAGATGAAGAGATTCAAGCATAGAAACACAAAAGACCAGTATCAGAAATACGTTGATTTTATGGTGTATATGAAAAAAAAAAATACTGATTTTATATTGTAACAAATGTTTAGTTTACTTACCTTACCTTGTTAATTTAATATTGTCACCTGACCCACATTTACCACAGTAAAGGCTCAAACAGTGGCATGTAGATGAAGTATAGAAAGAGACATAGAAGACCAGTATCAGAAATACATTGATTTTGTGGTGTAAATGAAAAACTTTAATTTTTTTTTGTATTTATTTATTTATTTTTTTTGTAGTAAACATTTGGGTTATTCAACATTAATTTAATGTTGTCACCTGACCCACATTTACCACGGTAAAGGCTCAAACAGTGGCATGTAGATGAAGAGATTCAAGCATAGAAACATCAAATACCAGTATCAGAAATACATAGATTTTATGATGTATACAAAAAAAAACAAAAAAAAAATATATATATATATATTTTATATTGCAAATTGCAATAAATATTTCATTTACTGAACTTACCTTGTTAATTTAATGTTGTCACCTGTGACCTGACCCACATTTACCACGGTAAAGGCTCAAACAGTGGCATGTAGATAAGGTATTGAAAGAAACACAGAAGACCAGTTTCATAAATACATTGATTTTATGCTCTAAATGAAAAACATTCTGATTTTATTTTGTAATAAACATTTGGGTTACTGAACCTGCCTTGTTAATTGGATGTCATCACCTGACCCACATTTACCATGGTAAAGGCTCAAACAGTGGCATGTAGCCTAGATGAAGAAATTCAAACATAGAAACACAGAAGACCAGTATCAGAAATACGTTGATTTTATGTTGTATATGAAAAAAAAAAAGAATAATAATGATTTTATATTGTAATAAATTTTTAGTTTACTTAACTTACCTTGTTAATTTAATATTGCCGCCTGACCAATATTTACCATGCTAAAGGCTCAAACAGTGGCATGTAGATGAAACTCAGAAAGAAACACAGAAGACCAGTATCAGAAATACGTTGATTGTATGGTGCAAATGAAAAACATTCTGATTTTATTTTGTAATAAACATTTGGGTTACTGAACCAGTGTTGCCAACTTAGCAATTTTGTTGCTAAATTTAGCAACTTTTCAGACTACCCTAGCAACTTTTTCTTCCAAAAGCACCTAGCAACAAATTTAGCAATTTTTTAAATTTATTTGGCAACTTTTAGCAACTTTTGATAAGTGACAAAAAAAGCACACATTTTCCATCCAAATTACACAAAAAGAGGAAACCAAAGCTGCCTAGCAGTACACACATCACGTGAATTAAGTTAGCTGCTATTTGCAGTTGTTCAATTTAATAATAAAAATAATTGAATAATTGTTCATTTATGATACACTTTGTTAGTAGCTTGTACCTGCAATTGTTGATCAGTTAGTACACTGCAAGAAAAATGGAAGAGATACTAGTAATTTTCCAGGACATTATCCATTATCCATTGTAACCCTGTAACCCGAAAACACAATGCGTAATTATAATGCAGGTAAAAAAACCAATACAGAAAATTCTTTCATATTAACATAGTAGATTGTGCCCTATTCTTACAGACTTTTCTTAGAGTGTAGCACTAATACACAGCTCCTTAAAGCATAATTGTTGAGAATGTGTAGTATTACTAGTTTACAAGCTATTAAAAAATACGTAAATTGTTATCATTCAAAAATGTGTAAGTGTTCAGTAATTCAATGTATTTAAAAATGCAGTTATTTATATTTTAACATTAAATTATGCATTACAACTGTAAATTAACACATATATATATATTTTTTTTTGCTGAGATTTGATGTTGTGACAATTTTGCTTCGTGATTATACAATGACGTCATCACGCAATGACATCATAACGACATTTAGCAACTTTTAGCAACAAATCGACCTTCCTTGAGCAACTTTCTCTGAAAATTAGTTGGCAACACTGTACTGAACTTGCCTTGTTAACTGGATGTTGTCATCTGACCCACATTTACCATGGTAAAGGCTCAAACAGTAGCATGTAAAGGAAGTATTGAAAGAGGCATAGTAGACCAGTATCAGAAACACATTGATTTTGTGTTGTATTGAAATGAAATGCATTGAGACTTTATATTGCAATGAACATTTGGGTTATTCAACATACCTTGTTAATGTAATATTGTCACCCACATTTACCACAGTAAAGGCTCAAACAGTGGCATGTAGATGAAGAGATTCAAGCATGGAAACAGAGAAGACCAGTATTAGAAGCACTTTGATTTTATGGTGTATATGAGGGGAAAACAATACTGCTTTTATATTGTAATAAATGTTTAGTTTACTTAACTTACCTTGTTAATGTTGTCACCTAACCCACATTTATGGTAACAGGCTGAAACAGTGGCATATAGATAAAGCACAGAAATCGATTTTATGGTGAATAAAAATTAATAACATTCTGATTTTGTACAGAAAATTATGCAGAATATGTTCTATTTAATTTAAACAAAAGTTAATGATTATTTCTTGCATTTCTGTAGAGATTTACCTTCAAGTGAAGACTTTGCTCGGACTAAAGACTACAACAACACAACTGTGTTCCAAAACATGATGCCATAATAGCAATAGAATGTTCAGGTGCAAGTAAACATGGCTGCTGCTCGATGTGTCCATTTTACATCATTAGTATATTACACACGGTCTACTGTCAATTATACCAAAGAGCTCTAAAATAGTACAAAGCATATGATTGTGAATGAGTTGGAAGTCTGCATTGAATGTCATTAGATAAAACACCGCGAAATAATCATTAGACAACGCGTTCTATTATCGGTCTGGGCCCAAAACAAACAAACAAGCAGCGACTACCATTAGTCCAAATCACAACAAATGAGCTGGTTCTTCGAATGAATTATTCAAAAAGATTTAAGTTAAGTTACAGCCAGTTACTTAGCATTATTGTATCACCATTGAAAATAGTAACCGAAAATACAGCAACCGTCAAATTTCCAAGCATGCTGTTTGTTCCTGAATGATTGTTAGAGGGGTGTCCGAATCGGGTGAGTGAATGATATGATTCAATGATTTAATCTATCTATCTATCTATCTATCTATCTATCTATCTATCTATCTATCTATCTATCTATCTATCTATCTATCTATCTATCTATCGTTCTATCTATCGTTCTACCTATCATTCTGTTGTTCTATTGTTTTATCTGTCCATTGTCTGTCTCATTCTATCAGTCTACCATAGAAGAGATTTTAGAGCCTAAACAGAAGAAAAGATTATGCACTTTTTTTTTTTTGAAGCTTTAGTCACACATAACTGTCCTTGTAAATGTAAAATAGTTCCATATCTTATTCCGTTCTATTAAGAAATAGGCTACTGCATACAGGTTTAGGATGACACAAGTGTGTCAATGTTCATTCTTGGGTGAACAATTATTAATTTAATATAACTATTTAGATGAGTGGAAACAAACCTTGAACGTGTGCACTGGAGAGTGTGCTCTATACAAACAAAAAGACAAGACGAGCCGAGTCTAGAGACATTGTTCCAATACGTCCAACTAGCTAGCCTACATAATGAATTTTATTTCAGATTTCAGCTTTAATCAAACTGAGAGAGAATAAGAAAGGGAACAGAGTTTCTAAAAGAGTTAAAAGGAGCATTTTTAGACAGAACAATAAAATGTTCACATTCATAGGCTAATCTGAATAAGCAATGAAAGAGAGCAAACATTTGGATTTCTGTCCTCAATGGAGCATGAAACTCAAATCCAGCTCAAAGTTTCTCACCTGGGCTAAATTACAATTAAAGGAGGAGGTGGGACATCAAAAGAATTGTCCAATTGAGTGTGGAGCAGTAAGGGGTGGTTTATATGTCCTTTGTGTTGTGATTGGTGGGATTATATGAGCATGCTCCTCCCAAACTATCATTTGGAACTCAATTTAAGGGTTTATACAGATCTCTCACTTTCTATCTTGACTGGCTGTCTCATTCCCGGTAGGACCAGTCAAGGGTGAGAGCAGCTCAACTGGGTCATTACCCTTTGGCCCACGACAGTACACAGCTGACGCAGATAAGTCTGGGCCAGCAGAAGCGTGAAATGCTGTTCAGATATCACTCACACCACAATACAATCACACTTTCTGTCTCAGAGCATTGAAAACAATTCGAGGAAGAAAATGAAAAATCTGTCATCATTTATTTGCCCTGATGTCATTCCAAACGTGTACTTTTTCTTTTTCTTTGGAACACAAAAGATAACATTTTGCAGAATGTCCTGCATTTTCCAAAAACATTTTAAGACTAAGTAGAAACCATCCATTATGATCAGCTTAGACTTATAATGCTTTGACAGTTTTTCATACAATGAAAGTGTCAATTTTATTGGCAAATTCCAAAAATACAAAAATTGTCAAATCAAAATGTGTCCCAACATTTCAAAACTAACTAAATAAAATGTTTTCTGTTAGGCTAGAAATCACTTTAATGTAAAAAACCCTAAAATCAGACTTTAAATGCTAAAAGTGAATTTAGGCATTACTATATTATAAAGTACAGACTGAAAATGGATATTCATTTTGAGATTTGCAAGGTTATATTTGGCAAGTGTGATTAAATTATTAGTGCTTTTTAAAAGAATAGCTTTAATTGAGTGTATAGATGATGTCAAGGGTAATCTAAAAGTGGAAATGAGAATGCATAATTATCAGTTCATATAATTAAATAATACAATATATAATATTTTCCAATATCCAATGCTGATATCTGTCCGATGCTTTTGATACGGTCAACCACCAGATCCTCCTGTCAACCCTATTGAGAAAGGGCTTCTCAGGAACTGCAGTCCAGTGGTTTGAGTCTTACCTCTCAGATAGGTCCTTCAAGGTATCTTGGAGAGGTGAGGTATCCAAGTCGCAACATCTAGCTACTGGGGTGCCTCAGGGCTCAGTTCTTGGACCACTTCTCTTCTCTGTCTACATGACATCACTAGGTTCTGTCATTCAGAAACATGGCTTTTCATATCACTGCTATGCTGATGACACTCAACTTTACCTCTCATTCCATCCTGATGATCCCAAGATAGCTGCTCGCATCTCAGTATGTCTAACAGACATTTCTTGCTGGATGAAGGACTGCAAACCCAGTTTCAGCAAACCCTTCACTTCATCACAATTTCACCTTCCAGTTAGGCTCATCATCCATAACTAATTCAAAAACAGCCAGAAACCTTGGAGTTGTGATTGATGATAAGCTGAATTTCTCAGACCACATTGCTAAAACTGCCCGGTCCTGCAGATTGAATTTGCAGCTGAATCCTTAGCCATCTTCAAGAAATGGCTAAAAACACATCTCTTCCATCTTTATTTGACCCTCTAACTCTATCACTCTCTATTCTAATTCTATTTTATCTGTCTTCTTTTTATTTAAAAAAAAAAACACACACACCCTTGACCCTCTATCAATTGCATATTTATTCTCTAACTGCTACTTTTTCTTTAAAAACTAACACTAGCTTTCTTTTCTCTATTCTACTTTTTTTTCTTCTTAAAAAAACACTAGGTTTCTTTTTTCTATATTCTATCTACTTGGTTTCTTAAAAAAAAAAAAAAAAAACACTTGCTATGTGTACTGCGTTAGGCTAACCGAGACTTGTCATATCGCTTGCATGTTGTTGCTCTTTTGTTGGTTTTGATTGCTTCTATTGTCCTCTTTTGTAAGTTGCTTTGGATAAAAGCGTCTGCTAAATAACTAAATGTAAATGATATATTGTGCAGCCCTGTTTTTTTTTTATTATTATATCTGGTAGTCATGATAGTAAGTTAATGCATTTGCTGCAACATTTGGTTGTCTCTTCATGCAGTATAAGCAAAGTACTGAAGTTAAAAATCCTCAAACGTGGAGATGAGCAGAAGGAAACCAATTCATTTCTTTATGCAACGTGACATTTCTGTCATGCATGGAGGTAAACTGGACATTGATCACATTCAGTCAGCTATGTAAGACACTGCAAAAACACTTGAATGTTTAACGTATGCAAAAAAAGTATATTTTATTTGTAATGGACATGACATTTCAAGCAGTGACAGCTCATATGATTATTATAAATGTGGTCTGAGAACATCATATTAATTTAGAGCATACATAGGTGTATAATTTGTGCTTTTTGTGGACCTCATGCTGTTCTTCTCTGTTTAATGTTTTAATACCGCCTGCTAATGTGCCGCATTTACATAAAAAGTTGACGACAGACCTCAATAAGCATTTATAGCTTTAGCTAAAAACACTCTAAATACAATTTTCATTTTGTTTTTTTGTTTGTTTTTTATTTACAGATATCCGATTAGTTAATCAGCATCAAGCTGCTTCTAGGTGCTGCGATGTAAATGACAATCATTATTTCCCATGTGTTGCAGGAAGAATGGTTTTAGCCTCAATTAAGCTTCAATCTAAATGTTAGGTGACTATAATTTATGAAGTAGGTCATCTTTTGTTGGTCTTGCAACAAAAACACTCTCTAAAACAGTCCAAACTCAATCTTTAATGGTAGGATTTTATTTTGGCTAAACAAACTTTCAAATTCCATCACTTATTTATTGATTGACTTGTTTTATATATTGTGATGCATGTTTGTATTATTAAAATGCTCTATTAAGTATTTTTGAAAATACTATCTATCTAACTATTTACCAGAAATATTATAATATTATACAGTTTAAAGAAAATGCAGTTAATACATGTTTTAAGAAAATAAATAAAAATGAAAAAGCAATTAAAAAAAATTGTAGAAAAATGTATGTAAAAAGTAAATGTTGTAAAATATTATGTATGTAAAATATTAAGTAAATATTGTAGGCTAAAGTTATTTGCAGTTGTAAGTGTCAGTTAAATTGATAACTAAATTATGTGTGTTATATGTTATTATTATTATTATTATTTATTTATTTATTTTTATTGAATTAAATTAAGTTCAACAATATGAAATCTTTTAACTTATGGTTATTTTGCAGCACTGATGTTTTCATGTTCTATTTGCCACGATATCAGAGCAGTGTTAAAAATAAGTTCAAATAATGGCACAGCAGTCTCCCCAAACCGTAATACAGAAAACACTAATTTTCTTCAATAGCTAATTTATCTAACTTCTACCTCCAGTCCCACCTTGTTACCCCTGTCGACTGACTGCTACCTCTGGGACTGAACCCTCTTTAGCAGTGTGGACTCATAGAAAGTCTCCTTTCTCATCACACACATTAACCACAGAGATAGAATCAGTGAGGTCAGCGCCAGCCACAGACCTGATGGGACAGAAAGAGCCCAGCACAAAGCTGAGCTCCATTTGCCAGAATCAACCCATCTGAGCCACTGACATGCTCAGAGGAAGTGGTAATTAGCAACAGTAAATCTCCATAGCATCCAAAAAAAAAAAAAAAAAGATCATTATATGCCTTAACGGTGATGAAGGAAGTTTTTTAGTATTGTGTTACTTAGTTCATAGGGTGTCAAGGGCGGTTACCAGGTGGTTATTGACCAGCCCAAGTCAAAAGAGCCCACCTTCAAGTCTCTATCTGGCTTCTACATACAGTTTGAGTAATGGGTAAATCATTGGGTTATGTATTATATTATGTATTTCATGGTGAAAATGATGGTAGTGGAATTTTTGACTAATACAACCTGACTAAAAATGACACACAATTTTATCATTCTACATTATCTCAAATTATGTATTGTGTGTAATATTGATAATGAATTTCTTTTTAAATAAAATGGTTGGCTATTTTGTTTTGCTAAGACCAATTTTTGAGCTAGCATTTTATATGAAATACACACAATTAAATTTTGTCAGAGTTTTTGCATAATTTGACAAAAACCTGATTTAAAAAAAAAAAAAAAACGCTATATATTAGGAGCAAAATTGTGGAAAAGTTATAATTTTTGAAAAACTGATGAAAATTGATTTTACGCAAATAGTTTTTTTTTCTCTCTATTTAAATTATCATACACAAAGAAAAATTAAATTAAAGCACTGAATTAAAGCACTGACTGACTTTTGGAAAGAGCTCATAAGGATGAAAATGCTGGAATCTGAAGATTATGGAGCAGTTATTAATGGGTCAGTCAGGATAATTGCATTTGCTACCTGAATTGTGACTATTTCACTTGCAGACGGTGTGATGAAGGCCGTTACTGCACCACTGATTGAGCGGGTTCAAACGCGGCCTGATTTAATGAACCACTTATCTGGTAAATCTAAATCCACTAAGACCTATTACAGAGCTGCTGATTCACATGGAGTTTGAGTCATCTGACTTCTTCCAGTGAGATTCACATTAAGAACAGTGAGCTGGTCAGGACGTTCCTTTTTGTATGGGTTCCATGACTGGAGGTGGTTGATCATTTACCCTAATGTCATTTCTGACCTGTATTTTTTCTTCTTTCCCTGTACAATAAATGGGGCCCAGAGCTTCCTGGTATCAATAAAGCTGAAAACGATACTTCTTATTCACTGATATTTTCTTGACATTCATCAAATTTGTAAATGAATCATTCTATAAATGATCATCTTAATCTTATTTAATTGGACTTTTGTAGTGAACAGATTGATGCAGTAAACAAAACTGAAAGATTTGTTAATGAATCACACTTCATTCACTTATATTATATGGAAAAAAGGTGGGACGCACTGAAATTACATTGATCCTGTTCTAAAGTTTAACTCACTGATTCATTGATCCATTCACATTAGTTAACAGAGTCCAATGAACAGGGAGATTTTGAGTCAAATTTCTGTCTGTTCATCAGGTAAAGCTTCTGCATGACTTAATACAACTTGGTATATAATGCATGATTCATATCAACTACTTCCACAGTACTTTTATGTAGCATTTGTTTTGTTTTGTTTTGTTTCATTCATGAATCGGACTGATTGTATTGTCAAGTTCAACTCACTGATTCAATGATCTTTTCACATTAGTTAATATAGTCCGATTTGTAAAAATTCCACTGAATTTGAGTTGAGCTGAACCCACATGTAGTTTATTAGATCCCAACTTGAAGTAAATACAAAGTAAGCAATGAATGAACATGAACAAACAGCAGTTACAGAAAACAGAGCTAGACAAGAAACAATGAAACACGAGGGCTATATATACACAAGACTGATGACTAAACAGGGAACACATGTGAACAATAAAGATTATCAACCAATGACAAAACAGTACTGAGAAACACATGACTAAAAACAACCAATCAGAGCAAGACACATACAAGGAGAGCACATGGCAAGATACAAGAGGGCAAGGGAATCACATGAGAAACAGGATGCAATTTTGCGTTCGTCATGTCGGACAGATCGTATTTACGAGTTGAAGGCACATGAATGCCACCACAAAGTCGTTATTCTTTAAGTCCAGAGTTTCCGAGTTGGGGGCGTGTCAGTGAGAAAATTTGTCGGATGCAATGGACGCAGCCAAAGACTATAGATATACAGCGTCTGTATTGATGGAACATTTGTTGAAATTAATAAAATGATGATTTTTTGTACTGTACGATAAAACTTTATAAGTTATATATACAAATTATTGTATTATCGTATAATTACCATCGAATGAATATACAACCCGAATTCCGGAAATGTTGGGACGTTTTTTAAATTTGAATAAAATGAAAACTAAAAGATTTTCAAATCACATGAGCCAGTATTTTATTCACAATAGAACAAAGATAAGATAACAAATGTTTAAACTGAGAAATTTTACAATTTTATGCACAAAATGAGCTCACTTCAAATTTGATGCCTGCTACAGGTCTCAAAAAAGTTGGAACGGGGGCATGTTTACCATGGTGTAGCATCTCCTCTTCTTTTCAAAACAGTTTGAAGACATCTGGGCATCAAAGTTATGAATTTCTGGAGTTTTGGTTTTGGAATTTGGTCCCATTCTTGCCTGATATAGGTTTCCAGCTGCTGAAGAGTTTGTGGTCGCCTTTGATGCATTTTTCGTTCAATGATGCGCCAAATGTTCTGTATAGGTGAAAGATCTGGACTGCAGGCAGGCCAATTCAGCACCCGGACTCTTCTACTACGAAGCCATGCTGTTGTAATAGCTGCAGTATGTGGTTTTGCATTGTCCTGCTGAAATACACAAGGCCTTCCCTGAAATAGACGTCATCTGGAGGGGAGCATAAGTTGCTCTAAAACCTTTATATACCTTTCAGCATTCATAGTGCCTTCCAAAACATGCAAGCTGCCCATACCGTATGCACTTATGCACCCCCATACCATCAGAGATGCTGGCTTTTGACCTGAATGCTGATAGCACGCTGGAATGTCTCGCTCCTCTTTAGCCTGGAGGACACGGCGTCCGTGATTTCCAACAAGAATGTCAAATTTGGACTCGTCTGACCACAGAACACTTTCCCACTTTGAAACAGTCCATTTTAAATGAGCCTTGGCCCACAGGACACGAAGGCACTTCTTGACCATGTTCACATATGGCTTCCTTTTCGCATGATAGAGCTTTAGTTGGCATCTGCAGATGGCACGGCGGATTGTGTTTACCGACAGTGGTTTCTGGAAGTATTTCTGGGCCTATTTAGTAATGTCAATGACAGAATCATGCCAATGAGTGATGCAGTGTCGTCTGAGGACCCGAAGACCACAGGCATCCAACAAAGGTCTTCGGCCTTGTCCCTTACACGCAGAGATTTCTCCAAGTACTCTGAATCTTTTGATCATGTTATGCACTGTAGATGTTGAGATTTGCAAAGTCTTTGCAATTTGACATTGAGGAACGTTGTTTTTAAAGTATTCCACAATCTTTTTACGCACTCTTTCACAGATTGGAGAGCCTCTGCCCATCTTTACTTCTGAGAGACTCTGCCTCTCTAAGACATCCCTTTTATAGCTAATCATGTTACAGACCTGATGTCAATTAACTTAATTAGTTGCTAGATGTTCTCCCAGCTGAATCTTTTCAAAATTTCTTGCTTTTTCAGCCCTTTGTTGCCCCCGTGCCAACTTTATTGACCTGTAGCAGGCATCAAATTTGAAATGAGCTCATTTAGTGGATAAAAGAGTACAATTTCTCCGTTTAAACATTTGTTATGTTCTCTATGTTCTATTGTGAATAAAATATTGGCTTGTGTGATTTGAAAGTCTTTTAGTTTTCAGTTTATTCAAATTTAAAAAACGTCCCAACATTTCCGGAATTAAGGTTGTATAATGATTGAGTTTACATCACCTTCATAAATTGAATAAACCCCCCAAAAAAGCAAAAACACAATGATGCACATTCTTTATTCATCATTTTGTATATGTAGAGTTAAAAAATCTTTGAATTTTATGTAGAAAAGTTAAATCGCCATCTTGTTCAGATCAAAGTGATTTGAATGCCCCAGACACCGTAATTACGTCTTGTCAACTCATAAGTACGAACATCCCAGGAGGACTTGAACTCAGCACAAGTAACATGACAGTGGGAATACAAAATAAAAGACATGAACACAAAACCAACTGTGACACCAATGAAGGGGAAGATTATCAATGAATGATGAATCAAATATCATAACACATAATTCATATGAGCTGCCTTTACAGTTTTTTTATAGAGCTTTATTGTCATTTTCATGCTTTGGTGCTCATTGGCTTTTACTATATTGAAACAGGTGGGCACGTATATTTTGAATGATTCATTTATGAATCAGACTAATATTCTGAAGTTAAACTCACTGATTCAGTGAATTCACATTAGTTAACAGTCCATTAGAGGGGAAGATTATCATAGAAGAAAAGAATCAAATTTCAGTCTGATCATCGCACAAAACTGCCATATGACTTCAGATAGCTTAGAATAATATGCATGACTTGTATAAATTACTTTTGCAATTTTTATATAGAGCTTTTTTTGGCAATTTTCACACTTTGATGCTTTTAATACATGGCAAAAATGTGGGCAAAGATATTCTTCAACACGTCACCATTTCTATGGAGAAAATAAAGTTTTGAACGCTCATTAGCAACACTGGTTGATAACGTAGTCAAGCCAAAGACTTGAAAAAAAAAGGTTGACAGTTTTATTATCAAAAGATTAGTTTTAAGGGATAAAACTGGTGACTGCAGAGGGACTTTAACAGTTTTAAAAACATTATGAACCTTACATTTTGATTATTACTCAAAATACTCAACTAAACTGAAAACACGATGGTTTTATAGTTAGTTTATCATAGTTTTAGTTGTTTATCAGAGAATGGTTTGAAAATGAGCATAAATATTCATGTATTTCCCAAACATCTGCACGCACTGTGAGTATAATTCTGTTTACTATCGCGGTGGTCACAGCGATGTCCATTCAGAAGCGCTCTGGGCGATGTGAGCAGCGTCTCTTATAAAGCCAGCCCACTGTAATGAGCTCATTAAAGTCATGAAATCTGGTTATGAGGCATGACCAAGTCGAAATTGAAGAACATCTCTCTCCCGGATTCTTGGCAAGCTCTCAAACAAGCGAGCAGATTCAGATTCTGTTCTTCACAGTGACCCAGTCAAAAGTTTGGAGATGTTTGCCCTGGAGCTGTTATGATGTGAAGCTTGAGAAAGTGACTGCATAAACAGTTCTGATTCTCAGTTCTTTCCAGGCGTCGGTGCCGGTAATCCTCTGTTCACAGAAAATAAGAGAGACACATTAGAGAGTGGAAATGCGGAAGGATATGCTGTGTTTGAAAGGGAGAAAATAACCGAGGCCTGTGTACATCACACATTACATCTTTAAAGGCAACACGTGACAATAAAAAGGATTTCTTGCTCTTTTAAGTTTTTACAGTGGTTCATTTAACAGATGTTTTTATCCAAAGCATCTTACAAATGAGCAAAATTGCAACTTTTGCATCTGTTAATCAGTGTTTTTGTCTTGTTTTCTTTTTTTGTTAGAAGAAAAAATTCTTGAATCAAGTTTTTACATGTTTTGGTAACACTTTAGATTAGAGAACACACATTCACTATTAACTATTAAGTATTCCCTCAGTAAACTCCTAATTTTCTGCTTTTTAATAGTTAGTAAGGTAGTTGTTATAGATTTAGGTATTGGGTAGGATTAAGGGATCTAAAATATGGTCATGCAGAATAAGACATTTACATGTACTTAATTATTAATAAACAGCCAATACACCGGTTAGTGAGAATAGTTAGTGAGAATTTTTCCTTAAAATTAACTAATTGGTTACCAAGTTAACTTTTTTAAAAGATTTATTCTATGAAAAAAAAAGTTTGTATGTATTAGGGATGTTCACATATTTTGGAAAACAAAAAATAAGGAATAGGAATTTGTATGCAAAGAAAAGTACATTTCAACTTAAATTATCATTTTCATCTTGTTTTCAATCAATCAGTCAATCAATCGATCAGTTGTATTGTATTCATTCATTCATTATGTATTTATTTATTTTAGAAGCAAAATATCTTGAATTAAGTTTATTTTTCTAACCCCATAATCAAATTGTTTTACATGTTTTAGGAATAAATGTAACACAATTTGAGGTTTGTGCTTTAAAGAAAAGAAAAATTGCTTAAATTAAGTTTAAAAACTTGTGTTAAGATTTATTTTATACGAAAAATTACTTTTGCATGTTTTGCTTCTGAAGTAAATGTTTTAGTTTCAATGATGATATTTTTGGGAGAGAGGTAGAAAATTAAGTTGTTTTCTTCCCTTTTTTAATATAGGAGACAAAATACTCCATTAGCAAAAGAGTTTTTACATGTTTTAGGCATAAAATGTCATGGTAACACTTTATTTTAGGGTGTTCTTGTTATTTGTTACATGTACTTACTGTTATAATAACAATTTATTATGAATTTTGCAAGTAACCCTAAGACAAACCCTAATCCTAACCCTAACCATATAGTAAGTACATGTAGTTAATTAATATTACTCAGTACTTAAATGCATAATTTAAAAGAAGTGCAACTTGCAACGTGCAAGCCTAAATGCATAATTTAAAAGAAGTGTAACCAATGTGACCATTAGAGATTTATTCTTGAAGGAAGAAAATAGGCTTTGAAATCTAAACTCTAATCTAAAAATATATATAACTGGTTTTAGTGCAAGGAACATAATAAGTGGACTTCTACACTTATACGCACAGCAGTTCTGCTACAAAAGTGAACACTGGAGTGTTACAATCAAAGGCACTCAAATTAGTTTCTGTTATGAGCGTAATTACAGTGGTGGAATAAGTGTTTATGACATCCATGAAAAGAACCCCGACTGCAATAACCAGACTGGCTCAAACAGCCTAAACATGATTTTGTGTGTAATCATGTTTGAAATCCAGTCTCATAGGTTTCCACAGTATGACCTAAGAACTAAAAGCACTGAACCTGAAAATCAGGGTCCCTAAAAACCCCAGTCATGTTTCTCATCCACTTACCATGCCACAGCTCTGAGCTCAATTATTTACACCATTTTTATTCATTGAATCCCATTAGGCACATTTGTTGAATGCTAGCGTGCACTTATGACTAAATATGTTAATGTTTGTCATTATGTAACTGAGGCTTTTCTAAAGTCCATTTTCCACAAGTCCTATGCCAACACATCTCTTACTTTAGAGCAGCTCAACTCAATATTAATGATTAAGGCAAAGTCTTTTGGTTTTGTGATGGATTTTTTTTAATTATGCAATGGCCAAAACAGTACAGCAGAATATCTACCGTTTGACATGTTTCTGGGATGATAAGTCCAGGATAAAAAAAGTGGGAAAGTGGGAAAAATTAATAAATAAATAGGGGGAAAGTTCATATATACAGTATATACATTGACGTGGCATGTTGACTATAGTGCTGCTTTATACAGAGATATTTTCCGTTACTATTATCTCACAATTGTTATCTGGCAAATTCAGATGCCTTTTGACTTTTTGACATTTCGAGCCATGATTTTGATCTCTCAAATCTTCAGCATGAAGAGGTTTTTTCTGGAGTTTAGCCAGAGGTAGAGCAGGTCCTTCTGTGAATACACACTTTCTGCCAAAGTGTTCAAGAGGCAATCACATCAAACAACTGCAATGAATAATATTAGTCAGATCCCATCAGAAACATCAATTATCACATGACTTTAAATCATTTTTCATAACTGTTTTGTAATGGAATATGTAATGTATACATAATGTAATGTATGCATCATTTTGGTAAAGAAAATGTTTTAGTTTAAACACTGTCAGACCAAACTTGAACCACATTTTCAAAGAAAAATTAATTTATTTATTAAAACATTTATCAGAATACACCCACCGGCTGCTTTATAAGGTAAACCTTGCAGGTTGGACCTCCCTTTGCCTTTAAAACTGATTTAATTCTTTGGAATAGCGTCAACAAGGTCTGACTTACAGTTGGCTTTCTATCGATTCGAACCAGTCTGTCCATTTTCCACTGACCTCTGGCATCAACAAGGCATTTTTGTCCACAGAACTGTCACTCATCAGATATCTTCCCTTTATCAGGCCATTCTCTGAAAACCCTAGAGATGGTTGTGCTTGAAAATCCCAGTAGATCAGCGGTTTCTGAAATACTCAGGCCAGCCTGTCAAGCACCAACAACCATGCCACATTCAAAGTCACTTAAAGCATCTTTCTTCCCTTTCTGATGCTCAGTTTGAACTTCAGCAGATTGTCTTGACCTTCTCTACATGCTTAAGGTGGTGTTTACACAACACCGTTTTCAATTACCTTTTATGAATTTGGGCCATTCATTTATACGACAATGGCATTTGGAGTCCTAAAAATGCAACATTTTGAAAACTGGTTTCAAAGTTCAAGTTTTTGTAATGTTGTTGTGCAGACATAATATGTGTATTATGTCTATTACGTATATTACATGTATTACATGTATTACGTTTTTATGCACATGTGCATAGGCTGACATTAATAACAGCGGTTTTAGTCATTTTCAGGAACCTGTGTGAACAGAGTTCTTCCTTGTAATAGTATATAAACGCAGAATTGCAAAATATAAATTTATAAGAGAAGAAAATTTCTCTGAATTGCAAAAATAAAAAATACTTATGGGATTAAAAATCACAATTACGTTTTTTTAATTTATTTATTCATTCCATCATTCATTCCACCGTTAATTAATTCATTTATTCTTAGTTTTCTTTTTTTCTGTGGCAGAAAATGGCTTTCATGCTTAAGTAATAGCCACTTTTCAGAAATGTCTCTCTAGAGATTTCTTTTAAATCTGTTCACCAAAAAAAATAATAAATAAATAAATAAATAAATATAAAAAATCATTAAGCATTTATTCAGATAACAATTACGCCAGTAGGTGGTGACAAATGAGGGCCTTGAATGTGTTGTAAATCACTGATTAGATGTGAAAAAACGCTCAGTTATTCACCACCAAAACAACTTTTATACACCTTTATGCATAAATGTTATGCTTCAAAATTTCTGTCTACAAATCTGCTATATTAGACATGAGTTTAGATGTTTTCCTCACAAATGACAGCTTTTTTCTTCATTGTGTGAACTGCTGAGCATTACTTTCATCAAAGCAGACCTTTTTATATATATATTTTATATATTTAACACTGAATGGAGCAACACTTTAGCAATCTCTTGTGATTTTCCTCAACATCATTGAGACACACCATCCCCATTGAAATCAATGGATTTTGGCTTTCTGACTAATGTGTAAACACCCCAAGCCTGAGGTTTGAACTTTTCAATGTACCTTAACAAATAAGACTAGTCTACCTTGAAATGTATAAACAATAAGAAACATATTAATAGCCTAAGAGTGATTTAAGCTGATGTCATGTTGATGGTCCAGTGGCTTGTTCCCTCATCCAGACCTCTGGCTTTCATACTGAGATGAAATTGTTCTGTGAAAAGCTTCTGATCCCAGGCCTTTGCTTTGTGCTGAGAAGCTGCGTTTTGTTGTTCTCACAAGAAAGATTTCACCTTTCCAGAGCATATTCCACAACAGATTGCAGACTCCCACTTTAACACCTGCAAACCAGGTTTCCTCCTACAAAATATAGTGAAGAATATAATGGAATGAAACCAATTTTATTTATAACATAACAATGGATTTGGACCATAACATTTTTGACAGAATGTAGTGTAGTGTCTTATTGTAAGATTGTTTTTACTCCAGAGCGCCAATGATCATTGGTGGATTAAGAAAAAAAAAGTATAAAGAAATTATTTGTCATAATTCTCTCCTAATACACTATCATTCATATATACAGGTATATATATATATATATAAACAACAATTTTTGACCAAAGAGCTGCTTTCATTAGATGTGATCACTTTCTGTAATCTTAATAATTGCTATTCAGTATTTTGTTTTGTAATTCATTTTAACATACATTTGCAGTTTATTTTTCCTCTTTGCCTCTAATTGTACAGAGAGTTGGCAGAATTATCATAATTATCCTCTTGGAAACGGGCATGTTACAATTCATGCATATTTAACACCAATTTTTTTTACAGCAAGCCGACATAAACATCTCTGTAGCGGTTCCGTTATTAAAGGTTAAACTGTTATTGCTGTTATTACTGTTATCCCAACAAACAAATATCTTGATAAATGCAGTATTTATGAAACAGTAGGCGAAAAATACCTAATGAGAAACAGAATGAAATGAGATTTTCAAGTGAGTGCAATCGGATTTTAGAAGCTGAAAAATAAAAATGACAGAAAACTGCAAGCTAAAAACATTCCACGTGTTTGTTTCTGATTCATTTAAACATCCATTTGCACCTTCATTTTACTCTTTGCCTGTATGGTGAGTTAGAATTACCATAATTGCACTCCTAAAAATAGAAGTGTTACAGTTCATGCATACTATATAACTATATTCCTATAGAAACATCTGAGCAGTAACTGAATGTGTAAAGTGCCAAATAGACAACGATTCATCCTTGAGTGTTGATGCCATGCTTACAGCACTGAAAAATAGAGTGTATGTGTGAATTTGTGCATGCTGCAATTAAAAAATACTAGTCATGAATGCATGAGTGATAGTGAACTGCTGGCCGCTGTAGGTTGATAATGATTGTGACCAATTGATTGGTGCATCCCTACAGTTGTTGTCACTGTATCAGGGAGTAACAGACAACACTATAGAGGAGAAGAAGTGGGAAGAATGGAAAACACTGCAAATTACACAATGACGGTAACCGAGGGGTGCATACTTCTCTGGCCAAGAGTGTATTAGCATCACAGCAGAGGACAAGAGTTTATTTGGAAGACACAGCAGCCAGTTAGAATCTGATAAAAGGCTTCAAACAAAGAGTATAATTACTGCAATGTTTGTGAAGTGTGTAATGTGCGTCTGTGGCATTAAAGGTGTGAAATTGTCCATAATGAGAATGAAAGGTCTTTTGTTGTCAGGAAGCTTTAAAGACTCATCAGAATTGGAGTTAATTGTGCCATATTAAAACTTTTCTGCTAAAAGTTAATTGACTTTTAGAACTACACTTGCATATAGATCTTAAAAGTACAGTTCACCCAAATATGAAAATTCTGCTTGTTCCAAACCTGTATGAGTTTTTCTTTTTTTTTCCTGTTGAACAAACCAAAAACCAAAAAGTTAACGGTACCCATTGACTTTCACAGTATATCCTTCCCATAAAAGAAGGGTCAATCAACTTTTAGCAGAAAAGTTTAAATGTGGCACTTTTATTTCCCAGGAAAATAAAAGATGATTACATGATTACATGATTACATGTTTTCCCTATTTTTATTCATTTTTTTTTACGTTTAAAAGTTGAAATTAACATAAAAAATGAAGAAATGCGAATATAAATATCATTTGTGAGCAGAATACTCGTGTAATTTTGTTGTAATTTTGTCCAATTGTAAAAAAAAATAAAAAATAAATAAATAAATATATCTATGCTCTATTAAAGTCCAAATTTAATTCAAGAAACTTCTAGCCACAGGTCAAGAGCTTTATAAGTCCAACCATACAACTTAACTAACTATTAATGCGTTCAAGTCCTCCTGGGAAGTTTGTAGTTGAAATTATGTTGTCATTTTTGTTCATGTCACTTTGGTCAGAGCAAAATGTCAAACAAAAAAATTCAATAAAATTATAAAGAATGCACATTTGGTGTGTTTTTGCTTTTTTTATTTATTTTTTTTTTCAATTCATAAAAGTGCTATAAATTGAATCATTGTATATTCATATATATTGTAATATCATAATTGTACAATACTGTTATATTTTGTACATGCAACATACCAGTGTTTATTGTAAATAAAAAAGAGATTTCTTTAATTTCAACAAATTAACCATAAATAAAGATGCTAAATCTATTGCATCCCCTAGATTTTCTCACCAACTCAGAAACTCTTGGCTTAAAGAAAGTTTCCCACTCGTAATTACAAATTTTGTGGTGACATTCACTTGCGTTCTTTTTATAAATATGATCTTTTCACGTCTTTAACACACCATATGGTTTTGGGAACACTGAATCGTGCGACCATAGGGAAAACCTGTAAAGCAAGTAGTTAATTACGGTCACATCTGTGACGTCAACTCCAGCTTACTTTACTGTTTCAGCAGAAAACACTTCAAACTGAAAAAAGAAAACTGCACTCTGCAAAAGTAAGACGGGGAAAAGAAAAGGCATTTTCCACTTCAAATTATCACTCACTCTATCGACACATCTTACTAGTTTTAAAAGCAGTACTCAACCTATAAAATGGCTCAACTACAATGCAATTTGTAAAGATGGATAAAGAGATTCAAAATGCATTTATTTGCATGCATTTTCAGCTCCAGAGATGCAGTGAGTGATGGAAAGACACAGTGGCTTAGGGACCGACGAGTCAACCATCCCGGGACTCACTGGCATCAAGCACGTCCATCGTCCCCCTCTGCATCACCTGCAGCTTCACCTACTGGGCCAAGGCCCCCTGTCTATTCCCCGTCCATCATACCTTCACATGCACTCACACACTCCCCTGGGGCAGCGCCACCAACGTACTCAGTCAGGGTTCACTGCATCCCTCTGACTGCACCGTCTGTCTGGCCCTGCTGGAGATACACACACACACACACTTATACACTTCAGTGCTCTTCTTTAAAATACATCATGCAGAGAGCTTTGAGCAACATACACTCTCTTATGACCCCAGCCAGCAGGAAGAAAGAGACACACGGGAGTCAGATGGGTCTGAAAGCTCTTCATCTCTGTCTTTCACAATCTCTCACTCACTTTCTTTTCTATTTTTGTCTTTGCATTGGAGCTACAACCAATAATCGATAATAAAAATAATTGACTGTGGATTTTATCATTGATTAGTATCTCTTTGTGATGTGCACAAAGATCTTCCTTCAGTGACTCCACTTTAGTGAGAAATGCATCAAAGAAACACACACACACATTTATATTTTCTATCAATTCAATTCAATTCAATTCAGGTTTATTTGTATAGCGCTTTTCACAATACAAATTGTTGCAAAGCAGCTTTACAGGAAATTAAGTTTCTACAATATATTTATATATTGTAGAAACTTAATATATTTAACTTATGGCGAAATATTACTATCATATTATGATACTGTGAGAATTTTATTAATTTATTTTGCAGAACAGCACAAACTAATAGCAAGTGAGCACTGTGAGGAGTATATTTATTACATGGCACATTGACATTTTAAAGTCAAATCAAGTCACATTTATATAGCACTTCATGCAATAAAGATTGGTTCAAAGCAGCTTCACATTAATAAAGAGGAATAACAGTGTTAATGTTGTAAAAATAATCAGTTGTGAAACAAATTAAATTTCAGCTGTAAAGCAGCTCTACAATGTTGATTTGATTCAGTTCAATAGCAGTATCGACGGTGCAAAGATAGTCTCATTAATTCAGTTCAAATTTTGTTCTCATCTAACCAGTGTCAGTGGTTAAATCGATAATATTACTGAATATTGTCTTTTAAAGGAACACTCCACTTTTTTTGAAAATAGGCTCATTTTACAACTCCCCTAGAGTTAAACAGTTGAGTTTTACCCTTTTTGAATCCATTCAGCCGATCTCCAGGTCTGGCGGTAGCACTTTTAGCTTAGTTTAGCATAGTTCATTGAATCGGATTAGACCATTAGCATCTCACTCAAAAATGACCAAAGAGTTTCGATAATTTTCCTATTTAAAGCTTGACTCTTCTGTAGTTACATTGTGTACTAAGACTGACGGAAAATTAAAAGTTGCGATTTTCTAGGCCGATATATGGCTAGGAACTATACTCTCATTCCAGCGTAATTATCAAGGCCGTACCGTGGGTGCAGCAGGTGCAATAATATTACGCAGTGCCTGAAAGTAGTCCCCAGCTATATCATAACTAGTTACCTAGCTGGGGACTACTTTCAGGCGCTGCATAATATCATTGCGCCTTCTGCACCCATGGTAGGGCAGCAAAGTTCCTTGATAATTACACCGGAATGAGAGTCCAAGACGGAGACACGAGAGGCCTCCAGGGCAGATCAGGGGACTCAAGAGGCCATGGCGGAGCGGGGAGCGATGGCGGATTGGGGAACTCAGAAGGCCATGGCAGGGCAGGACACTCGGGCGGCCATGGCGAAACTGCCTCAGAGGCCGCGGCCCCAGCCCCCGCCTCTACGACTGGAGCCCCATTCCTTTTCCAGGGGATTCCAAGGGAACGGCGGAGCTTGGAGAACGAAGGAGCAGGTCGTCGGG
Source organism: Spinibarbus caldwelli (assembly GCA_039654775.1). Lineage (NCBI taxonomy): Eukaryota > Metazoa > Chordata > Actinopteri > Cypriniformes > Cyprinidae > Spinibarbus > Spinibarbus caldwelli. The sequence continues at coordinate 22,561,127 of CM077250.1, forward strand.
GAAGCTTGGAAACAGGTAGGAGACAGGTAAGTACGCGTAGCCAACTGTGTAAACATGCAATGCTTGAGACCAGACAATGAAGGAGAGAATAGTGACTGCTTATATAGTGAGGGAATGCAAATCTGTTACATATTTGGAGCAGATTATTCATTTGAAATTTGTATTCATTTTGTTTATTAAATTGATTTATTTTAACTTAAAATAAACTTTGAATTTATTTTAAAATAAATGAAATAATTAAACAAATCATTTTAAATATTTTTTTCTATATTTAAAGGGTAAAATGAAATTGTAAGTAAAACTATAAAATAAAAATTATTTTATGTTAGTAATATCAATAACAATCCAACATTTGGTCACAAACTAGTTAAAGTGATGAATTAATAAGGCTAAATTTTCAACTCTGTCATCATCTGACATTAAACATTTTGTCAATTAAATACGTATTGAAGACTGACACGGAAAATAATAAATTATTGAATAAAGTTGTTATTTTTGTGTTCTTTGCACGCAAGAAGTATTCTTGTAGCTTCATAAAATTAAGATTGAACCACTGATGTCACATGGACTATTTTAACAATGTCCTAACTACCTTTCTAGGTCTTTAACACGTCAGTTGCATTACCAACTATGCAGGGTCAGAAAGCTGTTTAATTTCATCAAAAATATCTTAATTTGTGTTCCAAAGATGAATGAAGGTCTTACAAGTTTGGAATGACATGAGGATGAGTAATTAATGACAGAATTTTCATTTTTGTATGATCCCTTTAAGCACTTTCAAGCCTTTTAACAAGGTTAGAAAACACTGAAGTATAGCATACATTACATAAACTTCAGTGTGCACACTGAAATGCTTTGAAGCAAAGCATTGGTGGAGACACGACGTATCTGATTAATTAAAGACATAACTGACAGATTCATTGATTATCAAATTAGTAGTTACATTAGTTTCAGTGCTAGTCTACAACATCCCATCAGTGCAGTGGCGTCCACACACATCTGGCTGTCGGACTTGTCAAGCCGTAAAAAAATGAAACTTAAAAGAGAGCCAGAAGATCAAGCATTTCACAGGATCTTCCACTCCCCAGGGAAAGACTGATGCCTCGGTGGGAGAAAAAAGGCAGAGATGGTTCTGAGGTAGAGCTCAAGATTCAAGCCCTTCATCGGTGACATATCTTTTTTACGCTGTCTATAGTATTGCCATAGCGGATGTCTGAGTCACTTACCCAGTGCATTCACTATTTTTCACATCTCACTTAGCGGGCTACGTCAAGAGTCACACCGCTCCAAACCTGTGTCAGCTCTCTGAAGCACAGCTACAGTTTCTTTGACGTCTCATCCATGGGGAGACGCGTGTTAACCTCCGCCACAGCCGACAGGATTATTTCAGGTAAAGCAGCACGGGAGCCATTCACCCGAAAGTAAAGCCTTGCTCGACGTGGCGTTTAACATCTTCACGAGTAAGCCGTGCGTGTGAGCTCTGTGGATAAAAGGGCACTTTGTGGAACATTGTGAAGGAAAACACTTTTCAAAAGATTATAGGTGGGCAATCCGCTCCTCAAACAATGGCAGGACACATTTTCCAAATGACCTTACAGGAGACGCATTTAACAAAGCATTATACTTGCCCGAGAGAGGAGAGAAAAGGCAAGTATGTAGTGAAATTGCTTGAGACTGAAAGGGAAAGTGAATTAAAGTCATTCCCTCATGTAAAGCAAAGCAGTATTGATCCAGTTTCCACGCTGAGATTTATGCCACTAAAACCTTCCCGTAAAAATCAATAATCATACAACACATATGAAATGGCTCTAATACACACCAATAAAGGTTATTTCCTCTCTACATGACACTTACATGGTAAATTTGTTCGGACCACAGAGTTGCCAATGGCAACATGTTACAGGAAAGTAGTGTTTACATGAATAAAACTCATTTCAAATCACATTTGACGTGGCTTTTATGGCTCATATTGTATGATATAGTGAGAATATGGAAAGGAAAAAGACCTCAGTTTTATTCAGAGGCCCAAACTGAGCACAAAATATGCAATTTGTTGCAGTTACTGATAATTATATGGGAAAAAAGTAAGATGACATTTTGATATGTCGCTTGTAAAGTAAATCAATGAGCTTTTTATAACAGTATAGCAGACTACTGACACAGTAAAATAAAGTAAATATTTCACATGTACCACAAACTGAAGGGGGAAAAAAAAATAATAAAGGCTTTTTATTTGCTTAAAAAAATAAAAAATAAAAAACTATGGTAACACTTTAGTATATGGACCAATTCTCGCTATTAACTACAGTAGTCAACATTTGAAGTGGATCAAAAAAGTTCATCAAAGTTGTCCTAAGACAAGAACAGGTATTGTTTTGGTTTTAGGACAACTTTGATGAAAGGTTATGATTCACTGTTGACTACTGTAGTTGCTTATTAACATGCCTATGCTTAACATATTGGCTGTTTATTAGTACTTTTAAAGCACATATTCTGCATGACCATGTTCTACATTCCTAATCCTACCCAATTCCTCAACTTAACAATTACCTTACTAACTATTAATAAGCAGCAAATTAGGGGTTTATTGAGGCAAATGTCGTAGTTAATGGTTTGTTAATAGCGAGAATTGGACCTTTAAATAAAGTGTGACCAAAATGGTAAATTATCAATCAGACAATAGAATGCATGTGGTAGATAGACAGGTTTTTTGATCACATCCATCATTTTCGATCATTTCATAGTCCTTTTAAATTTGTGTATCAAATAATATGTCACAGGCTCCCACGCCAGCCAATCACAACGCACACCCTCACCTGAATATTGATTGAGCACACCTGTACGCCATTAGATCATTAGCCTCATTTACTCTGCTGTTCAATAAATTATACTGGTATTTACATCTAACCTGTTGCGTGAGCCTGCTTCCGGAACATAATAGGGGTTAATACTGTTTTAAATCCCTTCTCTACATACAATTTTCATCTTTATTAGGAGGTGGATCACATAAATGCCACATTACTGTTAATTTGCATTAAGTAAATTCTACTCACCTGTGATGCAATGGCAACAATCACTCATGTTGCATGACAAATTATTCTATTTTTAGTAAAAGCTCAATCTAAAAAAAAAAAAAAAAACTATAATTTGTCACTTTATATATCAATCAAACAGACCTTTCCTGAGTTATTATGCAGTTCTTAGCCAGAATAAGCTGGACTCAAAATAGACTCAAAGACATGTATAAATAGTCCAAATTCTGCATAGACAAGACAACAGAAATCCACATCATCTCTTTTGCAAAACCTAGTGAGCTGCCTAATGAGGCCTAATGAGGCATCATATTCACACTCCCGGCATGAAGGCTTTTCCAAAAGTTAGGCATCTTAATTATATTGTTTTCTAAGGTTCCTTATTTGGCCAAATCCTAAGGATTTAACAGTCCATATATCCTTCAGAATGATGGCTAGCCCATAATGCACTGCAACAAGCAAAATTTTACATGGCCGTGTACCTGTAACGGGTTTCATGATGGAAAGAACTACAATCCCATGAAGCATTGCGAATGGCACACCCAATCTAAATAAAAGCAATAAATATAAAACTATTAATTTAAAGATATTATTACATTTAGAAACCTGCTGCTGCACATATAACATATAAAATACCCCCCATTTATAGCATACATGAATCACCCATGGCAGATCTACACAGGTGGAGCTGGGGAAGGTGGAAGGTTTCTGAAGCATGCTGCAACTGCTACAGCAAGCACTAGCCAAGTATTTGAATGCTGAGCAGCAAGCTCATTGGCTGCTGATGCGAAAGGATCCAATCTGCAGTGTCATGTGAATAATGATGCGATTATATCAGATTGAATTAAAATCTCTCAGCCTGCGCCATCTAGAGTATCATGAAAAAACTTTGTATTTAATTAGTTTGAGAACGCAGGGAAAGAGTGCCTCATGGGAGTGCTAAAGTACACTTTTGGCACGATTTGCTTGTCATAGTTCTGTAATTGGAGGGTTCACCAGAAATTCTGATGTTAATGCAATTATTTTTAAAAAATAAGTTGAAATAATGCAGGCTGATGGCTTCAACAAAAGCATATACCATTGATTAACAACCTCAGAGCCAATCTTAAAACATATGTTTTAAGATTTATTCTAGCTTCATGCAATCTTTTTTTATCAACATTTGAATGTGGTTAGGTTTCATGAAAAAAAAAACTATATTTTGAATAAAAAGCTAAGGAAAAAGTATTTTTGTAAAAGACTCTGTCTGGATCAGATTCGAACGATGATCAAAACATGGATGGAATTAGATCGCTTCCATCAACACATTCAAAGCTTGCACTGTCCTATACCACTTCCTGAATCAACATTTCATTCAGTAGGGTAGAGTGGGGGAAAACGCCACTCTATTATATTTTTATTAAATAACACGTACTCCATATCTACAGGACCTACTGTTCTCATATCATATATAACTGTATGTTCTACAAAACAACAAGCTTTAAAACACTTTTTTTCTTACTGCTGAAAATTAGATAATTTACTGTGAAATCTGTTTTCTCTTCGGTACATCACCAGTGTAAGCTTCATGGTGAAAACTTCTACATCACTCTCGTCAATGTAGTCCATAGTTACAATAAAAATTTATCTTGACTTTACCTTGTGGTTATTTTGGTTAAGCAGTTTTGATATATATGATTTTTATTGCTTGATGATTGCTTTATTTTACATGTGCATCTGCTTACTTACGCGATCGCTTGTTTCTGCTTCTTCTTCGCCGTGTTTTGATCCAGATGTTCAATACCCTTTCAGAATATGCGTAATAGCCCATCCTACTGTACACCAGTGAAAACACAGAAAGCTGGAAAATTCTGTCAATGAGAGGGAAGCGTTGTCTCATAAATTATGGAAAATTCTGTCAATGGTGGGGAAAGAGTTAATGGTTTATTGTTAAAAATTAATCCCCCGGTGGAAAAACATGGATGGGATTTTACTTCCAGAATCTCATCATTGCACTCTATTATAGTTTCGCACCGTTAACTCTATTATCTCTAATGAAATCAACTGAAAAGACAGAGATGAAGTTGCTATCTTGCTCAAAAAGTGTAGAGGTCCATTTGAATTATGATGTTTTGAGTATCATGCAATTAATTTATCAACATGCTAACACCATGTGCCTCCCATGTGGAGTGTTTCTTCTCTCTATGTTGAGTATTCAACATAGTGTTCATGATGGTAAGGATGCCAATTACAGCTCGCTAAGTTCTGGAACTGAGCCATTGCCTGGTCTTACTTACTGTGTATTGCTAACTTATAAGAAGAGACATTATAGCTGAGATCATTAGAGCACAGCAAACTCATGTTCGGTCTCTCTCCCTGCATTTGCAATGTAGTCTTTAGGGATTTAGGAGAGATTCGTCAGAGTTGGTTTGTCTGGATGCTGGGTGCATTCTTCATGCGTCCCCATGTAATGGTGCTGTAATAGAGCTGAGTCCCTGCGGGAGCTCCTGAGTGGAGCTGGAAGTTGGCCTAATCAGTTGGCATGGTGCGCTGCTATCACCCCAAGTCACATGCCTTCTACGGTCACATAAAATCCTTCGACGTTTGCACATAGTGACAGAATGAAACCCATTTGTGTGGCTGAAACTATTGTTCTCAAACACTCTCACACTTGCATTCACAACAGATACCTGCACAGATTATCTCAAATGCATCTTCCACTTTCATCTGTTATGTGCTATTTACGCCCATGCTGAAGTGGTTAGAGACTTGTCTCCTGTCGTTTCCACTGTGCTAACATTGATCATGCTGATGACACATCTACATTAAAAGATAAAGGTACTACACTTAACCCCATTAAGCCAGACACTCAATCAATTGGGTGTCAGAAATCCCTCCTTGATAAAATTGCATCAAAGGAAATGGTCTGCAAACTCCTCTCAGGAAAAAAAAAAGAGATGTCAGTCAGTGTTCTGTGAGGTTTATAAAAGTCAAGCTCACTTCATCTGGCTAAATTGAGACCCAAGGTGTAATACCTGGAGAAAGATATCTGTTGCCCTGCAACAGATAACAGCCTGCAGTTCTGAGTAATGAACTATATTATTTGGAAGTAAATGAGAGGAAACTGGTAAAATATTACCTATATATTGTGTTTTCTCGGTTTTGATAAAAGCATCTGCTAAATGAATAAATGTAATGTCAGCAATTTCAGGTTATAACATTTATGAAGGCTCGGTACAAAATGCCACCAAAGTTAATAAAAAAATAAAATAAAATAAAATAAAAAATAGAGAGGTAAAACAAATGGCCCATATCAACACAATTGCATATGTGATTTTGATATTATACAACAGTTCAATAAACAAAAGGTTAACTAAGTGACTTACATTTTAGACACAGTATTTGTCAATATTGTATGTATTTAAATCAGTTAAGTGAACAATACAATGACTTATTCATAAAGACAATCACTTAGGCCTATGTTGTTCCTTAATGAATCAACTATTTAGAGCAAATCAGTTGAATGATAATTCAAAGACTCATTGTGACAATGACTTGTTGCCACCTGGCAGTTGTAGTTTCATTTTTGCCCCATAATTTCATATTTCTATATTTAACATTTTAGATTTAAAACCTTAATCTCATAAAATTATAAATACAATTGTAACCACCCTACTGTGTATTATTATGCTAACTGAATTTGATTCAGTGCAAGATTTTGACATAAACATTTTGATAAAACATTTTAGTAGGAGTGAGAGAGTTTTTAAAAGGAAAAGAAAATCTTACAGACTAACTTAAAAAAGTGTGTGTTAAGGGTTTTTTTTTTTTTTTTTTTTTTGCATGGGATCCTGGATGCATTGGTGGAAATTGATGATCAGAGTCAATTCCTATGTCGTCACGCCTGCCATTTTCATATGCATCCTTATCTTTCACTATTCTCAGGATGAGAGCGGTCGGTGCATTTAAGCTCTTTACTTCACAAGTCTTTGGGCTTTACAGATAACGAGCTCTGTTAAAACGGACCATCGCCAAATGTGCAGGGTGAATATAGTAAAGCCCCTGAAAATGTACATGTAATGTGTCTGTGGGATGCTAGAGTGGTATTCGCTGGATTGGAATGAGTACGGCTGGTCATATGGAACTGACCTTGAAGGGATGACAGGGAAATATGCAAAGCCGTCCCATCATGAGGGTGAAGAGCGTTCCCCTTGACATTAATCTCTTAGCTTTCCATGCAAAATAAACCATGGCCTGTTCCATGCAGGATTTTACAGTTTGTTAGCCTAATCTTACCCCTGCTAAAAACATGCTGGCCCAGCTGCCTGTGCATTTAACCACACGTTGGAAACCATTGTGCGTATAGCAATCACTGTTGGTTTCAAGGTGATTTTTAGAGGATGTCAGTTCCCCTCGAGTTCACATAGATGTCCAACAGAGTAACTAAAGGTTACTCTGCTCGAACACCTGTCTACAAGTAACAACTACAAAAACGTACAAATGAAGATGTTCAAATGAACTTTATTCCACTAAGTTCCGCTTCAATTTGACAATCAAAAAGTTAACAAGTACTGTTTGTCCTCATTTAAACAATGTATATTTTTAAATGCTTTGATTGAAAATTCCTTTATATAATAACAACAATAATAATGACAACAACAACAAAAATAATAAAGTAACTTGGTTTGATATTTTGTCATCAAATGCAATGAGATCCTTATTTATTTATTTATTTATTTATTTATTTATTTATTTATTTATTTATATTTTCTCTCTTTTCTAGACTGTCTTTATTTTTATGACTAAAATATGTCTTTATTTTATTATTGAATTATTATTTATCTGTACTTTTTATTAAAACTGCATTTTTTATTAATAAAGCATTTTATTATATATCTATTAAAATGAATCAGCATACACTGCAGGCATTGCAAAACATACAATACACAGACATATATACAAAAGTATGAGCTTTCAAAAAAGTTTTTATTTTTTATCAAAATACACTAAAAACAGTAACATTGTGAAATATTACTACAATCTCAAATAACTGTTTTCTGTTTAAACATATTTAAAAATTGCATTTATTTCTATGATATCAAAAATGAATTTTAAGCAGTCTTTAGTGTCACATGATACTTCAGAAATATCTTAATATGCTGATTTGGTGTTTAAGTAACATTTCTTAATATCAACATTGAAAATAGTTCTGGATACCATGATACAGTTTTTCAGTATTCTTTGATGAATAAAATGTTCAAAAGAGCAAATTTATTTATTTATTTATTTATTTAGTTATTTATTTAGTTAGTTAGATATTTATTTAACTATGTTAAACTTTTCACTGTCAGTGTTGATCAGCATCCTTGCTGAAGTAAAGCATAATTACTTAATTTAATTACTTTATTATATATATATATATATATATATATATATATATATATATATATATAGGTCCATCTCAATAAATTAGAATGTCGTGGAAAAGTTCATTTATTTCAGTAATTCAACTCAAATTGTGAAACTCGTGTATTAAAAAAATTCAATGCACACAGACTGAAGTAGTTTAAGTCTTTGGTTCTTTTAACTGTGATGATTTTGGCTCACATTTAACAAAAACCCACCAATTCACTATCTCAACTGAAATACTGAAATAAATTAACTTTTCCACGACATTCTAATTTATTGAGATGCACCTATATATATATATATACATATATATATATATTACTGACCAAATTTGAACAATGATGTTAATTATATTTATTATATATATATATATATATTTATACTATATATATATATATGTATATATATATATTATTATATATATATATATATATGTATATATGTGTATATATATATATATATATATATATATATATATATATATTACTGACCAAATTTGAACAATGATGTTAATTATATTTACATTATAGTGATCAAATATTTGTAGCATAATGAAAAAAAAATATTTTACATTGTAAATAATATATCATTATTTTTTAAATGCAATGAAAATAATGTAAAATTGCTGAAGATGCAACCAGAAACGTCTTCTTTACGTCTACATAAGTGCATCCTTCCCAATCGCTCACATTGAAACTCACACTGAATCACACCCCCTCCATCTGAATCATCTGCTCAGCCTCCCTTGATTTTAGACAGAGCTTTTAGATTGTCTCTGAGGGAATGACACGCTTCCTCAGCCAACTTGATATTAAAAGCTCAACCATCCCTGCAGGCATGTATCCAGAGAGAAACCCCACTGCGGCAGAGCTGTTTGCTATCCTTTGCATGTGCTTCTCTCACGACACGCATCTAGAAGTCCTCCCCTCCCATCACCAAAACAGACCCTCAATTGCTGGAGAACATTTGTCTCTGTTTCCCGCTTTCAGTTATCACAGAATTGTGAGAGATCTCAGATAAGTGAAACCTTTCAGGGTGTATCTCACGCAACGTTATTCAATTTAGCAAATTTTCACCTCAGTTTTCATTACCACAAAGCTGAAAAAAATTCATTTTCATTGCTGTAATGTAAAAAATGAATCTGTGATTGCGAAGTACAGTAAATATCCACACCGGTGCGGTGACTGACAGACACACATTCACCTCAAAACATTAGATTCATCTGCGCTGGAGCTGTGCCGACGCACAACCCAGGCAAGCAAGATAATTCTGCAAAAAGTTGCAATTCCAGGTTTTCAAACAGAGATGGCGACAAAGAGGCAAAACTTACGGACTGCAGCTTTAAGCAAATAGACCTTAGTCAGGTTAGATGCCAGGTGCCACGACTCAAACTGTTTTATGGAGTTCTTTTCTACTGAATTTTCTCTCTCTCTCTCTCTCTCTCTCTCTCTCTCGCTGAAAGACGTTTCTTCAGCTGAATAATTGGCATGTTGGTAAACAATAGTACAACCCACTGAATTCACTGTGTTTCTGCCCTTAAAAGCCTTGTTATCATTCATGTCAAAAAATAAATATTTCACAACCCTGACTATGGTTTATAGCAGAGAAACCTTCAAGGTGGAAATGAGCATTGCACCTAGCTCAAGTTTTCCAGTCTCCAAGTTAAAGAGACTCTCACTCGCTCTTTCATTCTTGAAATGGCATTTTCAAATGAACAAGACGAATACAATGCACAAATACAATACCATTGCACCTTGGCTTTTTTGTTGGTAGTGTTCCTTAAGCACACAACAGTGAGGCTGTCAGTTGTCCTTTGTGATAATTGTGTTCCAGCCCAATGCTTCTGCGCCTCCTCATATGAGCCCTGGAGACGTTGCTTTGATCTTTTCATGTTGTGCCTGTTACACATGGGAGCATACCTTTATTTCATCACGTAAGCTGAGCGTTGATGACTGAATCTTTACTGTGAGGAATGACAGAAAGAAAATAGGGTATCAGCAATACAAAAGAACTTGGACCTGAATGCGAATCTGATGAACGTTGCAATTCAAAGAATTTCAAGTTGCTGCATTTCTGGGTTGTGTTGTCATCGCTAAGTTTTCCTGGGTGCTTTTCTGTATTACAACATGACTTGAAGTGAAATGAAGTATTGAGTGTTTCTTTTTAGGGAGTGTGGATCTGCGTTCCAGCATTAGGTTAAAGGGGTCAAATACTTTTTCCCTCTGTGATTTACTTGTAATGTTAAAAAAGTTTATCATATTCTTATAGCAGTTTGTAACTATTTTGCATTTTGGCAAATTGATGGTCAATTATAAATATACATTTATAAATTACAGCCAGCTGAAGGTTATTTAGAGGTGGACCTTCATGCTTAGTTTTTTTCTAAAAATCATAATTACCTGAAATTATAATTAAAATAGTTACATTCTCTTTTAAGATTGGTTTTGGGTAAAATTTATTGCGTTAAAAAGTTAAAAGTTTCATCTTTTAGGTTTTTATGAGCATTTTCCACCAAAGGGTCATGGTTTAACTGTTTACCCAGTTTAACCCATTAGCACGGCTGCTAGTTGTCTGTAACCATTTGGTTCTAAAAAGCATCTTTTCCCATTGACATGCATTCAAAATTAGTTAAATAAATATTTTTGCAAGCAACATACAGATAATATTTAATTAATTCATGTTCTACCCTTAAAAAAGGGCCCTTAAAAGTTTGTTGTCATTCAGTGTAGCATTGCAAGATCCCAAAACAATCTGTGCTGAAATGTTCCACTCAAACTGTTAAGATCAGACTGGAATTATTTGCGAAATTAATTTACAGAGCTGTAGGTGCTACATGTGGTAAATACTGAAAAACAGTATTTACATATTTCTTTTTATTTGCTCATCATGACTTGACAGACCAAATTTATGATCATCCAATAACATGTAAACATGCAAACATGGATATGTGATGTCACAAATTTGCAGAAGACCAGAGTAAGTCATTTTTACAGCTTAGTTTCAATTACAGAGTGTCTATTTACACAGTGCAAATAGCCCACCAAGGTCTGGTTGCCATAGACAACATTACAAAAGACACCCGTCAAAAAAAAAAAGGCAATAGTGGCATAGGGTGTAAGGTGTGTGGTGGTAGCTTTTGACACAATCGACCCGAGTTTGAATCCGCCTTTTGCCAATTATTTTGAAATGAAGGAAATATTCGAAAAATGGAAATAAAGTGCCTTCACACACAGGTATTTAATAACAAAGGGCCAGATTTACTAACAGCTTGCGCCAGCACAAACTGTTTTGGTGTTAAAATAGTACTGTCAGGATTTACTAAAGACGTGTAGTGAAGAATTAGCGCTGAAAAGGCGTATACACAGTTATTTTTGTGCCTTACCTTATTGAATATGGATTTGTAGGAGTTTCCCTTTCAGACGCAAAATTTATGGGAGGACAGTATTAAAATTAATCACGCAATGTGATTTACTAATGTTTGCGCTCATCAAATGACTGGTTTTTGCGCCATTATTTGTCTTAAAGCAGGCAGTAATTTGCGCTGCTCTTGGTAGATTGCGCTGGTCATTATGGAAATGATCTGGATGCGTCTGAGTTCTTTAATGTGCGCATTGTCAGTAAATCACGCACAGAATTTTCCCCTCCCATCAGCGCTTTTATGGAATTGCGTTCTAACGCTAATTTGCCCTGTTTAGTAAATCTGGCCCAAAGTGTTTGTGGAGTAGGGTTAGAGGTATAGTATGTTATTATCGCATACTATTTTATAATGTAGCCTACTACAATACTGAGGTACAAATATCATCCAACTACATTTATTGCAAAGAAAATGCTATTTTTACATAGTGTAAAAATGATCGTTATTTGCTTTGTGTAAATATCATTGTTACTTAGTGTAAAATAGCATCTGTTGCTAAGAAAATATGCTATTTTTACTTAGTGTAAGCATCTATCTCTATTTGCACTTAGAGCAAATAGCCGCCGTCTTTCAATTAACTTTTTGAGAGAGTCGTGGAGGACACTTTGAGCTCTGAAAGTTACAATATGTTTTCATAGCGCGTCAAGTTCTTTTATCTCAAAAGATCAAGGAAGATTAGATTTCTCAAATAACCCCTTTAACCACAGGAGAGGAATGAGAGTTGTTTCATTAAGCAGGTTAATTAAAAGTATGTTCGGGTTCTGATGACTGAATTCTAAATCAACTGTAGAAACTTGAAAAAGGCTGAAGAGAAAATAGCTGCCCATCTCAGCATTAAAACTCTCTTTCTGTCTTTCTCTAGCACTTCCTCTCTACCTTTATCCACTTCTCCTTAACTTCACCTTTATTCTCTCTTGTTTTATCTATCTGTCTGACATGATAGACAGCCGGTTCTGGGGGTGGAGCGTGGGGGTGCTGATTATGTAGGTTGAGATGGAACAGTAGAGGAAAAGTGCAAATGTCAGTGAAACTGTCTGCTTCATTTACCCAGAACCAAAAAAGTGGCTTATTACAAAAGACTGATTGAGGATAGAGCATTCAGGAGACCTCGAGGACCTGCAATGAAGGTAATAGGACTTCATACAGTAGAGCCAAGCATCCTCATAGAACAATCTCTTAATTGAAGAAACTCAATGCAAGTTTTGTTTGTTTTTTGTGGGGTTTTTTATGCACTTGACTTAAAACTAAGTGGTGCAGAAAATAACTGATATAAAGTGCAGAAATTAAAAGGCTAGTTCACAAAAAAAAAGAAAGAAAGAAAGAAAACAAGTCTTTATGACGCCTTTCCTGTATGTCATCGTTTTGACTCCTTTTATATGTGAGACACAAATCAAGTTATTTTCAACAAATCTTAATTACACGCTGACATATGAGTCAGTAAATAGATTTAAATCTCACGAACCTAAAATATACACCACAGTAACAGTTCCCAGTTCTTTTTAATTCGGACATAACTGAAAAAAATGACTCGCATGACTAGTATGTCATCATTCTGTGTGACTCCTTTCAAATGAGGAACAAAAATAAAGTGATTCGAACAAATGTTAATTGCACGCTGTCATATGAGTCAGTAAATAAACTGAAATCTCACAAAACTAAAATAAACATCACAGTAACAGTTCCCAGGTTCATTTTGAATCGCTGAAAAATTACTCACATGACTCTTTTTCTGTATCATTATTCTAAATGACTCCTTCTCGGTAACAGCTCTGAGCGTTGCACTGACTGAGTGAGTCTGATTCAAACTGCAAATGTACAAACAAGTGTGAGAACAATTTGTGAATCATTTGAAATAACTCATGAAAGATTTAAATTAACTAATGGCACCATGCACACAAGATGATATCTGACGAAACTGCATATTTTTTATATAGCTTAGTTTCTGAATTTTTAGTCATATAGCTTATATAGCTTAGTCAGAAGTTTTTCTGACTGTTTTTCTGTCAGAAGTTTTCTGTCAGAAGACTGTTTTCTAGTCAGAAGTTTTTCTGACTGGTTTTGTTTAGTATGGAAAAAAGTTTTCTCTTGTTTTTGGTGTTTTGTTTTTGTTTTAGTCAGTTTTGGATCTGATAGCTTTGTTTGAAGAACAGGCTGAAATGTATGGAAGTCCCTTTATTTATTTAAAAACAAATAAAAAATATTATTTGGTAAATCATGATTATTACATAAAAACTTAAAATTATGAGATGCTAAATCATAATTATAATTTAAGTTGAAATTATGGCATTAAAAGGATATGAAATTGTTCAAATAAAATTATTTATATAAATTTTATAAATTTTATTGTTTATATAAATTTTCACATTTTGACAGTTGACAGTTGTCATAATTAAGAATTTTTACATAATTTCAATTTATGTCATAATGTCATTATGACTTTTTTTGTCATATTTATTTTTTTAAATTTTTGTCATAATTTTGACTTATAATTTCACCTCATGTCATAATGTCATATCATAATTTCAACTTTTTATCTCCTGACTTAGAATGACATAATCTTAACTTTTATTATTTTTAACTAATTATCTCATAATTTTGACTTTTTATGTCATAATTATGACCATGTGGGTCATAATTATGATTTAGCAAAGCATGACTTTTCTCTCATGTGGTGACAATGAGAAATGCCACGGTGTAGCACTGGTTCTAAATAACACCTAAATGAATAAATATGATGTGGCACACCAAGGTTGAAATGTGCATACATGAATGAAATTACAGTTTTTTTTATTGTTGTTTTATGAATTATTCATAAAAAAAAGACATCATGACAAGAATGTGCAGTTTTTTGAAATGCAGTGCAATGTTGACCTTTTTAGAAAAAAAGGCTATTCATGCTCATCCTAGAATATATGAAAACTCACAAAGGAACATTGTTTGCATCATATGTCCCTGGTTCAGTAAAATGACTTCATCTTCCTAAATATTCATCCACAATGTACAGCAATATTCAAACCAAATTATTCCTGTGAGAATGCTGCATGTGCCATTGCAACAGATGTGAACTGACAGCATTCTTTGGCTGTCCTCAAACATAAACCCTTCATGGTGGAGAAAAGATGACACATCACACCATACTGGGCAATGTGATTTTGTTCTTTGGATATGAATGTAAGCAATTTGCCAAATGGCAGCCCTGCCACAAATTCCCCAACTCCATGAAGTTGACAGTGACAGCTGAGATTTGGATGAGTTTCACGAAACAGCTGATTCTGTCAATTTGAAAGTATCTGAAAACATTGAGCATGTACGTACTTCTGTGGAATACAACATCAAATGTAAGGTGTGTGTTTTGTTCATGTTACCTGCATTCTTTCTTTTTCACTTAATTTGTTCATTTTTGCATGTTCTTTATTTCATGTGTTGTTTTGTAACTGATGTACTTACAATTTTAGCATCGCCTTTTTACCTCTTTTCCTTCATGTGGTTTTGAAAACTCACATTTCACAGTGTTAATTGTCACACCTCTTCTGTTGCTCACATACACTAATTGGCAATCATTGTGACTGAACTTTGTTTGCCAGGTTACAGGTATCAAATCTCTGAATCATATTCAGAGTTGTGTTGCAGCAAGTAAACTAGATATCCATAAGAAGATCTCTGTATTACACTTTTTTTTGTGTGTTGCCTGTGAAACAATCTATATTACTTATAGATGGACACAAATTACTGATTACAAAATCTACATATATTTCCCACTATTTTTTTCTTAATGTTTTTTTCTCACCTGCAGCATGGAGCTTTTATACAACAATTCGAGTAAACAAGAAGTTAACACTGAGTAACTTACATTTTACACCCAATATTGCCAGTACATTACATTTTTGTGACACTAACGAAAAACAAAACAAAAGCTGATGGATGGGTCAATTTGAGGTGAAATTTGGGTCAGTTGAGTGAGCAATTGAATGACTCATTCTTAAAAACAGTAGTTTGTTTCATTGATTGATGAATCAGTGTTTTGAACTAATCAGTTGAGTGAGTGATTCAATGACTCACTCATAAAAAGAGTTATTTGTTTCATTGATAAAAAAAAAAAATCTGTTTTTGAAGAAATTGGTTTAGTGAATGATTCAATGACTCACTCATAAAAACAGTAGCTTGTTTCATTGATGAATCATTGTTTTAAACTAATCAGTTGAGTGAGGGATGCAATGGCTTACTCATAAAAATGGTAGCTTATTCATTGATGAATGAATCAGTGTTTTTGAACTAATTGGTTGAGTGAGTAATTCAATGATTCACTCATAAAAATAGTAGCTTGTTTCAGTGATGAATGAAACTGTTTTTGAATAAGTCAGTTAAATGAGTGATTCAATGACTCATTCATAAAAACAGTAGCTTTTTTTAGTGATGAATGGATCAGTGTTTTACAGTCATTTAAATGAATGGTTCACTTTGAAAGACAGTTACTTGTTGCCACCTACTGCCATATTAATGTTACCTCCAGAAAAATACAGTCTGTCTGAAAGCAACCAGTCAAGAAGAGTGATAGAAACAATGAGAAGTCCCAGAGCTGTCTGATGATTGTGACTGCTAATTCTGAAAGGAGAAAAGTGCTACCTGAATGAGTGACATTAGTCTAATGATGTTGTTATGCTAATTGTTCTGGGTGCTGGGCTTTAACAAAGAGGTTATAAGTTCAGCCCCAAATTGGTGTGAACCCAGGACTGAAGTTAATGAGATCACAATCCTTCTCCATCACCAGTGTGCCCTTCACACTCATTTAACTCTAGGTTACTTCAAGAAGTCTGCCAGTGCAATCAGTATATTGTCATTTTCATTGGATTAATTAATGGAATATGCTTAAATAGCAATTAGCTGAATGCATGGTAGATAAGAGAATAAATGATACTGTAACTAAATTGATTAAGGTAAACAATAATTGTAATCTATCTTTTACTTAGAACAGATATTTGATACATTCAACAAAACAGACTACTGTCTTCTGCTTCTTTCATTTCCTCATTACCTGTTCTCATTATGTGTCAACACTACCAGAAATAGAACAGTAGATACACATTTGTGTATCAAATACTTACTAAAGATATCAACAAATTCAAACTTTGGTGAAGAATGAATTGAGAATATATGGGTTCACAATTGCTCCAGCTACTGAAGAAAATCTGATGGTACTGATAAAATAACCATGTTTTGCATATCGTGCAGGTATTAAATGCCACATCAGTTGTTTTTCATTTATTATTTTATGTAGAACCTATATATATATATATATATATATATATATATATATATATATATACACACACACACACACACACACACCCTATATACAAATATATCAAGAACCATTGTTATATAGCCACTTTAAGCAATACACCAACAAACTTTAAAAGCAGCAGAAAGTCTAGGCTCAGAACAGCTCTTGGATCCGGCTTTGATTTAAATGAATTTTGCAAACATAAGCTGCTCCATTTTTTCTTTGTGGATGTTTCCCACGTCCTTTTACCCTTTCTGGAGCATGATGAAGATAAAGTTAGACAGCGGAAGAAGAAAATGGCAAATTATTGCTGCAGAGTCAATGATGAACAAGCGGCTGCATGTCTGCTGTTATCCTACTGGAGAAATATATACAACCAAACACTATTAATGGGTGAATTATATGCATGCCAACAGCCAAGTCATTTCATGACATACACAACAGTATATTTAAAAATGAGACCCTAGAGAGTTTATATTTATATTTTTATATTTATGGTTATGTTGCGTGAACATCACAGACATATACAGATCACATAAACCTAAAAATTCTCGAGACATTATACACTGTGGCATCTGAACAGGTGACACACAGCTTAATTAAATTGTATTTTTTATACTCAACACAGAGGCAGTCAAAGTGACACAGATCAATCTTGCATATGCAGGTTGTTAAAAAGTTTGTGACTGAAAAATATTCTGTTGAGGCTAATGACAGTAAAAAAAGAACAAAAGAGATAACTACGAAAACATATGATATCTGCCGTTTTTAATATTTGTATAAATATACAAAGACACTAAATCATCTGAAAAACTTTAATCTAACAATGTGGTAAATTCATCATTCATCATGCATTCATCAAACAGCATTATTATGAAAAGAATATATGTTGTATGGACAACAGCACAGTTCTCTGCCTGGGGATCTTCAGCTCTGACTAATTTTGAACTACGCAGAGGAAAACTGTATTTCTTAGACTTTGCTTTTATGTAACTCAGGAGAATTAATACAATCCCAATTATGTTTCTTTAAAGTATCGACTTTGTCTGAGATGTTTCTGCTAAAATGCCTTTGGATAAATAAAAATAGACTCAAATGAGACAATTGTTGACATACAGTAAGACTACAGAGCTGATTATGCATCAGAGGAATCTGATGAGAAACGTAGCAGCTTTTGATAGCAGTCTCAGTATCTTGGCAAATCTGAGCACAGTGTGAGACAATATTGTTCCCCTTTCAGTCGGTCACTCCGAGTCACGTCGGATGACCGACGAAATTGGGATCTCGCCAGAGAGACCAATCCACTTCGAGTGTAACTAAACGAGCCAATGGACATTGGCATGCGATTATTGCATCCAGCTGCCGCTGATCACAGCGTGAGCATAAGAGGCAGCTGATGCACCGCATCAATTATCCTTTCGCTTCGGAGCCGAGCGGTAGTGGTTAAAGCTACTGCTCTCCCTTCCAAGAGAGTGTTCTGCGAGCGAGTGCGGGCGTTACGGCGCGGCAGCGGTGGTCACGGTGTCCGGGAGAGAAAGATCGTCTTCCTGCTGACAGCCACACTAGGAGTGTGCGGTGGCCAGCTCCCCTGCGTGCTTCAGCACTAAAAGAGCATTTCTCTGAAAGAGCAATTTCTCTAAAAGAGCAACACGGGTGATCGCGTCTTTTTAAAGATGTCTTTTCACCCGTGCGTTTCTGGGTGTGGTCGTTTCCTGGCGCCTCAGGACGGTCACGATCGCTTCCTCACGTGTCTGGGCATTCAGCACGCTGAGGTGGCTTTCGTGGATGGTTCATGTTCTTCTTGCGGGGACATGACCATCTCGGAGTGCGACTCTGCTATGTCAAACATGGCAGAGTCCCTCTGCCTGCCGTGATCCGGCGTGCACACTGGATCCGGTGGAGTTAGAGGTGATTTGAGGATTACGGTGAGGGCTTCCCCAAGTGGAGCTCCTCACCCCTCAAGCACTCCGCAGCCGGTGGAGCTGCCGAAGGAGCGCGCTGGCCACGCGTTTCCTTCGGTGCCCCCTCTGACGACCAGATGTCGATCACCGCATCGGAGGGCGGGCCCTCTCTCTCCGGGGATGACGACCCGGCTGCGTTGCCCCCTTCGGGTGTGGTAGCGTTGTCCGTGCCAGACCCAGAGATGACGGCTATGCTTTCCCGGGCCGCCGAGAATGTCGGGCTCGTGTGGAATCCTAAAAAGCCACCGTGTCCCGATCCTTCGAGGCTGGGCGAGTGGTTCCTCGGTGGGGGTGGCGCTGGTTCTCAGCGCCCCCCTCCGGTGCCATTCTTTCCGGAAGTGCATGAGGAGCTGACAAGATTGTGGAGGGCACCTTTCACTGCCCGAAACACATCTTGTAGTTCTTCCGCTCTCACCACCCTCGATGGTGGAGCCGCTTTGGGGTATGCGGGCATCCCCTCGGTGGAACGGTCTGTGGCCATGCAACTGTGTCCAACAGCCGCTTCCACCCTGCGGGGTGATCCGTGTCTCCCCTCACGGGCCTCTAAGTATTCGTCAGGTCTAACTGGCAGTGCTTGTAGAGCCTGTGGGGAGGCGGCTTCCGCCCTCCACGCTATGGCGTTGCTGCAGGTCCACCAGGCCAAAGCACTGAAAGACCTGCACGAGGGTGGTCACGACCTGGCGGTTCTACATGAGCTGCGTGCTGCGACGGACCTCGCGCTACGAGTGACGAAGGTGACCGCACAGTCTCTGGGTTGTGCGATGTCCAGGAGCGCCATCTCTGGCTGTGTCTCGCTGACATGACGGGGCAGGAGAAGGTACTCCCGTGTCACAGACCGGCCCTTTCGGCGACGCTGTCGAGAGCTTTGCCCAGCAGTTCTCGGCAGCCCAGAAGCAGACTGAGGCAAACACATCATGCGCCGGAGGAAACCTGCTGCTTCCACCCCGGCTGCAGCCACTCAGCCTGCTCGTCGCCGTGGGCGCCCCCTGCGGCCGTCCCCGCTCCCGCGCAGCCGCAGCAGCCTTCACCAGGCAGCGTCGTGGAGCCGGTCGCAGGCAGGACGCCCAGCCCGTCCAGGCCCCCGCCAAACCTGGCGGCAAGCGCAAGTGCAAGAGGCCCTGAGACGGGCGACCCAGAGATGGAGGAGACTGCTCATCGGGAGATGGTGACTGCACCACTCCCTCCCCCGGAGGAGGGCCGGGTGGAGTATCTTTTGTTCATTTTGTTCCGCCGCTGGCCCAGCAGCCAGCGGTACCCAAAACATCAGTAAAGAGCGGTCTCCTCAATCTCCGGGTCTCAAGAGGAGGAGAGTGGTGATCCGTGCATCACAGGATCACTTCCCTCCTCCTCTCTCGCCAGCAGGCAGCGGGTGGTTGCCCAAGAGCACCCCTCCTGCCCATTCGTGGAACCAGGTAAGGGCAGTAGCACTCCAGTCCCTGCTTCAAGTCGTCAAACGCCGGGCTGTCACAAGCCTCAAGCCGGGTTCCTGTGTCTCCTCCCATGCGAGGAGAAATCAGGTGAGTGCTACACTACACACCCAGACCCCGCCCCCTGCCGTCACAGGCCCTGGGGCCGGTCCCTGTGTTCCACCTCGCTGCCCCACCGCGGGCATGTCGGTGGGCCCGTTGGCCCCGCTGGTGCGGTCTCTCGGAGCCTGGTTAGCGCTCCCCAGCCCGTCCCGGTGGCTCCTGCGGACCATCAGACTCGGCTATGCGATTCAGTTCGCCCGGCGTCCCCCCCAAGTTCAGGGGCATCCGGTACACTTCAGTCAAAGCCGTCGATGCCCCTGTCTTGCTCGCGGAGATTGCAGTCCTACTGGCGAAGGATGCAATAGAGCCGGTCCCTCCAGCCGATATGAGGTCGGGGTTTTACAGCCCTTACTTCATTGTGCCCAAGAAAAGCGGTGGGTTACGACCGATCTTGGATCTGCGAGTTTTGAACCGTGCACTTCACAAGATGCCGTTCAAGATGTTGACGCAGAAACGCATTCTTGGATGCGTCCGTCCCCTAGATTGGTTTGCAGCAATCGACCTGAAGGACGCGTACTTTCATGTTTCGATTCTCCCGCGAGACAGGCCATTCCTGCGATTCGCGTTCGATGGTCGGGCATATCAGTACAAGGTCCTGCCCTTCCGGCTGTCCCTTTTCGCCTCGTGTCTTCACCAAAGTCGCAGAGGCGGCCCCTTGTTCCCCTGAGACAACGGGGTGTGCGCATTCTCAACTACCTCTACGACTGGCTCATACTTGCACAGTCTCGAGAGCTGTTGTGCGCACACAGGGACCTGGTGCTCAGGCACCTCAGCCAGTTGGGCCTTCGGGTCAATTGGGAAAAGAGCAAACTCGTGCCAACGCAGAGGATCTCTTTTCTCGGCATGGAGTTGGATTCGGTCAACCAGACAGCACGCCTCACCCAGGAACGTGCTCAGTCGGTGCTGAACTGCCTCAAGACTTTATCAGGCAGGACAGCGGTCCCACTGAAACTCTTTCAGAGGCTCCTGGGGCATATGGCTGCAGCTGCGGCCATAGTTCCGCTCGGTCTGCTCCATATGAGACCGCTTCAGCACTGGCTCCATGATCGAATCCCGAGGTGGGCGTGGAAACGCGGTACTCACCGGGTTCAGATTACACCGGCCTGCCGCAAGACCTTCAGCCCGTGGTCAGATCCTTCGTTCCTTCGGGCAGGAGTGCCCCTGGAGCAGGTATCCAGGCATGCTGTGGTATTCACGGATGCCTCGGCCACCGGCTGGGGTGCCACGTACAACGGGCACGCAGTATCAGGGGTTGGACGGGCCCCCTTCTGCGTTGGCATATCAATTGCCTCGAGTTGCTGGCAGTACGCCTTGCCCTGTGCCGCCTCAGAGGGCGCCTTTGGGGCAGGGACGTTCTGGTCCGTACGGACAACACTGCGACCGTTGCCTATATCAACCGGCAAGGCGGTTTGCGCTCCCGTCGCATGTCGCAACTCGCCCGCCACCTCCTCCTCTGGAGTCAGAAGCATCTGAGGTCCCTTCGTGCCATCCACATCCCAGGAGTGTTCAATCAGGCGGCCGACGAGCTGTCTCGAGCGGCACTTCCTGGGGAGTGGAGACTCCATCCCCAGGCGGTCCAGCTGATTTGGAGTCGGTTCGGAGTTGCTCAGGTAGACCTGTTTGCATCTCCAGAAACCACCCACTGCCAGTGGTTCTACTCCCTGTCCGAGGCAACGCTCGGCACGGATGCACTGGCACACAGCTGGCCCCAGGGCTTGCGCAAGTATGCGTTTCCCCCAGTGAGCCTGCTAGCACAGACATTGTGCAAGATCAGGGAGGACGAGGAGCAGGTCCTGTTAGTGGCTCCATATTGGCCCAACAGGACCTGGTTCCCGGAACTCATGCTCCTCGCGACAGCCCCTCCCTGGCCGATTCCTCTGAGGAAGGATCTGCTTTCTCAGAGACGGGGCACCCTCTGGCACCCGCGTCCAGACTTGTGGAAACTTCATGTGTGGTCCCTGGACGGGACGCGGAGGTTCTAGGTGACCTGCCCCAGGAGGTAGCGCTCACTATCGCTTCAGCACGAGCACCGTCCACAAGACGGGCCTATGCGCTGAAGTGGAACCTGTTCGTCGAATGGTGTTCCTCTTACCAGGAGGACCCCCGGAGATGTTCGATCAGAGCCGTGCTTTCCTTTTTGCAACAAGGGTTGGAGCGTAGGCTGTCCCCCTCCACCCTTAAGGTATATGTTGCTGCTATTTCTGCCCACCACGACCCCATAGAGGGGAGGTCGGTGGGGAAGCACGATCTGGTCGTCAGGTTTCTTAGGGGGGCCAGGAGGTTAAATCCTCCGAGGCCTCCCTCCCTTCCCTCTTGGGATTTGGCTTTGGTGCTAAGAGCCCTACAAACTGCCCCCTTTGAGCCATTGCAGTCAGTCGAGTTGAAGTTTCTTTCTATGAAAACCCTACTCCTGACTGCATTGGCCTCAATCAAGAGGGTGGGGGACCTGCAGGCATTTTCGGTCGACGAATCGTGCCTTGAGTTTGGGCCGGCTGACTCCAGTGCAACACTGAGGCCCCGGCCCGGCTATGTGCCCAAGGTTCCTACCATGCCCTTCAGGGACCAGGTAGTGAGCCTGCAAGCGCTGCCCCTGGAGGAGGCAGACCCAGCCCTAGCTTTGCTCTGTCCTGTACGCGCACTGCGTCAGTACGTGGATAGAACTCAGAGCTTCAGGACCTCAGAACAGCTCTTTGTCTGTTACGGAGGACAGCAGAAGGGGAAGGCTGTCTCCAAGCAGAGGATGGCCCACTGGATAGTGGATGCCATCACCTTGGCCTACGAAGCACAAGGTGTGCCCTGCCCGCTCAGGTTGCGTGCTCACTCCACTAGGGGTGTCGCATCGTCCTGGGCGCTGGCTCGTGGTGCCTCGCTAGCAGACATCTGTAGAGCTGCGGGTTGGGCGACTCCCAACACGTTCGCTAGGTTTTATAGCCTACGTGTCGAACCGGTTTCCTCCTGTGTTCTCACCTCAAACGGGTAGTGGCACTGAGAGGGCCGGCTCAGAGTCGGCTTGCGGCGTCCTTACGCCTAATTCTCCAGAGAGTTCCTTAACCAGGCAAACCCTGTTGAGTCCTCCAGCACTCCGGCGTCCGGACACGGCGGAGCGTCCGGCGCCAGGCCTTCAGCCAATGAATTCTTGAAAACTGGTGCGAGGCTAGTGCCCATATGAGAGACCCTGTCGGGATCCCATATGTGTATTCCACGGTATTCTTATTAGAGCCGTGTTTCCCCTGGCGGACCACGTTCTGCCATCTCTAAAGATGCAGCCTGAGCCATCTCAGAGACTTCCATGTGCAAAAGGGCCCTCTGGGTTACTTCACATGTTTGAATGTCACTTAAACCCCCTTTGGGAGGAGGTGACTCCGCAGTGTGCCTCTTCCAAGTGGAAGGGCACGCTTCCCAGTGTTATCCTAGTCCTACTGTTTGGGTTGCTCAAGGAACACCAGTAGTTGACCTTCTCTGTGTAGAGCCCGGTCCTATCGTCTGCCTTATAGGAAGGGTCAGGAGCCCTACACAGGGCACTGGAAGGGGCAGCTCCTGTGGCGCTTTGGTAGGGATCCCAATTTCGTCGGTCATCCGACGTGACTCGGAGTGACCGACTGAAAGGGGAACGTCTCGGTTACGTATGTAACCCTCGTTCCCTGAAGGAGGGAACGGAGACGTCACGTCCCGTCGCCACAGTCGCTGTACCACCGCTGAGCTGCCGGGTCGCCGGCTCGGCTCCTCAGCGAAAACATAATTGATGCGGTGCATCAGCTGCCTCTTATGCTCACGCTGTGATCAGCGGCAGCTGGATGCAATAATCGCATGCCAATGTCCATTGGCTCGTTTAGTTACACTCGAAGTGGATTGGTCTCTCTGGCGAGATCCCAATTTCGTCGGTCATCCGACGTGACGTCTCCGTTCCCTCCTTCAGGGAACGAGGGTTACATACGTAACCGAGACGATCTTCTCTCTAACTCTAAAGGTAAGTCTTTTTCTCAGGAAAAAAAGTATGAGAGGCAGATTTACGCAAATCATTTGTTCCACTTGTTCTCCATTTAATCTTACTGCTGGCACAATAGAGATATAAGATATTTCATTGGTGATTTTTCTTCGCTAAGGATAGACTATAGCTTACTGAATCATTTAAAATGAATGAATCTTTTGTATATCTGTCAATTGTGAAATTGAAATGCACTATCTATGGACTATTTTCCTCTACCTACATCACACTGAAATGCATATAAGAAGCCATTCACACAGAATGCATATTTGCATTTAAAAATAGGAGTGGAATGAAAAATGCTGTGTCATGCAAAACCCTCAAAAAGACACAAGACACGAATGCATCGGTCAAACATGACTGTCTTCCGCTGGTTTGCATAGAAAAACAATAGTGCAGTGAAATGGAAAAATGCAAAAATGCCAATAAACACTACTGAGTTAACACTTCCCAATGAAACATAAGAGTTTGAGACAAAGGAGGTCTAACACATGAAGAAAAAGGTATAACTTAGAATTCATCCCCCATTCATTTCAGTGTCTCAATGGCAGTTGTTTGGCTGATGCAGCCTTTAACTATGCAATCTGCATACATCTTTGCTCTTATGTTTCAAGCATCAAAAACATTATATTTATGAGTTAAATGCACATGAACGGCACCACAAAGTTGTAATTATGATTGGAAAACTTTCTTTAAGCCCAGAGTTTCCCAGTTGGGGGCACGTCAGCAAGAAAACATATTTGTATTAACCGTAAACTTGTTGAAATTATTATTAATTACCTCTGCCTGAGGTGTAAATACCATGTGACTAATCACTTAGACCAGTGATGCCATGACAAATCTGATTGGCTGATGGCACCACAAGTCCCACGTTTCTTCAATAGCAACATTATTGAACTGCGATGTGAAAAATACCAATTTTATACAATGCCCTTCAATATTAAAAGCCCCCTGAGAATCAGTAAGGCACTGGTAAAACATATATCATAATAAAATATTTGTAATATGGTTCTCGCAATTTTTTATTTTATTTTTATTTTTTTGTCTGAATACATGGCCATCAGTGGATTCTTTTGTCCCCATAATCGTGCATCTATCAGCACAGGCTGACTGGTCCATGCTAACCATCCAAATCTAGCCCATGAATGAATACTGAAATGTAATATCATGATTTTAAATTTCAATCTCCTCACTAAACAACAGATGTAACCCCAGTGAACAGGAGAAAGTCTCTCTCTGTACCAAGAAAAGTGGAGAGATCTTTTAAGCAGCTGACCCCTTACAAAAAAAAAAAAAAATACTGCAGTTTTTTTAAAAGTAATACTGCAGTTTTTGTTACATGTAGAAAACTGCAGTAGTACTGAAATATTTAATACAACAGAAGTACAACTCAATACTACCGAAGTGCAATACTAATAAAATGCTGTACAGTAACACTGAAATGCAACCAGAATATTCAGAATAACAAGTTTTATTTGCACACATTTGCAGTATAATGAATTAAGGTACAAAACAACAATTAATAGACAGCAATGCAACTTACACATTCAAGTTCCAGAATGGTAGGAAAGACATTGTTAAAGTAATTCATGTGACTCCAGTTGTTTTAACTCAATTTTATGAAGTGACCCGAGTGTTTGCGTCCAAAAAAAACAAACAAACTAATTTACCACTTATTTACAAAATTATTGATCTGTAATGTGCATTCATGAGAGCATCACAACACACGAGTGTTGTGTTCATGCGACAGAAGACAAAATTGAGGTTAAACCACTGGAGTCACATAGATTACTTTCACAATGTCTTTCCTACTGTTCTGGAACTTGAATGTGTAACTTGCATTGGTGCCTATAGAGGGGTCAGAAAGTTCTCGGATTCCATCAAAAATATCTTGATTTGTGTTTTGAAGCTGAACAAAGGTATTACGGGTTTGGAACGACATGAGGGTGAGTAATTAATGACAGAATTTTAATTTTTGGGTGAACTATCCCTTTAATGTTTGTGGAGTACAATTTGACTGGAAGGGTAAAACTAAGTTAATTTTCATTAGTTTGTTTGGTTACAGGTCATTAGATCTAGCGTTCTTACTGTATGTGTGTGCTACAGTAAAAGCCACACATTAATTTAGAATGGTGATTGAACTGATTGAAAAGATCTATGCTTTCATTGTTTTAATGCACACCTTCAAGTCAGAGAGAATCAAAGAGTCCACAAAAAAACTGTTGAGAGCTGATGTTAAGCATTGAGAATAATTGCTGATATAACTAGGTTTAATTACCTTTCCACTCCTTCAGCTCTCTCTCTGTTTTCATACTGAATTGGCACTAATATTGTAAATCATCTTTTAGCTCTTTGATTTCATTTAACTCCTCAATCTCTTCATGTCTGAAGATCTCTTCCATGGCTGAGGAGACAGAGGAATTGGTACACTTGATTTCTCCAGCACTCCCACAGGTCTTAGTTCCTGAAATACAATAGCAGTTATTATGTATTCTAAAATATAAAGATAATAGTTAATAAAAGATTAAATAAATAAAGTAGATTACTGCTCACCAGTATTTGAGTGCTTGTTTCACCACAGCCATCATCTTCTGTTGGATTATATTTTTGGTCTTCTTTTTTTTAGTTGTTACCAGTGCATTTTCCTGAAAATAGCAATCACACTTAGTGTGTGATTGCTATTTTCAGGAAAATGCACTGGTTGCCACTGTCGACTTCTGGCTTGCTAATTTGGGGACACATAAACACACTTAGTGTGTGATTGCTATTTTCAGGAAAATGCACTGGTAACAACTAAAAAAAAAAGAAGACCAAAAATATAATCCAACAGAAGATGATGGCTGTGGTGAAACAAGCACTCAAATAATGGACAAATGTCAATTTCCACACATTAATGTCACACTACTGAACATAAATGCTGGTGCTGATTTATTCTAGTTTTGTGTATATCCAGTACTAAATATTGTCAGATATATTTTTAATAACCTTACAGTGATAAAAAGAAAAATAATGATGCAAACATAATTCACTTGTGCTGTGAAGCAGCTCTAAACAGTAAAAAGTGTCATTGTTCAGTTGAAATCAGTGTTGACTAAGTTAATTTCAATAACTATATAAAAATCATCAAATATGAAATAATTTTATTGCATCTACATAGCAGTTGTGCAGAAAATAGTGGTGTCATCATCTAGCTCAGTTCAGTCCTCATCCAATAGTGTCAGTGGAGTCAGATCAATAATATTGCTGAATATTATGTGTCCCCAAATTAGCAAGCCAGAAGTGGCAAGGAGCCCAAACTCCATCAGGTGACAGAATAGTGGAACAAAAACCTTGGGAGAAAGTATGTTTAGTTTAGGGATCAGTTCTCCTCTAGCCAACAAATGAACATGGTGTGATTATGATTCAGGCTGCATCACAATTTAGCATGAAATATACAGGACTGTAGGCCTACAAGTAGCTGGAGTTATTAATCACATTTAAATACTATCTAAAATCAGGTTTACATTTGTGGCTAACTAGAATGTGGGTGACCTTTAATGCATTTCCAGAAATAAAGTCTCACCAACATCTGTTGAGTGCCTTTTCACTGTCTCTCTTCTCTCTTTCCTAATGCTTCCTCTGTTGCAAACAGGGGTACACTGTACGCTGAACACTTTTCAATGATTTTTTTCCTCGTCAATTAGGGGTTGACGCTCTCCTAGAAACAAACAAACAAATACACAGTATGTTCAGTGCAATTTTGTTCATTACATTATTATAAATGATGTACTGATGCTATTGGAATGAGAACTGAACTGAGCTGGACAATGACATGGCTAATTTCTACAGATCTGCTTATAACAAATTGCTGAGCCTCTGCATAATTAAATGCATCTATACACATGGTTGTCACTAATTGGATTGAGATGTTTATGTTTTATTAGATCATATTTTAAAATTTTATAATATAATTTTTTATAGTAAAACAGCATTAAACCAGTTGTTTTGTTTTTCTATCAGACTTGAGTTCTGTGTGTTCTGTGTATCATAAGCTCCTCGCGCACAGACCCGCGTGCGCTACAGATCTGTACTGAAGCGGCTTTCCTCTCATTTTCCTCTCATCTCAGCGGGTTGAATAAGATATAGTCTCTTTACATCTCTCTAAAATTATAACTAAAGATATATGAGGACATTATACATTATACTCACCGCTAAACTGGATGACTCGCTCCTGCTCGCCTGATGAACTTCTTCCGGAAAGCGTTTCTTCTCTTTTGTCACACTTGTGAATGGTCTCGGGGTGTAATGTTGTTATGTCTTTGAGCTTTAATTGTGATAGTTCACATATGAACGATGTTGTCAAACCAAAACGTATTTTATACTTTTATATCCATCCTGCAGTAGACACTACGGAAAAGACGCTGATTTACGTTACTAGTAATCAGCTGCTCTCGAGACTCGTTGTCAGGACAACGACCGTTGGCGCGAAGAAAGATCTCACGCGCGGGCTATTAATCTATGCGGGTGAAATATTCCATAGGCAAGTATTATTATTATTTATTTTATTTTATTTTATTTTTTGTCCAAAAATATTTTTGTACGAATATTTTATAGGACGTCTACATTACAAAAAATAAAATAAAAAATAATTAAATAAAAAAACGCTTGCCAAGTCTACCATAACCACAGCACTTGCTACATGTTGTTGCACAATATAGCGTAACTGCAGTACAGGGAAAATACATGAAGACTTTAATGGCAATGAAAAGAACCTCATTGCCATTAAAGTGAGATTACTGAACCTAATCGTAGGAGCTTTATTTAAAAAATGCTCATAAAAAAATAAATAAATAAATTTAATCAGACAGACTTAGAAGTTTTTGCATCTGAAATCTTCAGATACATTTGAGACCACTGAACTGCAGTGATATTGTATCTGTACTTCATTATACTGCAAATCTGCAGTTGCACTTCATTGTACTGCAGTTATACTACTTTGTACTGTAGTTTTACTGCAGTTGTACTTCAATGTACTGCAGTTATTTTTTGTAAGGGACTTCTGAAATCCAGGGGTCATGTGATATTGTCAGTGCTGGGGCTGCATTTTTGTGTTAAACCCTGCTGTAGGCGACTGTACAAACTCAATGCGAGTCTCTAACACCTCGCCGTCAGACAGAATTTAAGTTTAAGAACTGTATCCCAGCCAAATAAAGGTCATGTAACCTGTAAAGTCAATTTTACTGTGCTTGAAATTGGATTACTGCAGTTCAGACGGATAAAGCTTAAAGAAGAACACAAAAATATGTTTTTTAGGCCAATTAGTAATGTTTTAGGAGTAATATTTTACATTATCAGCTATAGTTTTAGGAAACTGTATTTGTTGTGTGTGTGTGTGTGTGTGTGTGTGTGTGTGTGTGTGTGTGTGTGTACGTCCTTCATTCCAGTGTGGAAAAACACCGCGAAAGCCACCAGCCATACAACTAAAAGTCACACACCGCCATCTGCTGTTCATGTTTGAGTATTTCAGGTAGGCCTATTACACCAAGACTGAAACCTTGTGCTCAATCTTTCTAAAAAAAAAAAAAAAAAATACCTGAAAGTGAACAAGTGCATTAATGTCTTCGAGTGACTCTATTATTACCAGATGAGAAAATGACAAAGTGTAGCTGACAAAGCAATTTCTCTCTTCTCTCACACGGACCTCCCATCTGAATGAGATGACAAGACAATTACAGCGCCAAGATTGATCTTTTAAAAGGCTCTTCACTTCTTCGGTAATTACATACTTGATATCAGGTCTAATGAAGATGTTGTCAAGTTTGCAATGTAGTTAACATGGGAAAGGAAGGAAGAAAGAAACTCCACCCACAATTTCTTTTTCTGTCTCACTTCTAAAATGCTGCTCTTTTATTTATTTATTTTTTAAATTTTAAAAAATAAATATTAGCCTAATCGATACAAAATATCAAAAGAAAGATTACTTTTAAATAAGACATTAACGTAAAAAAAAAAGTATTTTGAAGAAGAAATGAGGAAAGACAAAAAAAAAATTTCTTAAAAGCAAATTCAAAAATCATAGTATTTGGGGATTATAGAGCAAAGAAATAACATTTTTTTCCCTTTTTTATTTATTTATTATTTATTTGTCGTTTTTGTTGTGAATAAAAATCTTTAAGGACTCTTTCAGTGACTCCATTTCTAGTATCTTTCTAAAATAAGTTACATTTTGGTATACATTTAGCAAACTGAACAAATGAACTTAAGTCTCTTTCTTCTGTTAAACACAAAATAACATATTTTGAAGAATGTTGGTAGCCAAACAGTTGACTGACTTGGTATGGAGGAAAAAAAAATATTGTCAACTGTTTGGCTAACAACATTTCTTCAAAATATCTTCTTTTGCGTTTAAAGGGGGGGGGGGGGGGGGGGACTCATACAGGTTTAGAACAACATAAGGGTGAGTAAATTATGACAGAATTTTCATTTTTGGATGAACTAACCCTATCCGAATACCAGCAAACAGTAATATCCAAGGGCAAGACAAAAGCATAGTCCAGAAACAGGCAATGGTCAGGGCAGGCAGCAAAACATCCACAAAAAAGCAACAGTCCAAGGTCAAAATCCAAGAGAGCAATACAAAGTAACAAAATAAAAAGGCAATAACAATGGCGATGAAAAATTTTCCTTTGCTCTTGGAGAAATTGTCCTTGCTCTTCCAAGCTTTATAATGGCATGGGTGGCTGTTTTTGTTCAACAGCCCAAAAGTAGTGAAATAAAGTGCATCCATCCACATAAAAACGTGCCTCACATGGCTTCAGGGGGTGAATAAAGGCCTCCTGTAGCGAATCGGTGCGCTTTGGTAAAAAAAAATAAAAATAAAAAATCCATGTTTAAAATGATATAAACAGTTCTTGTAACTTCCGCTAACTGTCGTACGCGCATTCACAAGAGACTGCCTTTCCAGCGGATGCTGCCGGATGTATGCGTAGCACATGCGAGTGCGAGTATCGTGAAAACCAACTTTTGTTTACAGGAGCAAAGGAAACAAAGTTTCCTTACTACCAAAGGAAAACCAGTCTCCTTTTGGCTTATATCGAAATCCTCAGAAATTTAAATTCTTTTCTCTCTCTGTCACGCTTCCACATTGGTCACTAATCACCAGCGCGTGTGCTGCGCATACGTCCTACGTCATCCGCCGGAACGGCTTCCGCATACGACAGTTAGGAGAAGTGAGAAAAAGGTGTTTATATTGTTTTAAATATGGATATTTTCCTTACAAAAAAAACACATTGATTCACTACAGGAGGCCTTTATTCATCCACCACCCCCCGCTCCCTCCCCAAACAGGTTTCAGGCCCCATCATAGCACAGAAGTTGCACTTGTTAAAATTACAAATGTCTTGCTTCTTGTGTCAGACCAAGGCATCTCATTGCTAGTTTTACTTGATCTTAGTGCTGCGTTCGACACTATAGTTCATGACATACTCATAGATCGATTACAAAACTATACAGGTATTCAAGAGCAGGCTTTGGTGGTTTAGATCCTACCTGTCTGATTGTTATCACTTCGTCTATTTAAACAGGGAATCATCTCAATTAATGCCAGTAAAGTATGAAGTGCTGCAAGGATCTGTTCTAGGCTCTCTGCTATTTTCAATATACATGTTGCCCTGGTAATATAATTAGAAAATACAGGATTAGTTTGCATTGTTATGCTGATGACACTTAACTATATATTTCAACAAGACCAGATGAAACTTCTAAATTATCTAAGCTAACAGAGTGTGTTAAAAATGTAAAATATTGGATGACTAATAATTTTCTCCTATTAATTTTGGGGGAAAAACAGAGATATTACTTATTGGACCAAAAAACAACAACAAAAAAAAACAGTACACAGAATCTCGTAGATTACAGTTTGCATCTAAATGGATATACAGTAGTGTTACTTTGTCTATAGTCAAAAATTTGGGCGTTACATTATACAGCAACTTGTGTTTTGAAAATCATATTTCACTTGCACAAAAACAGCATTCTTCTATCTTAGAAACAATGCCAAGCTACGGAACATGCTACTTGTTTTTGATGCAGAAAAGCTTGTTCATACATTCATGACTTCAAGACTGGACTATTGTAATGCACTGCTAGGTGGTTGTCCTGCACATTCAATAAACAAGCTACAGGTAGTCCAAAATGCAGCTGCTAGAGTCCTTTCCAGGTCAAGAAAATATGATCATATTACTCTGAAATAGCCTTCCTGATAACGTTCGGGGTTCAGACACTCAAATACACATTATCATTCTTTTGCTTGGGTTGAACACATCGTTTTTGCTTGGTTGGAACAGTAGCAATGCTAATTTTGTCTCTATTTGCTTCTCTGTTTCTGCCACGAGATTGGTGTCCTCAGGCAACTAGGAATTACAAAAGCTTCAGTCTGGATCCAACCCTTACAAAGATCTGAGATGACCGAACACATCATTGCTGTTAATAGTGTTCACCGTCTGATTGATTATGTCATTGACTAACTGCATGATTTTTACTTTACATTTCTGCCATATGGACATCAACTTGACATAGTCACCACAGATAAACTACTACTAAATATACAGCAGAAAGTTCTGTGAGGTAGAATTTCCTGTAAATCTGCTTTGCAATGATTTGTGTCTTTTAAAGCACTATACAAATAGACTTGAATTGAACGGAATTAAATAAAGAATCTTTTGTGCAATTAAAATGTTCTATGAGTGTTAAAGGTTCTTCATGAAACCATGCACTGATGCTGATTAAGAACCTTATTTTTAAGCATGTGCAGTGCAAAATGTACATTTGTTGTCAATGTCTGTGAATAAAATGCTTGTCTTGCAGCTATTAGCTTTGCATTTAATACGCAACAGTCTTGCACAATTCAGAGGGGATTTTTTCCTCTCTACCGCTTCTGTGATTTCACATATGGAATCGTTCAGGAGATTAATAAGCTTACACTGGCTTTATGTGTGAAAATGTCAGCTGCAACTGCAGACCTGACTGAACAAACAAGTCACTTTTCCATATTTCAGCAGTCTTTGGTGTAGCCTACCTGCCGTGGCATCAGGCATTATTGGGATTTTATGTCTCTGGCTTTTGGAAAAAAAATAAATCTGATGCTGCATTTCACCGCCAGAGTCTCATTAGGAGTGAATGCAAATGTGCTTCCAACCTGTTAGAGCTTTGATAGTGGGAGTAGAGCATGTGCTGGATGGGCTCTAATGAAGTACAGCGTAGGAGAGATACTTTCATTGATGGAACTGACTTACCCACTTGCATGAAGAGCACTTTATGTCTTTATCTCATTAATCTTTAACCAAAAAACGTGGGAAAATAACGACAATTTACCACATAAATACTCAGACAAATCCGTCATGATGGACAAGAGAAGTATGAGAGCTGGTCTGAGGAGCTATTACAATGTCAGGTAGATTAATGACCGCGGATGAAAACAAATCAGGTAGTTATGGTATCAGCTGGATAGAGGTTCAGCATCACGGTGGGCTGTTTTCTGTCAGCTGTACCTAGAAGCTAAGATCAGGGTCATTATGTCTTCATAGCTATTAAGGCAAAATCAATAGAGGCTGAAAACAAAAGTAGCCAAAAAACAAAAAAGTTGTGGACATGGAATGCTTTTCGACAAACCATATTGAATCTTATTTGTTACTTTGCACATTATTTATGAACAAAATCTGAAAACTCCAAGATCATATTTCAGAGCCTCTAAATTATCAACATCATGATCAAAACTTTGCTGAAAAACCTGTTGTACACAGTCATAGTCTCAGTGATAGTTCCTACATTTTAGCAAGTAAAGCGCCATATAGAATAATTAAAACAAATATAGGTCAGGTAGTAAATATAAATTACTTTTATACTGACTTTTATTTTTATTTATTTATTTACTTATTTATATAACTTTTATATTTATATTGTCAGTAATATTTCAAGATTTACTGGACTAAAATGTAGCTATCAAATATGATACAATGTTCATTTGATCTCTTAATCATCAAAATACTGTGTGTGTGTGTGTGTGTGTGTGTGTGCGTGTGCGTGTGCGTGTGCGTGTGTGTGTGTGTGTGTGTGTGTGTATATACACACATACGTATACACTCACCAGCCACTTTATTAGGTACACCTGTTCAATTGCTTGGTAACACAAATTGCATTCAACTCAGTGCGTTTAGGCATCTAGATGTGGTGAAGACGACTTGCTGAAGTTCAAACTGAGCATCAGAATGGGGAAGAAAGGGGATTTAAGTGACTTTGAACTTGGAATAGTTGTTGGTGCCAGACGGGCTGGTCTGAGTATTTCAAAAACTGCTGATCTACTGAGATTTTCACCCACAACCATCTCTAGGGTTTACAGAGAATGGTCCGAAAGAGAAAATATCCAGTGAGCGGCAGTTGTGTGTGTATATATATATATATATATATATATATATATACACACACACACACGCACACACACATACATATATAGATATATATATATATATATATAATATATATATAATGCAATGCAGTATATTGATGATTAAGAGATCAAATGAACATTGTATCATATTTGATAAATAGCTACAATTTAGTCCAGTAAATCTTGAAATATTACTGACAATATAACTTTTAATGTAGAGCAATATAAATATAAAAGTTATATAAATAAGTAAATGAATAAATAAAAATAAAAGTCAGTATAAAAGTTGACACCTTAAATAAAATCGATTGATGCATTTTGAAGGCTTATAGCGCCTCCTTTAGAAAGCACATTGATTTAATGTTTTGTTTGCTGAATTACACACAGGGAAATTCTCATAATTGCAAATCTGTATATCTCACAACTGTGACCATTTCTATCATATTTAAGATTTGATATTTAAACCAGTATTACAAAAAAGGACTCATCATTCACTAACATTGCGTATTTCCCATGTAATAAAAGCGAAAGGCGCCTGGAAAGCCTTACAGAACGTTACCCTATAATTTTAATATTGCACCTTATTATTTTTCTACATTATGACTGACATTTTCAAAAAAAAGTGGGCACAATGAACCATAGTTTCAGGGTTCAGTGTTTTCCGGCACAGCAGATGGCAGTAATGGATGCCAACTGCCGTAAAACTCCGACGAAGAAGAAGAAGAAGAAGAAGAAGAAGAAGAAGAAGAAGACTCACAGCAGGCGGCGCTGA
Source organism: Spinibarbus caldwelli (assembly GCA_039654775.1). Taxonomy (NCBI): domain Eukaryota; kingdom Metazoa; phylum Chordata; class Actinopteri; order Cypriniformes; family Cyprinidae; genus Spinibarbus; species Spinibarbus caldwelli. The sequence continues at coordinate 22,596,913 of CM077250.1, forward strand.
GCAGCTTTGTGGCTTGTAGTTTGATGCTAGAAGTGTGTCAGGGCCATTACGAGCAGACCAGGAGGAACGACATGGCACTAAACTTGACTATCAACAGTAGCAACCCACCTCTAGGTAAGTACACTTGCGATGTGTTTAATATTCTCTAAACTACAAAGCATTTGCAGCGGAGCTCGATCCTCGTGCCATCGTGGCACATCGAAAATGATCTGTCTCCCTTTCCCATCGTTTAGCTGACTTTAACTGTTAATAGATTAAAAACAAGAACAACGACAGCAGTAGTAGTAGTAGTTTGGTACTGCTTTAGTAAAAGTGAAGTATAATTTGTGCGTTTTCATGACTGTGGCGGAGTTTTAAAGGTTTGCAGACACACAGGGAAAACCGAAGAATTTGTTTGAGCTTCTTTAATTTATGTTGAGTTCAGAGGCGTTTCATCATGTGTTTAAGATAGAAAAAATGGTAATAACGCTGCTGAATGAGTTTTATTGTTGGTCAGATGAATTGAAGTGCGCCATCCAGTGCTGGGAAAGCAGTGTCGCTGGCTGATGCAAGTCATTAGAAAGATCTGAATCTGTCTTTGAGCAGCAGCAATATACAACTCTTTTGTCGGACATATTTGTTTGTATATGTGTGTACTCATTATTATGGGCTCATATGATGGAGTAAGATATGAAATTAAGTGGCCGTGCTTTCTAATATGTGTGCAAAACCAGTGGGAACAACAGCAAACCGAAATCAAAATGGGTTTGACTGGTTTTATGCTCTAATTGAGTGTCTCAGAAATCTGTGGTCAAATGTTAATTATCAAACATGTTTTTCATAATTCTGAGAACTTGCATTTATGCATAAAGCAGAAAATGGCCATTTGTGTAAAAGCTGTATGGAGGTTTCTCAGTACGCTCGATTTTAATAAATCTATATAAATAAATTCTGTAAACAGTGCTTATTGATGTTAATGCAATGATTAGTGCTTATTGATACTATCCAATGCAGCTAAGTGTTTGTTATTTGACTATAATGTGATATTAACTGATTCATTGTTAATGTTGATACAGATAATAATTTAAGACACAGAATATGGGCATTTAGTGTTAAATATATTGTATTTAATCATATCAAATTCAAAATAAATATTTAAGAAAGCCTTAAAGAACGTGCATTTAAAAACAAAGACCATTAAAAGCTAAAGTAAAAATAAAATAATTTTAAAACTTTAGAAAATCTCATTATTGAATAAACTTAAAACATCAAATGAACTCTTTGACAAGTGCAAAAATATACATAGGCCTATATATTTTATAATTTGACTTTTATACATTTAGCTGACTAAAAATAAAATAAATGTTCATAAAGGTTTCTTCAGAGACACTGAACTAAACCACATGAATTGTTTGCAAAGTAAATAATAAGCGTACAATCTAGATGGACCAGTTTGAGCAGGTTGTTTTTGTTTTGATGCCATTTCATAGTGTGACCTTATAATAAAAGCACATCTGTTTTTGTGTCATTTTAGCTTGGGCTCTTTATTTTTGTTTGCTCGACCTCGCCCCAAGTTCACTATTTAATTTATAATTGTCAATTTGGTTTCTCCGGTTTAAGGAGTATTTGTTGGCATGCGTTTTAGTTGTCCAAAGCATTAGGCAAAGTTGTAAACAATACAATTAATTTTGCAGCAGTTTATTTAGTATATATGTGCAGTATACTATTAAGGGTTTTGGGAATAATTGGCCAAATGCAGGAACATGTCATTTTCATTTTAGAGTTGTTTGCATGACTTTGCATACAGCAGGTACAGTATTAGATTTGCATTGACATTTTTCTCTGTAATTCACCTCTCTGCCTGTAGGGGCGCTGTTGACTGCTGAACATGTGAAGGGCAGTGTCAATCTCTCTGTGGAGGAGGGCAAGGACACCATGCTCCATGTCACTGAGTAAGTATATGGCCTTGTATACATATTTATATGCATATACATTCTGTCTTATTTCTCATTGCTGTTATTCTGTGTCTCTTTCAGTCAGGTGCAGTTCAGTGACGTCAACTCCATCACGCGTTATCTTGCCCGAGTGGCTCCGGCGTTGGGACTCTATGGTTCTAACATGATGGAGCAAACTGAGGTTAGATTTGGGAATCATATACTGTGTTTTCACTGTCGCTCTATAACAAATGACAAATATTTCATTGGTTTATGTTGACGACTTGCAGGTTGATCACTGGCTGGAGTTCAGTGCCCGTCGTCTCTGTGCTCAGTCAGATCTCTCTTCTGCTCTGAGGGATCTGGATAAAGCTCTGGCGCTGAGAACCTTCCTGGTGGGTCGCAGTGTGACCCTGGCTGACCTCTGCATCTGGGCTGCTCTCAAAGGTCAGTCATTTGGGTTTAAGTTAAATTAGAAGAAGTTTTATACATGAATAGTTCTCAAAAGTCAATTTGGTGCTTCATTGACAGGAAATGGCGAGTCACAGGCCAAGCCAAACTCCTACCCTCATCTGTGCCGCTGGTTTTCGTTCCTGAGCTCTCAGGTGCCATTCAGTTCAGTGGGCAGTAAATGGGCCAGCAAGATCTCTGCCGTCAAAGCCACTGTGAGTATACTACCCACTGTAAATACAGTTGGCTTTCTGACAGGTTATTGCAGTTTTATGTGTTCTGTTGGGAGAAAAAAAGTTTGAATTTTAAAGTTTGACATTTATTTTTACAGTTAAAATTAAAGTCAACTTGGCAAAATGTTGAACAATGAGCATACCTTATGTTAATGAAGTTCTTAATTAGTCCCAAACTATGTTTTTAGCCTGTGGAGAAGGAAAAAAAGCAGGATTTGGGAAAGTTTGTGGAGCTTCCTGGTGCGGAGATGGGAAAAGTAGTGGTGCGTTTCCCTCCTGAGGCTAGTGGGTAAGTTGTCTTGTCTATACAATGAAGGTCAGTCACAATATACATAGTCTCTTATGTTCGCCAAGGCTGCATTTATTTGATCCAGAATGAAGTAATTTAAAGAATTTATCTTTACAACTCCTCAGATACCTGCATATTGGTCATGCCAAGGCAGCTCTACTCAACCAGCACTACCAGCTCAATTTCAAGGGCAAGCTCATCATGCGCTTTGATGATACCAATCCTGAGAAGGAGAAAGAGGACTTTGAGAAGGTATGATATTTTGCCCCCTTTCATACAGAATTATGGTCTTTGTCCTCTATAAGTGACCCATTACCTCCAAAAAAACAAAAGCTAAGAGTTTCCTTTCACTAATTGTATCATATTTGAACCAGCATTTCTGGGATGAGCACCAAACCTCAATACATGTCTACAACATGCACAGTATCCAAATATCCTTTGGCTAAGCTGACACCTTTTGCTACAGGTCATTTTGGAGGACGTGGCCATGCTACAGATCAAACCGGACCAGTTCACCTACACAAGCGATCACTTTCCCACCATCCTGCGCATGGGAGAGAAACTTCTACAGGAGGGCAAGGCCTACATAGATGACACTCCTCCAGATGTCATGAAACAAGAAAGAGAGCAAAGGGTCGAGTCTCGCAACCGCAACAACTGTGAGCATCACCAGTACTGATCTTATTAGTTATCTTCATCACAAGAAATGTGATTTGTACTGAACATTTTGTTTATCTCAACAGCTGTGGAGAAGAACATGCAGATGTGGGAGGAGATGAAGAAAGGCACAGAGTTTGGCCAGACTTGCTGCATGAGAGCAAAGATCGACATGAATTCCAACAACGGCTGCCTGCGTGACCCCACACTCTTCCGCTGCAAGAACACTCCTCATCCTCGCACCGGCAGCACTTACAAGTGAGTGAACATCCCACATGTGGCACGCTACTGAATGTTGCCAATGATGGCTGATGTTCCTCTTCTTTTTCACTTCCTCCATCCAGAGTGTATCCCACATACGATTTTGCGTGCCCCATTGTGGACAGTGTTGAGGGGGTGACACATGCCTTGCGTACCACTGAGTACCACGACAGAGACGAGCAGTTCTACTGGTTAATAAATGCCCTTGGTTTGCGTAAACCGTACATCTGGGAGTACGCCCGACTCAATCTTAACAACACTGTGCTCTCCAAGAGGAAGCTCACTTGGTTTGTTGACCAGGGCTATGTGGACGGCTGGTTTGTATCCCCCTCATTGTCTTGACTTCATAGAAAAGAGCTCTTTTGGATTGCATGGTTAAACTTATCTTTCCTTTCTGCAGGGATGACCCTCGTTTCCCAACAGTCAGAGGTGTGCTACGTAGAGGAATGACTGTCGAGGGACTCAAACAATTCATTGCTGCTCAGGTATGTGTTTTTCTAACATTTAGAAAGACTTTTGGGAAAGAATTCAAAATCCTTATGCAACAAGGTTGTGTGTTACACTGATTTTACCATAGTAAGGCTGTTCTTTGGCATGGCACTAGTGAATCCACTGTAAATCACACATTTTATAAACAGTACTGACAGAAATTTTATGTCACCATAAACCGTTATTGAATTGTATTTAAAAAATGCACATTTTCTGATGTGTAAATCAGTTATTTTAATTATTATTCTTTATATATATATATATATATATAGAGAAACAAAAAAGAATGTGAATCAAACTGAGTTTGATTAAATAAACAATCCTGAAGTGTAAAGACTGCACATGTGGATAAAACTAATAATTATATATATATATATATATATATATATATATATATAATTATTAGTTTTATCCACATGTGCAGTCTTTACACTTCAGGATTGTTTATTTAATCAAACTCAGTTTGATTCACATTCTTTTTTGTTTTCTGCCCATTCCTCTCTGTTGCAGGGAGGCTCGAGATCTGTAGTCAATATGGAGTGGGACAAGATCTGGGCATTCAACAAAAAGGTAAATATTAAAACCTTGCCAGGGTTCATCGTGGCTGCACCTGATCTCCAGGTGGTCCTTGTCATCCCATTCATTCACTAGTTTAAAAACCTTAAACTGAACAGCTGACTAACATCTCTGTACTTTCCCAGTGATATTCTGTCAAGCAAAACTTTATTTTAAAGTTAATTTTCAAGACTTTAGCCCTTAAGCTCACCAGCCTCTCAGTGCGTACACCTTTAGTGCTCTACTCAGTCTTGCCCTTTTACATTTGCACGTCTCTTTCTCTCCCACTTTTCTCATTCTCTGTGACTAACTTACCTAATTGCACTTGCATTTAATTGTTTTTTAAAGTCCGAAAAAATTGATATTATTTTCTTAATTTAATTTAACAGGAACCACTGTTTCTGTGCTGCTTTTAATTGTGCTTTCGTGTTTATTCAAGTCATATAACCATCATCTTTCAAAAGCTGCACTCATGTTTGTAATTCTGCATCTGACATGGATCATCTGCACTTCATTTCTTGCGTCAAGCATGTCCAGAGCTTTTTAACACTCTGTTCATTACTGCAAGCTTCAGCCTTCTCTTCTTTTCTTGGTTTGGCACCATTCATTTTCTCATCCTTTTCTTTAAAGGGGTCATATGACGTTTCTAAAAAGAACATTATTTTGTGTATTTGGTGTAATGCAATGTGTTTATGTGGTTTAAGGATAAAAAAACATTATTTTCCACATACTGTACATTATTGTTGCTCCTCTAAGCCCCACCTTTCTGAAACGTGTCGATTTTTACAAAGCTCATCGTTCTGAGAAGCGAGGCGTGCTCTGATTGGCCAGCTATCCAGTGCGTTGTGATTGGCTGAATACCTCAAGCGTGAGACGGAAGTGTTACGCCCCTTACCGTATTGTGATGCTGTGTCCTGGCGCAACGACACAAAAACAATAAAACCCATTATAAATGAGGCATTTGTTGCATCCAGTGGGGACATAATTACTGATTATAATAACTTATACTGCCTTTTTTACATTACCATGTCTGCATTTGTGATCGGAGAAACGACAAACAACAAACGCTACTCTACACTGCTCAAAACTCGCGTTTGAATAGTCAGTGGCAAATTCTTTAAATATTAAAACATACTTACAGGCTGTGAGTCAGAACACCGGACTATCCTTGCAAAGTTGGAATTGCCCCACTTTATAGAAACAGTCTTTGAGCACAGCTGGCAGGCTACTCTTCCAGGTTCAGGAAATAGTCCTCTTTAAAATGTGCTGCACACACTCGAATATTTGGGTTGAACTGTTCTGGAACAGCGTTGTAAATACAACTTAACCACTGATTTCTAGTTGTGTTCTCTTTTGGAAGCTCAAACAAAGTAGTTTCTCTTTCACAACGAAACACAGCGTTTTTTGTGTTTTCTCCCCACACCGTGACGTAGACATGTGGGGGCGTGTTTGAATGAGCTGTTTTAGGGGGGCGTGGTCGAGTCTTAACTTTTATAAAAAGTATCTCTTTGGTTTTGAGACTTTAGTCTTTGCAACTTCAGGGATCTTATCTATGCACAAACAGCTTGTAACACTCCAAAGAGAAAGGAAAACTTGAAATCACATCATATGACCCCTTTAATGAAGGAGCTCTAAAGAAAATAATTGTTATCATTTACATACATTTTCGTTTTTGGGTGAGTGATTTCTTTAAAGGGATTTTTCTCCCAAAAATGACAATACGAAAAAGTGTGATTTCAAACCCAACCCGAAGACTTTTCTCTTTCGAAACCCAGATGAAGATATTTTTAATGAAACGAGAAATTTCTTCCCCTCCAATGAAAGCCCATTCCACTTTTATGTTTAAAAAGTTCATGAAGATGTTGTAAAAATGAACCAAGCGGTTTAATTGAGACACAATCACTTTGTCATAAATAGATTTAATTTTATTCACATAGACATTGATCAACACACAAACACAGTTCACATGAAATATGTTGAGCAGAAACTCAAGCATGCTTGTCTGACGTGCAAGTTTTTCATGTTTTTTACTTGTCGCACAAGTACGGTACAACTTCCGTTAACCATATTTGATGATCTGTATGTATGCGTGTTGATCAGTGTTGTTCATCTGTGAATAAAGCCGAATTTGGATATGAAACTTGAAAGTTGTGGTGGAATGGACTTTCAGTGGAGGTTCAGGAATGAGGTTTCATTATTTTAAAAATTAACAAAACTTTTGCCGGTTTGGAATGACATGAGGGTTAGTAAATGATAACTGTTCTTATTTTTGGTTGAACTATCCATTTAGCACCATCAACCCTTGGTACTAATTTGTCTAAGAGTAGGAATTTTATTGTTTTTGTAGCCAAGATCTAAAGCCTCTTAATTTGTTCAGAGACATTATAACCATTGGTTTAATTTCTTCTAATGGAGTTACCTTGACAAAACAAAGTGGTCAAAGTGGCCTGCTTTAGGTGATTGTGATATCACATTGAAACACTTCGCGTTCTGTCTGTCTCTGAGCTCTGTGTCCCCTGCTCTACATTAAAGTGCATCTCACTCTTCTGTTTACAAGCTGCCAGTTAGCTGTAAAAAGGTACTCCTACTCCTCTTCCTCTTGCTCCTCTTCCTCAAGTGTCCCTTGCCCCCTGCATTGTCTATTCCTTGTATCCCTGATCTATGGCTTTCACAAAAGCCTAGATTATTCATCTGGCAGAATATTCTGGCATGGATCCTTAACTCAAAAATGAAAAATCTCATCATTTAGTCATTCTAAACCTTACGATTTTCTTTATTCTGTCGAACACAAATATTTCGCTGTTTCCTGGCTGCTGTCTTAACATAAGTTTGACCTTACAGAAAAAAAAGCACACTCACTAGTGCGGTAGGTCTGTCTGCACTAACTCATAATTCATTAAAAAAAAAAAAAAACAGGTTTCAGGTTAATTTTACATACAGTACATACTGTGAATATGACATAGCATAGCTTGAAATCCAGGATTTCAAGTTTGTCGCTCATGCATGTCCCATTGGACAGCCTGGTCTGTAATCATGCTCCTTGAAATCATTTATGACACACATTTCTTGTTTTTTCCCTTCTGACTTCCTCACATATGCAGCTTGTGTTTGTGCTATTGCTCATTTCCTCCCCTCATACAGCTTCTGGCAGATTCTATAGAAAGTGGAAATACATTTAGAACAATTCATGTTGTTCAGTCAAACTTAATTTAGCATTAGCACTCCCCGGAGACATGTTTCAAACCTTTTGCTTTTGATTTCTTTCTGAAACCCTGTTAATGGTGGTTAACTCCCTCATGTGCCAATCAGAGAAAATAAATACTTACTCTGTTGATGTTGTAAACCTACCGAAATAAAGGCTGCAAGCAGTTATGGGTGTTGATTATGCACCTCTGTGGCTGTAACAGTCTGTTCGATACAGTGTTTGGCTTCCCCTGCTCATCATTTCACTCTTCTCTACCTGTCCTCACTCATCTGGTTTCATCTGTCGATCCATACAGAGCAGTGTGAGAGCAAAGAAGCTTTGGTGGTTTTATCTAAAGGGCTGTTATCTAAAGAATCATTTTGTCCCCTCTCTCTCGCCCTCCCTGTATAGGTCATTGACCCAATAGCCCCAAGATACACTGCCCTACTAAGCTCGCAGGTCGTTCCAGTCTGCATTTCTGAGGCCAAGGAGGAGATGAAAGAGGTTGCCAAACATCCCAAGGTAATAAAAACAGCAATCACACACATCTAAGGAACTTGTCTGTGCCATAAAAAATATTTTTAGTAACTGTCACAGTCATTGAGAAACATAGGATGTGACTCACTTAATATCTGCAGAATGCAGATGTGGGAATGAAGCCAGTGTGGTACGGGCCAAAGGCCTTTATTGAGGGTGCGGATGCAGAAACTTTCACAGAGGGTGAGACAGTCACCTTCATCAACTGGGGAAACATCATCATCACCAAAATTCACAGGTAAAACTCAAAAAACGTTTACAGCAGACAAGCATAGAATTAAATGTGAATTAAGGTGAATGAAAAAATTTTTGTAACATGTCTTTACTGTCATTTTAGCTCACTTTTATTGTCGTTGCTATATAAAGGTATTTTAAAAAATGCTGATCCCAAACTTTTGAATGAATTTTGTCTTGGTGTCTGCAGGGATGCCAGTGGAGCGATCACGTCACTAGATGGTCGTCTGAACCTGGAGAACACGGATTATAAGAAGACCACTAAGATCACCTGGCTCGCTGAGTCCAGCCGTGCTCCATTTGTGCCCACTGTCTGCGTCAACTACCAGCACCTCATTACCAAACCGGTTTTGGGCAAGGATGACGATTTCAAGGCTTACATCAACAAAAACAGCAAGGTGTGGACCTCAAGTCTCTTGGGGTCTTGTCTGTGTTTCTGTGGTAACACATGCATCACAGTTGAGCAGATTTTTAGTGGTGTGAACATCAAAAAAATCACATTCTTTCACTCTCAGTTCTGTTCTGGGCTCCTTTTGTGAAAAATAAATACGTAATACATAAATGGCTTTTTTGCAATGTGATGAATAGACAGAATTATATGAGCCTAACTGTATGTTCATCATAATTACACACTTGATTTGCATAACATTTATCAATGGCACTACATTACACAAGTAAGTGTCTCTTATGCTCACCAAGGCTACATTTATTTGGCCAAAAATACAGTAGAAAACAATAAAATTGTGATATATATATATATATATATATATATATATATATATATATATATATATATATATATATATATATATATATATATATATATATATATATATATATATATATATAATTTTTTTTTTTTTTTTTTTTTTTTTTTTTTTCTCTTTTAATATATTTTAAAAATGTATTACTCCAGACTTTAGTGTCACATGATCCTTCAGAAACTATTCTAATATGCTGATTTGGTGCTCAAGATCATTTATTATTATAATCAATGTTAAAAACAGTTGTGATGCTTGATATTTTTGTGGAAACCATAATATATTTTTAGAATTCTTTGAGTAGAAGAACAATGAAAAACAAGAAGAAAGTATTAATTTCTTAACTCTTGTACATATATTATTTTAATTTTGATGTGTATTAAAGTAAATACTTTGTTTCCAGATAGAGGAGAAGATGTTAGGAGACCCTTGCCTGAAGGACTTGAAGAAAGGTGACATCATACAGCTGCAGAGACGGGGTTTCTATATCTGTGATCAGCCTTATGAGCCAATCAGGTTACACCTTTAATCCGTTCAACACACAGTCTTATGAATAATAAATTGTTTTAACTGTCTGGTTTTGTGCTCGGTTTATAATTTGACCTCTTTGTTTAGCCCTCACAGCTGCAAGGAGAGTCCCTGTGTCCTGCTCTACATCCCAGACGGACACACAAAAGAGATGCCCACTGCTGGCTCCAAGGACAAGAGCAAGAGCCAGACAGCTGCTAAATCTGTGAGCACAAAATTGGATAATCTTTTCGTTCTCTTAATTACTTTTTCAAATGTTGAAGAAAATGAATGCTCTATTCATATTGTTCAGGTGAAGGCAGAGTCTGTTCCTTTGAGCAAAGCCAAACAGACTCCTGTCTCCAGCCCAGCGCCGGCCGCACCAGGAGACTCTTCCGCCCTATTCTCCAGCATTACAGCTCAGGGAGACCTGGTCAGGCAGCTCAAGACAGACAAGGCCCCTAAAGAACAAGTGGACGCTGCTGTAAAGCAGCTCTTGGCTTTGAAATCTGAGTTTAAACAACTGACCGGACAGGAGTACAAACCTGGCATAGCTCCACCTACATCTGCCCCAGCACCGAAGAGCTCCGCCCCCACCCCTGCAGCAGGAAGTCCAAGCCCTGCCTCCAGCGGTTGTCCATTCACTCGTGTTGCTGAGCAGGGAGAGGTGGTCAGAGAACTGAAGGCTCAAAAAGCACCCAAGGTCTGTTTCCCTCGCTGTTGCAAGCTGTCTACCTAGACAGCATTTTCTAGCCACGCTTCTGCATTCTAAGCATTTTCAGTTGCTTATAAGGGTCTGCTTCATTGGGATGCTGTCTTAAGGTGTGGATACAGTCTCAAAATTATGCAGGCAAAAAAAGGCTATTGTTAAATAACCTAAAGTGGTAGTTACAACCCTAAAGTTGTTCCAATTCTGTATCAGTTTCTTTCTTCTGTAGAACACAAAATATTTTGAAGAATGTTGGTAACCAAATAGTTGTTGGCCCCCACTGACTTCCATAGTTTGGAGAAAAAAAAAAACTATGGAAGTCAGTGGGGACCAGCAATTTTTTGGTTACCAACATTTTTCAAAATATCTTAATTTTTGCTCAGCTGAAGAAAGAAATTCATACAGGTTTGGAACAACAGAATTGTATTTTTGGGTGAGCTGTCTGTTTTAATAGTCTAGCATCTTCTGTGTAGTGTCACATAGAAGTAACTTTCAAAGCAAGCTGCTTTCTCTTCATCAGGAATATTTGTGACAAACTTGAATACAAGTGAAATCTGTGTGGGGAACTTTTTCGCCCTCTCACAAAACTTTTGATCACACAGTTTCCTATTGAAGTGATGGATTTTGCCACACTATTTTGCAGAGCAGTGGTAAATGTGTCTGCACTTTTAAAAGGTATAAGTAGTATAGTAGGGCATCATGACATCAGACGTCATGTCTGTTAGCAGTTTAGACCTGCCTATAACTGTTGTAAATAGTGAAACTGAACATGTCTTCCTCATTTTACAGGAGCAAGTAGATGCTGCAGTAAAACAGCTCTTGGCTCTCAAAGCTGAGTTTAAACAGCTCACTGGTCAAGACTACAAACCAGGCATGGCTCCTCCCACAGCATCTCCCCCACAATCCGCCCCTTCATCTGACTCCTCCCCTGCTGCCATATATGGACGTGTGTCCGATCAAGGGGAGCTGGTCAGAAAGCTGAAAGCAGAGAAAGCACCAAAAGTGAGAGTTGCATTTCTTTTCCACTGACATAAAATAATAATTCTTAAAATATAACTTATTATTCCATATGATGACTAGTGTTACTAATATCAAAAAAGTTATAAATAATAATCAAAAATATTTTGCTGTGGTGATTCCAGGAAACACAGTGTGTAATTGTTAGTAAAGCATAGGGGTGTGCAATATATATCGTCTGTGATAATATCGTAATTGTTGTTTTAGTGATGTGCGATTTGACATTGAGTATTTTGCAAAAAACATTCAAAACACTCCTACAGATTGCACATACATTACGTGAACTCTAGTGACTAGTGCGCGTGCGCATTTAAAGTGTGCTCTTTCACTGCATGATTCAGTCTATTAAAATACATTTAGAATGATCACAAATTTAAGACATGGGGGCACAAAATGTATATATTTATACCATTTCACGTAGTAGTCAATTTCACACAAAGTGAAAAAATGTGATATTGATTTTTTTTTTTTTTTTTTTTTTTTTTTTTTAACAACAGTTCAATAAACAAGAATTTAGCATATTTCCAGTTTTTGCGCTATTTCGACAACAATGCTGTTTTGCATCTCTGAGCAACATGATGGTGTTTCGTTCCTGAATGAATCACCCGTTTGAATGATTCGGTTCAATCGCAATCACTCACTTATTAACTGTGCTGCCACCTACTGGCGGTTTTAATTTCACATTTAAAATATTTTTTTATTATTTAAATTTCAAATATCAGTATTCAACAATTTGTTTAATATATCAAAACATTATTTATGCATTTGTAATTGCAGGTTAAATGCATTAAACAGTGTAAAAACATCTAAATGCCACTTCAGATGCAGCTTCTGTGTTTCCTCTGTGTTGTAAAGATGAATTGCTGATACTGATTTCATAATTCACTGATTAAATGTAAGAATTTGACTCAAAAGATAATAGACACTTTTAGAAAAAATGGCTTTTTAAAGGTAGAAATGCCCATAAAATGTAAAAATCAACTTAAACTTATTGGAAAAGATTCATTTCTATCAGTGTGAACTGACCACCTCACAGAATATGAAGAATATCAAAAACTTTAGGAGTCAGTTGTCCACGGCAGTCCCTAAGATACCAGCACAATAACACACTCAGCAAAATATCGTCTAATTATCGTTATCGATAAAATCCCAGAAAATTTCGACACATTATTTTTGTCAGTATCGCACACCCCTAGTAAAGCAGCATGATTTTTCCTTTCCTCCTCAGGACCAGGTTGATGCAGCAGTAAAGCAGCTTTTGGCTCTGAAGGCAGAATATAAGCAGGTGACGGGGCAGGAATACAAACCCGGAGTTCCCCCCACTGGTGCTGCTCCATCAGCTCCAGCTCAGCCTGCCGCCACCACCCCTGCTGTGTCTGACTCCTCTGACAGCTCTCCTAAGGCTATTTACGATCGTGTCTCTCAACAAGGAGACCTTGTGAGGAAATTGAAAACAGAAAAGGCACCCAAGGTTTTGACTTATTTCAGTTTTGCTCAGAATTAAGTATCTGAGTTTAAAGCGATCGTATTCAACAATTACTACTTATATTTTTACAGGATCAGGTAGATGCTGCAGTGAAGGAGTTGCTGAGTCTTAAAGCCGAGTACAGGCAGCAAACCGGACAGGAATACAAACCAGGCGTGCCTCCATCCTCAGGCCCCGCCCCTGTACAATCCAGCCCTGCCCCATCCCAATCTAGCTCCTCCCAGCCTCAGTCCAGCTCCTCCCCTCAGGCTCAAGCACTGTTTGCAGACATAGCCCAGCAGGGGGAGCAAGTGAGACGGCTTAAAGCAGAGAAGGCTCCCAAGGTTGGTTTGCATTTGTTTGCAAAATGTAATTATTAATGTGGCTTTATTTTTGTGCTCATGTGGCACTAATCTGTTTTTAGGAGCAAGTTGATAAAGCAGTGAAGACTCTGCTTGAACTGAAGGGTCAGTATAAAGCCCTCACTGGAGAGGAGTACAAGCCTGTGACCACTCCAGGAACCTCAGGGAACACGGGAGGAGAAGATAAGAGCCGTAAAGAGCGGGAGAACAAGTCTGAGAAGCAGGGAGGAGGAGGAGGACGTAAACAGCAGAAAGGAGGAGAGAAACCTCAACAAAGTCAAGACTCTGGAGCAGGAGGAGCTGGAGACGGCCAGGGGCCAAAGAAACAGACACGGTGAGAGACAAAATCACAACGCTGAGCTGTCAGATACCCTATATGTGATTCCACAAGATGTTGATAACTATTTGAATGGAGACTTGAGAAAGTTTTGCAGTTGTTTTAGTACTGCCAGAACTGGTTTCGGGCTCCAAGACTAAACCCTAAACACAGTCTGTTCTGTCTGAATGTCTTTTTCAGACTTTAAGCTGTGTTTATGAACACTTCACTGAAAAATATACAGTTATGCTTTAAGGGAATGTGGCATTTGCAAGCAGGAACAGTAAACTCCTTTACTTACTATGTGTTTCTCAAATGTAGGCTGGGACTAGAGGCAAAGAAAGAGGAAAACCTTGCTGACTGGTACTCACAGGTACACATAATTTTGTAAACTGTAGGAGAACCGTTTAGTTTTTTCAGCTTTTTGTTTTTTTACAAAAATCATCGTTTTTGCTGTTTTCAGGTGATCACCAAGGCTGAGATGATCGAGTATTACGACGTCAGCGGCTGTTACGTGTTGAGGCCCTGGTCTTATGCTATCTGGGATGCCATCAAAGAATTCTTTGACCGGGAGATCAAGAAGCTGGGTGTGGAGAACTGCTACTTCCCCATGTTTGTCTCTCAGGCTGCCCTGGAGAAAGAGAAAACCCACATTGCAGATTTTGCTCCAGAGGTGAGAAGATGGAAGTAAAGGAATGAAAGGATATGAGCAACGTATAATATTTGTCATTAATATTATTTAGCAAGGATGCAGTACATTGCAGGATTTAAAGACATTTAAAATGGAAAAGTATCACATTTTCACAAAAAAATAAGCAGCACAACTGTTTTAAACGTTTATAATAAAAATAATGTTTTATTTGAATACCAAATCAGGATATTAGAAAGATTTCTGAAGGATCTTGTGACGCTGGAGTAATGATGCTGAAAATTCAGCTTTGTCATCACAGGAATAAATAACATAATAAAATATATTACAATAGAAAACAGCTCTTTTAAAATGTAATGATATTTCACAATTTTATTGTTTTTACTGCATTTTTGATTAAATGTTTATATATATGAGTGTATATATAATGGATAATTGGAACGAGATATTATGGTGGATCATACAGTATAATGTAATATTTGGGCTTATCAGTGTGTGGAACTTCAACTCAGACTTGTGCATTTTATCTGCAAATGTCTTTAGGTTGCTTGGGTGACAAGATCAGGAAAGACGGAGCTGGCGGAGCCCATTGCTGTGCGTCCCACTAGTGAGACAGGTGAGCAACTGCAGCTGTATCTTATATGGACTGGAGTATCATCTCTTTATTATCTGTTTAATAAATTCAATCCCTTCTTTCATTGATGCAGTCATGTATCCTGCCTATGCCAAGTGGGTTCAGTCCCACAGAGACCTGCCAATCAAACTCAACCAGTGGTGCAACGTCGTGGTCAGTTTTAGCCTCAGTCGTACACTTTTGCAAACAAATCTAAATTAAGGGCTGTGTCTTCACTCCGCTTTTTGGTTTTCTCAGCGTTGGGAGTTCAAACACCCCCAGCCCTTCCTGAGGACCAGAGAGTTCCTTTGGCAGGAGGGACACACAGCGTTTGCCACCAAAGAGGAAGCCGTAGAGGAGGTAAGATGTGATCTATCACACCTCACTCACAGCTTACTATTTACATGCAGATCCATGTTTCTGACCCTCCTACTCTTTTATCTGTCATGTGTGCAGGTTCTGCAGATTCTGGACCTGTATGCTCGAGTGTACGAGGAGCTGATGGCCATCCCTGTGGTCAAGGGCAGGAAAACAGAGAAGGAGAAGTTTGCAGGAGGAGACTACACCACCACTGTGGAGGCTTACATCTCAGCAAGCGGCAGAGCTATTCAGGTTAGCCTTTAATTTGCAAAACCTCCAGATACTCCTAATTTACAATCTTTGTTTGGTCTGTTTAACTACTTTAAAGGGATAGTTCACTCAAAAATGAAAATTCTGTCACTAATTACTCATGAAACTAAAATGACAGTGAAACATATTTTATTGGATTGTACTGTTTTTAATGTAAATAGACAACTGTTTTATTCAGAGGTGTCTAACTGATTTATTTAAAAATGTCACCTGAATGTATTTTAGAATTTTTGTCTAGTGTACATCTGAAATGTCTTTTATAACCTTTTGTTAATTGTATAACTTGTATAATTTATTCAGAGATCACCATAGCCTTGATGCTGGCATGGTGTTAAAAAGTGAATAAATAAAGTAAATAAATACTCACTCTCATGTCGTTCCAAACCCGTAAGACCTTTGTTGTTCTTCAGAACACAAATTAAGATATTTTTGATGAAATCCAAGAGCTTTCTAACCCTGTATAGACAGCAAAAAAAGTTCAAGGCCCAAAGAGGTAGTAAACACTTCATTAAAATAGTCCATGTAACTTCAGTGGTTCAAGGATAATTTTATGAAGCTGCGAGAATACTTTTTGTGTGCAAAGAAAACAAAAATAATGAATTTATTTAAAAAAAAAAAAAAAAAAAATTCTCTTACCTGTCAATGAGGAGTGAGTAATTAATGACAGGATTTTTATTTTTGGGTGAACTTGGGTGTTTAAATATTTATTTAGAAAAAAAATAAGAAAAAAATAGAGTAGGATTGGGAATTGCCATAAATCTTCCAAATTGATGATATAACGACATTTGGCTGCCATTTCAATATGTATTTCAATATAATTTATTTATTTTAATGCATTTAATATTTTATAAATGTTGTCTATTGATGTCCTCGTTGTTGTTGTTGTTTTTTTACTTTAAATAATTATGTAAATAAAATAATATATAATAAATGTAAATAATAATAAATAAATAAATAATATATTAAAATAAAAATAATAAAAAAAAATTTATTATAAAAGTACTGTTTAAAATAATAATTAATACAATTAATACTAATTTAAAACTTTAATACTAATTTAAATGTTTTTCAAATTAGTTTAAAAAAAATATAAATAGTACATAAAGTACCCTTAAGAAAACACTTAAGAAAATACAGACTGTTTATCTAAGTTGCGCATCATTCAAGCATTTAGCAGTTTTTTTCGCAAAGGACAATATCCAGAGCATGTGTCTCGAGCCAAACTTCTTTCATCTGGATACGGCATCTTAAAAACACTTGTGAGAAGATGCAAACCACCTGAGACACAAACGAAATGGTCAAAGTTGTCCATCTAGCACACGTAGAAAAACAATGAAAAAGATCTCTGAGTTAGACATACTTCTACTGCTGCAGAGAGATGGTTACTTTTTATTGTATCAGTCATTTTATCATTACCTTGTTAGCATTTATTGTAGTAGCATCAAAGTACTGCAGTAAGATCTGAAACTCTCCTCATCACTCTCACAGGGTGCCACATCTCATCACCTTGGCCAGAATTTCTCCAGGATGTTTGAGATCGTCTTTGAGGACCCTAAGAGACCAGGTGAGAAGCAGCTGGCCTACCAGAACTCCTGGGGCATCACCACACGAACCATCGGAGTCCTGACAATGGTTCATGGAGACAACATGGGCCTGGTGCTGCCGCCCAGAGTAGCATGTCTACAGGTACGCTGGAGATCCATCATTTCTTCTCCCTGTTTATAATGGATCATAGCGTTGTATTCAAACTTACACTGTGATTCGCAGGTCGTCATCATTCCTTGTGGCATCACAGCCACTCTCCCAGAAGCAGAGAAAGAGCTTCTGTTGGCCCAGTGCTCCAGATATCTTTCTAGACTACAGAAGGCCGAAATCAGAGTCAAGGCAGACCTTCGTGATAATTACTCTCCTGGCTGGAAGTTCAATCATTGGGAGCTGAAGGTATGGAGGTTCTCTCACTGCATAATCATAACAAAAGAACACAAAGGCTTTATGTCTGACTTCCTGTTTTCTGAATGCAGGGTGTGCCCATAAGGTTGGAGGTTGGGCCAAAGGACTTAAAACAGGGTCAGTTTGTAGCAGTAAGAAGAGACACGGGAGCAAAGCTCACTGTGCCAGAGGCTGACGCCGAGAAGAAAATCCTAAACCTTTTGGAAGAGATCCAGAACAACCTCTTTAAACGGTACAAACACCTGCTGACCTGGTGTCACCACATTAGAGCTCTGTCTTTTCCATCAGATGCAGAATGACTTAGAATTTGTTAACTTGTCACAGGGCCTCTGATGATTTGCACAAACACATGGTTGTGGCTGATACGATGGAGCAGTTCCAGAAAGATCTGGACCAGGGAAGAGTAAGTAAACAATGTGGATCCAGAGCGTTTTGGTCATTTTTTCCACCAAAACTAGAATTTTGTCTAATTCATATAATTTCTCACAGATTGTGCAGATTCCCTTCTGTGGAGGCATTGAGTGTGAGGACTGGATTAAGAAGACCACCGCCAAGTAAGAGATCAGTCCATGCTTTTGGGTTGTTATTCCTTGATAACCAGTGTTCTGAGACCTGATACTACATTTTTGAAATATTTCAATTCCGAGGACCTCTAAATCCCTCAAGAATTAAATTTTTCATGGGATTTTCATGGGACATGTGGTTACCATTAACACTCTGTTTCCTGTGTCCTCAGGGATCAAGACCTGGAGCCTGGTGCACCTTCAATGGGAGCCAAGAGTCTGTGTATCCCCTTCGAGCCCTTGAAGACCCTGCAGGCCGGTCAGATGTGCGTCAGCGGCAAAGAGCCTGCGCAGTTCTACACGCTGTTTGGTCGCAGTTACTGAGACAGATTTTCATCCCTAAAATAATGACTCACCTTCTCCCCTTGTCAAATGCACTTGCAGAATAACTCTTAAGACATCTGTCATCTCCTCTAACCACTCAAAATACTGCTTTTACTATATTTTAGAGGAATCCCCTCTATTTTTCTGGTCACAGGTTTACTAGCTGACAGGCAGAGAGTTTTAGGCTGAGATTAGATGTTCTATGCGGCCATACTAAACCTTTGCACATTTTTGTCCTAAATAAATGTCTGACAATTGTAATGAACTACACATTGTCTGTAATATTATCTGTAATAAAGGGATTCTTAATTTCCATCTTTTTTTGTGTGTGTGCTTGTCATGACTGTTGTATCTGGTTTGTGTACATGGGGATCAGAGATTGTGTTTTCTGAAATTATGTAACACACTCCACACACCAAGGCATTTTACTAGATTTGTATTTCATATTGCAATGCTGATCAACAATTGACCAATATTCTGAACTACATATATATCTCATATAAATGTTTTTGGTCAAATGCTAATTCATCACCTTTAAGGTATTTTTACAAGCATAAAGTTTATATATATATATATAAATACATACTGAATAAACTGACATGCATGCACATTAGTTCAAATGTAAATATTGATCAATTATGCTTAATGCAAATTAAGAGAAAAGTTAAAAAAAAAGAAAAACAAGTACTAAATTAAAAAGTGCTGGGTGGTAGTAAAGTAAAAAGAAAAAGCATATGGGTATAAAAATATCTCATAAATATTTTGTAAAGCTCACAAACGTTTAAAGTTATATAGCTTTCTTATTCAAAGATTCTCTAATTTAAGTATTGTCCATATACCGTCTTACTTCAGTAAGCATATCATAAAGTTGCTTTTCTTTTTCTTTTTATGTTAGTCATCTTGCATTTATGAATGAGAAATGATTCGTTTTGTTATTGCGCGACTCAAGACCCTGTGAATCTCGCGAGAGTTTCGCGCTATGGTTACCGTCCGAGAGCGCGTCCTGGGCTCCGCCTCTTCGTGTGACGTCAGATTCTCGACAGAAAACTGCGGAAGCATCGCGCGGAAAAACTATCAGCGTTTCATTACACCTGTTGCGATTTCTTTATGACGGTAAGTGGGATGTTTTCTTTTTATTGGCTTACACGACGTTTATTGCGGTTCAGAGTAACGTTATGTGACATAAAAAGGGTTTATTTACATTCATGTTTCTTTTAATATGTTGAAAAGCCAAAGCAACGTACATTTCATCAGAACAGCGATACCTGATTGTTTAAAAAAATGTATATATTTGTATAAAAAGGAAACAGCCTTGTGTAATCTGTTTTTTTTAGTGGTTCCCAATCTTCACAGACACGGGGACCTTCATCTCAGACTGTTGACCAACCCAGGGTCCCCCATTAAAAAAAAAAAAAATAAAAATTCATTACATTTTTATTTATTTACATTTGAATTAGGAACATAATTACATCATGCTTAACAGATGATTGTTTACATGTGTTAACTGATTATATTAATAATTTAATGTAACAATTTTACATAATTACTGCTATGAAAGATTGGTTATGTTTGAAAATACATAAGTTTAAATATTTTGTGTAGATCATGTGGAATAAAATTGCAAATTCAAACTACTGTATAAATAGTTCTGTTCATTTTTATTTTGTTTTATTCTTTTCTATTTAATTTTTAAATTATATTTATTTATTCACAGATAGATAGATAGTGTCTAAAAAAATAAAATGTTCATGTAACTTTAATATTTTGCATTTGTTTCTCCCTCCCAGATTCCTCTTCTTGGTAATCGAAGTAAAGCAACTGAGGAAATGTCTTTGGAAGGAAGCATCAGCCTCTGAAACACAATGGGAACTCCCTGCCTCCTGTGGGACACCAGAGAACAAACTGCTCACTGCCAAAAGTGTAGCTACAAAGACGACAACAACAGAATTTAGGTCAATAGGGATAAAGGCATGGTAATCCTGCTGATCCTGCTATAGCACGATAGAACAACTAGATGTACAGTAATCAGAACAGTAGTAGACTCTCAGGTGCAACTGAATTACATTGCTGTGTGTAATGGGGGAGTGTATGCTGGACCGTTATGGTGAAGATGGTTTTCAGAGTTGTGAAGGCTTTGATGATTGGTCCACGTTCAGCTCTGCGGACTGGACCGAACCCCAGCAAGATGGCAGTGGGTTTTCAGACTGGGGTGCATTCCAGGATAATACCAGGAAAGAGGAATCATCAACCCTACCTGTGGCAGAAGCAGGAACTTTCGAGTTTCCTGAAAACGTATGTTCTGTAGTTTTGCATTTTTTTTCTGTGGTTGCATGACTAAATTCATTTACTGTTCTAAAAGTGACACTTTCAAACTGTTGCACCTGTGCTGAAGTGTTATTGTGGTATTTGATGCTTGTGTTTCACAGACTGAAAATGGCGAAAAGGGGAATCCCTGGTTCATTTTTAATGACTGCTTTCAAGTTGAGGGGGCAGAGAAAGACCCTGTCATGATGGAAATCCCTACATTGTCTGTGCTACAGCAGAGCACATTAGACAAGCCCTCTCAGTCTGCAGCAATATCAAGGTACTAGTCTATGGCTTTTGTTACTTTTCATTATGAAATAATGAACACGGTTGTAATGAGATGCATTGCATATAGCCAGTATATTTCTTACTGGAGTAGATGGTTCATTGAGAAGCCAACTTGGTAGTGACTGTTTCTCAATCTATTATTTTTTCATAAAATTAATTATGAATGTAATTCATACATATTATGAATATTCATTTTCTATGACTTGCCCTAAAGTTTATTATTTTATGATTATTTCTTAGAAGAAGAAAGGTGAAGGTGAAGTAGTTTTATTAAAGCATTATGATTGTTTGACATTATTTTTTTTTTTTTGTAAATAATGATTATTAATTGTTTATTAGTAGTAGTAGTTGTAGTATTACAGACGTATACACTCAAGGTGATGTATTTAAGGTGTATGAAAAATAAGCAATTTTAATTGATTAGGGTTATTATTATTGTTTACTGAAAATGAAAACTATAAAAATAACTAATAAAAAAATAAACTTAAACTGATAAATTCAAATGAATAAAAATAGACAACAAAATCACTAAAGCTTTAACTAAAGCAAAAACAGAAAATATATTAAAAACATCTAATCTCTTTTAGATAGTTGCCTTACATGACTTTTTTTTTTTTTAATTAAACTTTTATTGAAAACAATATGAATACACAGATACATTTCTAAGAACGCTAGATTAGATTAATAGATTTTCCCTTCTCTTTATCGTAGTCACTCTTACTCATCATTGACTCTCTAACTGAACAGTGTAAGATCAGGGTGAAAACCTCCAGAATGTGTACACTGTCAATATTTTTCCTGATTTAAGGTCGCTCAAACAAGTTTGCACAGTAAAATGTTGTGGTTTATAATTCAATCTCTGTGCATAAGCCTGTTTAATTGATAAAGTATCAATGGAGTGCCATTGTCAAAAGTCTTTCGCACTCTCTTTTTTTCCATCAGCGAAGCTGCAAATTTCTGGTGCCATCTACAGTCTGGGTCCAAAATTCTCAGACTATCAGGTCCCAAACCCAAACTACACTCCCATGAAGGATTGCTCAAAACCCTCCAGCTCAGACAGCCTGACGCAAGCGCTGACTCACAGGTGAGTACAGGCCGAGTGTTAAAATCTTAAAATCTGGCACATTGGCACACCCTCTGTGCTACAGACTTTGTTAGCTCATGTGGCTTGTTGAGGTGAGAGGTGTACTGATACATATTCTGACTTTTGTGGTGCTACTAAAATAAAGAAACTTTTTTTTTTTTTTTTTTTAGACCACTATTCTTCTTGATCTTGAACTAGAAGATCCGCAAGACCCTCCTGGAGCACTTATTCAAACCAAGGTTTGTGTGTGTGTGTGTGTGTGTGTGTGTGTGTGTGTCTATATATATATATATATATATATATATCTATATCTATATATCTATATATATATATATATATATATATATATATATATATATATATATATATATGTTTTTATTCACACTAACTTTCAATGTTAAATTCACATTAAATATAAAGTCAGTTGTATTAAAATATGTTATGGCATGACACCCATATCTGTTAATTAAGTAAACAGACAGGTTATTTTGCATAGTTAATAGATTACATTATTAGGTTACTTTGACCATCGCCCACTAGATCAACTAACGTAATCTATAAAGGTGAGAATCGAGATATTTCATGATATAGTTATAACGTTTGGGAATGTTTCGAATAAAAAGAAAAAAATAAATAAAACATAAGTGCTGTTGTGGCTGCTGTGTGACCCCCGTTTACATCTTCGCCTCAGTCACAGGCGCAAGTCAAACGAGCGCGGAAACAGTACAGGTGACGAGGAGCTTCAGTAGAACAACAGAGAACTGCGGTCAGATGAGATGTTGTCAGACCATATGTCAGTAAAACTAATTTTCCTGTCCTGTCAGCCGTTATACTGTGTGCGCGCTGTAGCTTGTATCATTTCATATTAAAGCGCGAATGAAACTACGAGCATGCGTGTAAGATCGGCATCATGTTCAGCAGCGGCAGCTCTTAAAGTAATAGCAGCCAAATAACCTAATACCCCAGCTGCTGGGATCTGTTAATCAAAGAACAAAAGAAAAAAGAGGAAATCAATAACTTTTGTAGCTGTAAGGATTCATCTATATTTAATTTAGTATTTAGTGTTTGATAGCTTTATTCAATTTCTGTATATTTCCTACTTGCTGAAGGGCACAGGTTAATATGATATTTATTATAATGAGTTTATCTGAAGATTCATTTCACTTAAATTAAATGTTATTATTTTTTAAAGTCTAATGTTAAAATTGATAGCTCTCAGTTATACGGTAATGTTGAATGGCTATAGTCAATTATTAAAAATTAGGGGACAAAAACAAAAAAAAACAATTTCCTAGAGACATCAGTAATATTGGTATCAGTGATACTTGCCTTCAGTCATAAAAAGATGCCATTAAACAGATATTAAAAATATGCTGTCTTTGTTTCTACATTAATTTGAAGATTGAATATGATTTTTTTTTTTTTGTTTACTTTTTACTACTTTATTTTTTTATTCATGTAATTGACTAATGATCAAACTCATAACAGTGAATTAACTTTTCATTTGTGATGAAGTGTTTCTGTTGTTGTTTTTTTTGTAGCTGATGCCATCATCACAATGTCGGAATGCACCAGGATTCTTTTATCAGATTTCACACCAGTGGCTCAGCCAGTACAACATGAACCTGCTGCCCTACCAGAACAAGAAAGATCCTCTGCAATAATCAACATCACATGCACACACACTCTTACTGTTGCACTGACACACACTACTTCAGAAAACTGAACCTTTAAAGAAAGTACGCACTACTGCCTGCATTCATTAATGTGTACGGAAACAAGCACAGGTAACGTTTTCCAAGCACTTTTTATAAATAAATCCAAGCCTGTTACAAAGCGTGCTTCACAAAAGTACTACTACTGTATGCACACTAGCTCAGGAAGAAATCCTAACTTACTTGATGTACACACTTTGCAACAGATTTAACATAAAAAGGAGGCTTTTCACATAAACAACAGAAGAGAACTAACAAGTGCCTAAAAAGAACAAAATCACTGTAAACCTACAGGAAATTAATGCAGCCATTTACTTAATGATATATTCCACTGTCTTCTGCTGCTGCTGCCTAAGCTCATGGCTTACTGTTCTTAAAGCTACATTATATTTTTTTTTTATTATTTTTTTTTTTTTTTTTATTATTGTAAACTGACATCTGAAATGTTTGAATGTATTTGGTATATTTATATTGGAAATATTTAATATTTTAAACAAGAATATATGAATATACAGCTCTAATAGTTTGTGTCCTGCACTTTAGAACAGCTTGTCTGTAATAAAAGAAGTGTAAAGCTCTTCAACAGCATGTTTTGTTTTATTTGTTTGTCTCTTATGGCTTCTGTGGTATATGCAATTTAAAAAAAAAAAAAAAAAAAAAAAAAAACTTTTTAAAATCACAATTTTTAATGTAAGTGTAAAGTGACCTTATAACTTTAAGCTAACTATCAAGACCATTTAAAAACATAAACAAGTTGTCACCAAATTAGTCAAGTTTGATGTTTTTCAGTTTAAGCTGTTTTCCTGATTCAGTCTGCCTTCATATACCTTCCACTTAAAAACATCAAGACTGGTACATGGCAGTCCTGGTTTATGTGAACAAATGTAAGATGATTCTGTCAAACTTCCTGTAATTCAGTGTGTTTGCGTTAAAACAAAAAACAACTGCTCTACCTTTTATTACAATATAGCCAATGGGAAGTTCACAAACAGTTAAAGGTCATGGAAATGATAAGTTACAAACACATTTGAGCATCCGTTCTCATGCTCAGAGTCCTCACCACAGCAAAACATTTCATGTATCAAGTCTTAATTCTTCACGCTTACCATCTTAATAAGCAATATCTTTTCTAATACAGGGCTCTTCATATAGTTATTTTTTTTTAAGTATTATTTTTTGGAAACATTTTGCTGTGATTTGCATACAGAACATGAAGAGCTGGTGTGGTGTAACCACATTTATTCCCCCTTCTTTTATCAAGACGGTGATCATATGTTGTTTGTTTTACATTTGTAACACCAAAAGATGTTATTTTTAAAAGTAGAGTTATAAATTCCTGAAGCTCAACAGGCAGAGCATGTCGATAACAGTGACAAAGTTGTGGTTTTATTTCTCAGGGAGCATAAACTGATAAAATGTATTGTAAATGCACTGTAATCTTCCAACTACATATACGTCTAGTAGTTTAAAAGAGAAATTAATCATCAAACTAATGCATTTGTTCACCTTTGATATGTAATCAGTTAATGAGGGGTAACAGATGGGTTTTCAATAAAAGTTACCTGTCTATGTAGTAAAACAAAGAAAAATGGCAGTTGCCAAATAGAAAAACTTCAACACTCATAATGCACTGCATGGGCTTGATCAGACCATCCACAAGAGGGAATACAAAAACATGAAAGTACGATCTGTAGTTTCCACAAATGTAGTGCAGGTAACACATTGTCCATTTATGTGTGCTGACATTGTAAACATTACAACTGACATTACAATTCATAGCTGGTTGAAAATCAGTGAACTTATCCTTTAAATCAGAAAAAAATAAGCAATTCTGAAGCCCATGTGTTTGAGTGTGTAACTACGTGTCTTAGTGCAGGCACACGGTCTGTACGTCTAAACCGTTACCTGCAAACAGAAAGACATCCTCTTTTTCTGCACATCAGCACCTTACTTAACCTCTAACCATTTCCTCATTACGTGTCTGTGGCTTCATGCATTTCACACCAAACTCAAAAACGTGTCCTGATTTCATGCTTGGACTTTGCTAGATCAATAGTACTGAAAAAATAAATAAATAAATAAATAATGAATGTCTCTAAAAATTTTGTGGTGTAACCATCAGTAAAAAGTAATAACTTATTTTCCTTATTTCCAAAAAAGGTTAAAAGAAACATCATGCATTAATTCCATTAAGTCATGCATATTATATTTAAGTTGCACCACATGACATTTTACACTTTAATAAATAGGTCGAATTACCTTACATTACATTGCCTTATATTTCATGAGGGTCTTTTTCTGTTGTATAATTTCTTGTTTTATGTTAATCACACCACTTGACTTTGGCTGAATTTTTTTTAAATAATATCTACTTAAGGTTTTCATTTCACTGTAGGTAAAAGGGTTAGGCTGGCACATTTACTGTTGTTCTATGAATTTTTGCATTCAAAATCATTCAGTCATTTCACAAGGAATCCATGCAGTCTAGAGTTTTTTTCTGAAGAAAGATAAATATGTATAGTGATGAAAGCCAAAATATTAAATGTCATAGATGAATATTTACTATTTTGTGAGCTACTTTGTTGGCACATAATGCAACAAAGATCGCTAAAGTCAACAGATTTTACTAACAGACCTACTAATCTCCGTGTAAAAATCAAATTGTGATGCTGCCATCTTTCTAAAGTCATTTTTAACCCCCTGTAATTTGGCTCAGAATCTCAAGTGAAAATTGCCATTTTGACCCCCCTCTACAAAATAGTGGATTACTCAGTAAATATGCATCCATGACATTGTCTTTCATCACTATACATGTTTATCTTTCTTCAGAAAAATATTAGCAAAATCAAAAATTTGAGCTGGGGAGGTTTCTGAAATTTGGTAGATTTGACATGGAATGACCCAGACGCAATTATAGGAGAAATCCAGCATATTTCACCAGAGAAAGGTCGTTTCACTGGAAGATTGACATTTTGATTAAAAATTACAAGGGCAAAACATTTTTAAACATACGCACAGATGAATCATCCACATTTCATTTTAATGAACAAGCATAACAGAAACATTTCATATTTAAATTCAAAACATTGAAATGTTGTACAGGCTACAGAAAAAGCAAAATAAGTTCCAGTTGAGAAAACAAAAGAAATCATGCAAAAGAAGAAGATCTTGAGCTGCTACGTAACCCTTGCAGGCCTTTATGGATCTTCTTATGAACACTGCTGCTGCTAAGCACATAGAAAACAGGGTTTATGGCACTGTTAATGGTAGACAGACCCAGAGAGATTGTATAGGGTGTGTAGACACTTCTTTCAAAGTCACATTTCACATTCGAGAAGTGGAAATTAATGGCACGTAGTAAAAGGATCACATGGTACGGCGTGAAGCAGACTAAAAAGAACAAAATGACGGCTAAGGCCAGGTTACGAATTCTGACTTTGGCCCGTGGCTTTAAACCCGTGCTAGCTTTAACTTTAGCAATGATGGCCAAGTTGGTGACTATTAAAATACACAGCGGGATGAAGAAACCGATGAAGAAGCGGGCATAGTTGAGTCCCGCCACTACGACAGAGGGGTCGCTTGGCTCGAAGCACCGCTTCTCCTTCATTTTCTCAGAGTCACCCTCTGTCATGGTGAAAACCGGTACGTGTCCCACAGCAACGACCACCACAATCACACCGCTGATGATCACAGCATGCCTCATCTTTCTCAGACCTCGAGACTCCATGGCGTAGACCACCGCGACAAAGCGGTCCACGGAAACGCAGCACATCAAGAAGATACTGATGTACATGTTGTTGAAGAACACGTAGCCGGTGACCTTACAGGTCAGAGAGCCCCACTCCCAGTGATGACCTCTGCTGATGTAAATGGCCCAGAGTGGAAGTGTACCTAGATACATCAGATCACACACTGACAGGCTGAAGAGGTAGACTCCCAGGACATTCTTCCGGCACACTTCGAGGAACGTGAGGAAGACTGTGATCAGGTTAGCAGGCAGGCCTAATGTGAGGACTGTGCTGTAGAGAACCACAAGTGGAAGTGGGTTTTCTTCCTCGTAAGGTGGTTCACAGCTGTTTGTGTGCTTTGTTGGACCGGTTATGTTCATGGTCACTGGAAAGCTGAGAGTGGGATCCAAAATGATGGGGGACAAAAACAGAATTTCATTTAAAAAACATGGGATTGATATGAAAAAAAAAAGAAAGGACCATGAAAAACAAAGCTAATGTCAATAGTAATGCTGGGGAAAAAATCCTCACATGCTATTTTAAATACATTTATAGAAGTATATTGTTCTCATTTCCTCTCAGATTAAGGCTACTTCCCACATCTAAGTCAAATATTATAAAACACGCTATGGGTGGGTGATTTCTGATATGCAGGACGTTTTCATTTCATCACATAGCCTAGTCTTGCTATGTTGGAACTAAATTAACAATTTTAGATGGAAATTTAAGATTACAATTAAGAGATTTATTTTATATTTCATTTTAAATGTAATTTTTAAGCTGACTAAGCTAGTCATGTGACCTAAACATGACGACCACCATATGAGGCGAACTCACAGCATGGTAAATAAAACCGCTTTTATTAAGCTGCTGATGTGACTGGAAACTGGTGTATTTGCATGTTTTTTGTCAAAATGTAAACTTTACATTTAGAAAATCATAAACATCTGGACATTCATAAAAACATTCTACACTTGCATATATTTTGTGTATAATATCTGTAATATTTTACAGTGAGGTTTCATTTGTTAACATTAGTTTACATAACAATAAAATACTTCTAATAACAAAACTAGCCTATAACAAAAGTATTGCTCATTGCTAGTTAATGCATTAACTAACCTTAACTAATGGGATCTTATTGTAAATCTTATTGTACTGATAGACCTGCTCGCTTAAATATTAGGTTATACCAGTTTCCCTTACAATAAATAAATAAATAAATAAAATAAATAAATAACCATTGTTTTACTAAAAAACAAAAAAAAAAAAACATGGTTAATATAGTTAAAGCATGGTAACCACAAATTAACCATGGCTTTGCTACACTAACCATACAGTTTAACCATGGTATTTGTAGTAAAACTTTTATACAAATGGTAATCAACCTACCAAATAACCATAGTTACTACACTTTTACTATGATAAAATCATGGTCCATTTTCGTAAGGGTTTGACTTTACAACTCAACAACTTGTCGTTTCCCTTTAAGTGGTAAGTTTGATTCTCCTATAAAAACATAAAACATAATAAAACGAATAAAAGAGTTACCTCTTATTCCAGATGATCGCGGAAACTCTACTCAGTATAACTGTTCATGTCATCAGTCTCCGTTTCTATTTGTCAAATCAGCCCAAACTCTCTTCTTTCATCCCAGAGCTCTCGGTAATAACCTTTCAACTGCACCTGAAGTGAAGGAAGTGATATAGATGCACAGGCGGCGAGGGTGAGATGCTGCCTGCCACTGACTTTGATTCAGCAGACAGAGAGGAAATAGCAGTTTCGTTTGATACAGCGAGACGTTTCCGAGTACCATTTACAGAGTGATGAAAATCTGATTTCCTATTTTCTTGGGTGCCGTCATTTGTGACTATAATTTTAATCTTTAGGGTTGGATAAACACACTCAACTCTCCCTTACTGTAAATACTGCTGTGAGTGGCAGTTTTATTTATTTATTTGTTTGTTTGACCTTGGACTCAGTGTTTATGAGGTTCCATCATGAAACAAAAAAAGCGCTGTAGGGCTAAAAATCGAAAATATAGTTTACGCAAAACTAAAATTCTGTCGTAATTCACTCCTGAGGAGCGATAAGTTGGACGGCATCTATTATATCCATCTATTATGTTCTTTAACCACAAAACAACTCCAAATCACAACATTGTCTAGATCAGTGGTTCCCAACCATGTTCCTGGAGGCCCCCAACACTGCACATTTTGCATCTCTCCTTTATCTGACACACCCATTTCAGGTCTTGGAGTCTCTACTAATGAGCTGATGATCTGAATCAGGTGTGTTTAATTAGTGAGTCATGGAAAACATGGGAAAACATGGGGCCTCCGGGAACGTGGTTGGGAACCACTGGTCTAGATTATAAAATTATAAATCACAGCTCACTGTTAATCTTCAGAACCATCATTTTAAAGTGGGGGAACACCTAAGATATGTTTTGATTAGTAATCAGTTGTTAATTCTTTATAATGTGTCGTAGTTATTTAATAGTTTTTATTCAGTAATTGTTGATTACTTGATAGAAACGATCTCAGTCTTAAATTCGCTATTACTTGTCTGAAATACTATTTTGCTGCTCATTTGTCCTGCATTACTTTCGTTGACGGTATTTATAGCTTAAAATAATGAAAGGACCTCAATTCAGTAATTTAGACTTGTTTGGTTTTATATAATATGCTATAACTCATGTCATTTTATGTTATTATTTACGTTATGTAATGTATATGTCTATGCACATGCTTTTACAATTTATATACTTAACTTGTTATGCTGTTGAATTCAATTCACCAAAAAGACTTTTAAACTGTTGCAAATCCGCCCTAGTTCTGTTGCTGTAGTAACGCTTTACGGCATTTGGATCATGGCGGAGTCACTGAACGGTGTACAGTTGAGCACGGTAAATATTTGGCATTTAAACACTTAAAACATAAATTCAGTCGCATGTCACGCGTTTTGCAATATATTATGATTTCAGCGTGGAAATATATATGCTGAGTATGCGCGGTAAACCTATAGATTCTGTGTTATCTACGGTTTAATGATGAACATAATGGTCAGACACTGCATTTTGTTTACATGATTGTTGTTTGTGATCCAGCATACAGACACGAGCAGATTTAACACCCGCTTTAACTGCTCTTTATCCCACATCGCGCAGTTTAACAGTATTTACTACGTTGTGTTTTCTTCTTGTTTTATTCTCAACATGAGCTTTTATTATTTTGTGTTAGCCTGAATAGTTTCTTGTAAGTTGCTGCAGATAAAACGAGCAGTTGTGTTTGTGAATTTTCGAGGTGATGCTTTTGAAAAGGTTTGTTTACGAAACTATAAAATCTTTCATTTTCATTTTTATGTAGACTGGGTTGAATACAACAGAATTTCACTAGGTGTTCGGCTTTGTGTATTTTTTCACCTTTTCATGAAGCCCCTTCTATATATATATTAGTACACAGAATCAGAATAGACTGTTTTTATTTATTTATATTTGCTGCTACAGAATTTAGACTTGCACAATATAACCAAATTTAGTGTTTAATCATTAAGTGTTAATGCTTCTCCATTTATTTATTTTTTTTCATAACATCTTAGAAGTTAAAAAAAAAAAGTTTGAATTTGAAAGATGTGCAAGATTTGAAACGCTGGTGTAAGTGTTAAATTTGCATAGACATAGCAGAGATTGAAAATACATTCCTCATGATTTCTCAACCTTAAAATAGATCAGGATGTAGATTTCCGCATTTCTCTGAAGTGGGAACTGATGGTGATGTTTAAATGTTTCTTCTCCTGTTGATATTCCGAGACAGAACGTAAATCTGCTTTCTTAATGTATCATAATGCAGCTCTGCCATAGTTGCCTGTTTAATATTGCATTGCTTAACGCAGCCTTATTCGTTAGTCAGTTATAGAAAATAACCAGCACTTTGAAAATAAGTGTCAGGACTCAGGACTGACCCTTGGTCCTTCTTGGAGAGATCTTGCTGCATACAATAAGGTTAATTCATTCAGACAGGAGTAGAGTTTATTTCAAACATTCAGTTTTATGGGCATGAATAGGTATGCAAAACGGTTTTCGATTACGATAGCTAGGGGTCAAAGGCCGTTTATGAGTGGTTTATCTGTGCATTAAGAAGCTCTGTCTTGGTTTGATTGATGAAAACCATTACAATGCTCTTAGTGTACATTATTATTATTTATTATTATTATTATTATTATTTTGCATTGATAAACTAATAGTTTCTGTAACGGGTAATTGGGATATCTTTTAGACCTACTGTGAAGATTCTGAATACTGACAGACATAGCATGCTGTTCACCATCTTTGCCATGTGATTTGGTGTTTGCATATGAATATATTTAACTACCAATATTTATATAAGTAATAGCTACCCACTTATTTATTCATTTAGTTAAAAAAAAAATAATAATAATGTATAAAAAATACTACAACTATAGTCCTAAAATGTTATATTTATTTTATATTTATAAATATACAATTGTAATGAAATATGTATTTAGATATAATATTATAATAAAGAAAATCTTCAGACTGTATTCAGAAATTTTATTTTCTGTTTTATTTTCATTTTTTATTTGCTTTGTGGAAAACAAAAGGAGCTATTTTGTTTAGTTTACTAGTTGCTCTTTTCCATGTAATTATAATGAACTGAAGCTTTCTTACATCAAAAAGATCATAAAAACACCTTAAAATGATCCTTACAACTCTTAAATGGGCTTTTTGAACTGAGGAGGAAGATTTTGACTAAAATAACATTTTTGAGCACCTTTATTTCAAAATGTACAAAAATAACTTGCATATATTTGACCCTGGACCACAAAACCAGTCATCAGGGTCAATTCTGAGTCCATCATTCCATTGACGTATGGTTTAGGATAGGACAATATTTGGCCGAGATACAACCATTTGAAAATCTGGAATCTGAGGGTGCAAAAAAAAAAAAAAATAAATCAATCAAAATATTGAGAAAATTGCCTCTAAAGTTGTCCAAATAAAGTTCTTAGCAATGCATATTACTAACCAAAAATTAAGTTTTGATATATTTACAGTAGGAAATTTACAAAATATCTTCATGGAACATGATCTTTACTTAATATCCTAATGATTTTTGGCATAAAAGAAAAATCAATAATTTTGACCTTTACAATGCATTTTTGGCTATTGCTACAAATATATCCATACAACTTTATGACTGGTTTTGTGGTCCAGGGTCACATATATGACCCTTTAATGTATTTGGTTAATTTGTTATATAACCTATGGCAAGGGTGTCAAACTCAGTTCCTGGAGGGCCGGAGCCCTGCAGAGTTTAGATGCAACCCTAATTAAACACACCCGATCCAGCTAATTAAGTCATTCAGGCTTATTTGAAAACTAGATGGTTTGTGTGTTGGAACAAAACTCTGCAGGGCTGCGGCCCTCCAGGAACTGAGTTTGACAGCCCTGACCTATGGTCTTTCTCTTTCGCCACCAGAAATGGCAGGAGGCTTCAAACAGAGGGGCTGCCATACTCAGCTATTTAGGGGAGCAAGTCCCTCTAATTTACTGTCTGGAGACGGAGTCACAACAAGAGGGGGAGGAGCAAACGGTTGAGCAACGCCTCCTGTATCCTCTGGAGTGCTTCCTTTTTGGAGAGGACCCCTGTGTCGGCCTGGAGAAGCTACAGCAATACAACAGCAGCTCATCAGCTCAGCAATGTGGACGTGTCTTTAAAGAGGGCGAGACCGTCTACTCCTGCAGGTTAGACCAGAGCCCCTCTGATAATATATGCAGTCATCAACTCCTATAGGAGAACATCAGCAAGACTGATTGATGAGCCAGCATCTCACTGCGGATTGTCCATTGGACAGCTGTCAGTGGATAATGCACGTTTTGTTTTTTCAAGTAATTTAAGTGTATAGTCAAATTGAGATAATTCTGTGTAAATAAATGTTCATATTTCAGCAATTTTCTGTAAGTCTTTGCTAGCATATTATGTACTGTATTTACTATCAGTGAAAAATTTGGACACACTTGAGTGAATGTAGGTTTCTCGTGAACATGATTAAAAGGTTTAGAAGGTCTTTTTAATCCCAATTAATTCCAATTAATATTTTAAATGCTAATGCCATCAACATTACATAATAGCATCAAAAGAATAATTGATAAAGGTATTCCATATTATATAGTAAAACAAACAAATACATAACATATTATAGAAATGAATGAAGAAATATTAATAAATTATAAAGTTTTACTATTTAGGGTTTAAAATAGTCTATCTATCTATCTATCTATCTATCTATCTATCTATCTATCTATCTATCTATCTATCTATCTAATGTATGTGTATTATACAATTTTTTGCCCATATACTGGATAACAATATTTTAATAACTTTACTGTTATTATAACTTATCTGTTATTATAAATGGCAGAAAATAGTAATAATAAAGAATGTGTGGGTGTGTCCAAATATTTTATTTATTTATTTATTTATTTATTTATTTATTTATTTATTTATTTGTATTATTATACAAATAAATATGTATAATAATAAATGAAATATTATGTCATTTTATTTTATTTATTTATTTTTCCCTGGAAGTATATATCAACACAACACCATTCACAATACTTCTATGAAGTTCTTATGCTGATTTCTTATATGTATTTCCAGGGATTGTGCAATAGATCCCACCTGTGTACTCTGCATAGAATGCTTCCAGAAGAGTGTGCACAAAAGTCATCGATACAAGGTACATGCACTCTTACTAATAATTTTTCTTACTAAATCATTTGATTTTCCTTTCCCAAAACCTTGTTCTACAAGTTTTTTTTTTTTTGAAAATTTTATTACAAATTACCACCATCTAAAGTATTATTTTTATTATTGTTTATTATTTATTATTATTATTATTATTATTATTATTATTATTATTATTTGCATTGCTACCGCAGATGCATGCCTCAGCAGGAGGAGGTTTCTGTGACTGTGGAGATTTGGAGGCTTGGAAGACCGGACCCTGCTGCTCCCAACACGACCCTGGCACTTCAGTTACTATGGAAATGGTACAGTTTATTTTCTCTTATCGATGCTAAGATTTTTTCCATGAATATTATTGTTGAACTAACTTCCTGCCTTGAGGTCGGAGGAGCCGTTCTGTCCGTGCGTTTGCTAACCCCAGCCCTCCCTCTGTGGGAAAACACAAAGTGTGTGGGAAAGTGACACACAGCAGGCCTGTGATGCAAAACCAGCTGGAAAAAAAGCAGGGACTTCAGGAGTAGAAGAAAAAGTAAAGTCTTTAGTAAGAGGGTTTGTTGTACAAGGAAATGAATGTATGAAATAGTTAGAATGAAAGTGAAAGACAATCAGTTGTAGATTTTGGGTGTTTAAAGGGCATAATAATTAATCTAAATCCCAGTGTTCCATAAAGAGCGAGTATGTACTGATATGGGCTGATTTCTTGCTGTGTGCCTGGATTTTGGCCTGGAAAGCAGATGGTCTGCTTCAGTGTTCTGATAACTCAATAGATCCACCGTTATAAGATCAGTCTCCAGATTCACATTCACTCATGGCCACTTACAGCGTCCTCACCTTTGTCGGAAAACAGCAGGTGCCTTTTTATGTTTGACACCCTCTGGCTAGATCTAAACATAATGAACATGACAGATGGATATTTCAACCAAATCAGCAAACATCATATCCTGCTCAAAGGGCCTGTCGTGTTTTGATATCTTTTTGCTGCTTGTACAGTCAAATTATTTGAGCTCTTTCAGTAGCTAGTCACTATTTCTGGTCTGACTGGCTTTTAGGAGATGTTACAGATTGTGATCTTCTGGTGGAGTTGAGGAAATTGAGGACATTTAGTTGCTGTAGTAGACCTTTGGGAGCTTGAATAAACAAATATACATATGAGAATAAACAGCAGTGAGTTCTTGTGATGTTGTGTTTTTGTGCTCATCTCTATGCAAGCGTACTCTCCTTAAAATAATAATAAAGCCATTTAAAGGATTATTAAGGAATAATTCATCCCCAAAATGAAATTTCTCAAATTATTCGTCATTTCAAACTATTTTTCCCCTTCTTTTTCTGTGGAACACAAAAGGAGATGTTTAGCAGAATGTCCAAGCTGCTCTTTTCCATATAGTGAAAGTAAATGGAGACTGGAGCTGTCTAGCTCCATAAACAAAAATAAAGATATCTTAAAAATAGTCTACATGACTCGTGAACTAATTTCAAATCTCCTGAAGTCATGTGAGGAAAAGATCATAGTTTAAATGATTATCACTGAAAATCTGCTCATCAGCTATAGCTGTTAAATTTCATTCACAAGCATATATACTAATGTTTAAAAGTTTGCGGTCAGTAAAAAATTTATAGTTTTATTCAGGAAGAATCCATTAAATCGGTCAAGTGACAGTAAGGACATTTATAATGTTACAAAAGCTTTCTATTTTAAATAA
Organism: Spinibarbus caldwelli; assembly: GCA_039654775.1. Classification (NCBI taxonomy): domain Eukaryota; kingdom Metazoa; phylum Chordata; class Actinopteri; order Cypriniformes; family Cyprinidae; genus Spinibarbus; species Spinibarbus caldwelli. The sequence continues at coordinate 22,633,173 of CM077250.1, forward strand.
ATGCTGATAAATGTTCTTCAGAACTTTCTATTCATCAAAGCATTGTGAAAAATAAATTTCAGTTCCTGCAAAAATATTAAATATTATAAATATTAAATATAAATATTCATTTCAACATTAAATTGAAATGAAAATAAACATTTATTTAATTAAATTATTTTTTAAATCATATTAAATTACAATAATATTTCTCAATATTCTTGTTTTTATTGTATTTTTGATCAAACAAATGCAGCCTTGGAAGAAACTTGGGAACTGGTCATTAGTTCTCATTAAATCATAATTTATCTCAAACCTAATGCCTAATCTTGATGATTTAAATGTCACTTATGTTGTTGTTGTTGTTTTATCATATTATTATTATTATTATTATTATTATTATTATTATTATTATTATTATTATTAGTTTTATCAGTTTCAGAGCTCAACAGCTCCAGTCCCCATTTACTTTCATCACATGAAAATGAGCAGCTTGGACACTGCACTAAATATCTACTTTTGGGTGAATTAATAGGTAGATGTTTGTTTGTGAGCACAAATCAAGTAAAATCATTCTGTGAACAGCTAAAAATGAAATGACTTTCAGTGACAGCTGCTGTTATGTGTATCACAGGATGAGTGTGTGATGGATCCAGGCCTTCGAGAAAGGGCTCAGATGCTTTTCCACCTGCTTCTGCGGTACACGACAGACATGCTGGTTTGGGAAGAAACCTATGAGCTATCAGAGGAGCTGAAGCCAAAGTGAGATATACAGTTACTAAAGCCTCAAGCTGGAAAGACCACCTTAATTTTAAAAAGTTAACGTTGTTTAATGTCATTTTTAGAGTAAAGGAAGACACCTACTTCTGTGTGCTCTACAATGATGAGCATCACTCGTATGATCACGTCATCTACACACTTCAGCGTGCGATCGCCTGTGACCAGAATCAGGCCCAAATCTACACTGCACTTATTGACAAGGAAGTGAGTATTCTGAGTATTCCACATAGTCTTACAGGTCAGCGTATAGACTTTCATACATCATGTTATCATGATTTCAGGGGCGGAAAGCAGTGAAGAGAGGTACTCTCAGATCCTGTCAACAAGCCAAGGACAATATCAGGGTAAACATACTTGCTACACTCTTCAATCACACATTTTGAATGCTTTATGTAGAGCGTATATAGATGACTTAACCATCTTTGCATTTCCTCTGCAGCGTAACTCAGAGCACATTATCCAGATACCTTTGCGGGTGGAGATCCTTCACACTGCTGTAATGGCTCATCAGACCTTCACCCTCAGACTTGGAGCATGGTTCCAGAAGATCATTGGCTACTCAGGTAGATGATTAGGAGCAGAAAGTGAACCGAGAACTGGGTTTTATTTATAACCGTTCCATTTTTAAAACAACACAGTGAAGAATAATTAAAAAAAAAAAATGTATTTCATAACCGTACTAATATAGCCCTCCTGAATCTCCTGATTACCAAATGAATGAACCAAGTAGTTTAATTTTTATTTTAATTTTTTTATTATTTTAATCATTAACAGTAATACATTGTATGCCTATAAAAAAACAAGAACAATAATTTAAATCTGATCATTTTTAAACTCCTACCCCCGGTTTCACAGACAAGACTTAAGCCTAGTCCTAGACTAAAATGTAAGTCTTAGCTGTTTCAACTGAAATAAACTTGCACTGACTGATCTTAAAATATATCAATGCCTTTGTTTTGTCTCAACATGCACCCCAGTAATGTTTTTTTCTAAGCTTGTTTATAAAAATTACTTATGTCCTAATTGAACAATGGCCTAATCCTGACTTAGTCTAAGCCCTGTCTGTGAAACCAGGCCCTATAGTATATATAAAGTGTGTGTGTGTGTGTGTGTGTGTGTATATATATATATATATGTATGCATGTAATCATGTTTTTTCATTGTGCATTACAATTAAATTAATCTCAATCAAACTGCACTGTTAGACATTTCAAAGGGTTTTTACAGTAACTTATAAGATTTACTGTAAATCTTATAAATAAGATTTACAGTAGCAAACTATATAATTTACAGTTGCAAACTGTACTTTTACAGTAAATTACTGTAAAAATAATCCAATTCATCAGTATACTACTGTAATTCATTCATTTTAATATAAATTTCATTAGATTTGATCATTTTTATATAGAATTCATTTTATTATTACTCTACATAGGTACTACTGACATTCAATTAAAACAGACACAATAATTACAAAATATCAAATTCTTTATTTAAAACATTGTATGTATAACACTTAAAAATACAGTCTTCCAATGCTGGAACAGTACATCTTCACCATTTCTCCTGTCTTAGGACGTTTTGCAATGCATTATGTTGTATCCTCTGGATTTATCCTCACAAAAATACATAGCCATCTGCAAAACCCAGGTGCTGCTCCAAAACGTGGCCACCACCTTTGCTCACCATCCACTTTGTTAGTGACAGATATGTCTTCTCTGAAAAACAAGAAGTAGAAATGACACTTTTAAGAGGCAAACCCCATATAAAATACACAAACCTCTCAAAACCATAGTTGTTCTCTTTCCATGAATTATCAGTCTCAGGTTGACTGGCATGCTCATGTCTTTCTTGATGCTTCATTGCAGTTGCCTTTAAAACACAAATACAAAAAAATGCAGTAAATCTTAAATTCTATTAAAAACTATAACAAACTAATTCTAAAACTAGAAAGGCAGCTAGCCATAAAACTTGTTTAAGCTAGCTAACATACGATTTTATTTTCTCAATAGGCTACTGGCCAACATTAACTACTAACACCTGAACAAAATTTCACATTAGTTAACTTAATGTTTAGCGTTGCTCGTTAAAAATAATTTTAATTCGGTAACTTAATTTAATAAGCTGACAAAAGTCGTTTGTAACGACAGCGCAGTTTACCATAGTAAAGTTTGTTACCGCCATGTTGACGGGTAAATGTTACTAGGTTAAACTGCTTGCTGGTCTTATTCTCTCATAAGGTGCATCGACATACAGCGCAGATGTTCTCCGGAGCTCTTCCACTCTCGAGGGGCTCATCCCCGGGCAAAACCCGCGGCGCTGCCCCGCTGCTTCCGTGTCTTCCTCGGACACGAGTGGCGAAAAGACAATATAGAACCTATTATACTATCTACAGTGGATGCGGACAGTAAAGTGATGCCCCGGTATATTTCTGACGTAGCCTACAGATGTACTCCAAGCGCTCGTGCTGTTTCTGACATGAAGGACAAACGGATTTTCCAATCATTACAAGCGATGTAACACGTCCAGTGCTACAGTCTATGGTCCAGTGTAGTCAGTTCCAATGTTGCGGCTTTGTAGAAACGCTGTTGTGCAAATCGTGTCAATCCAAATGTAAGAAATGAGGAAAATAAAACAACCTCAACAGAATGGCGCCAAAGAGGCCGTTACAGTAAAAACTGTAGTATACAGCAATTAAAAATTTTTTTTTCCAGCAAAGCAATAAATTACATATTAAAATAGTTATTTTAAATTGCAATAATATTTCACGATTTTGCTGTTTCCACTGGTCAAATTAATATATATATATATATATATATATATATATATATATATATATATGATAAAATTAAGTAACAAATAAATAATTGTGAGGTTTTGTCCTTGTCACTGGCTCTGTAGTTGGCCTCAGGGAGGTGTTTTGCCAGGTGGCTTTGGAGCCGGCTGCTGACAACAATACACTCTGCCTGATCAGTCGACTCATGCTGCACGACGCCAAACTTTATAAAGGTCAATATTTCAATCTCTACCATTAGACTGTGCACTTTTAATACCCTGCAGACATAAAATATTCTTAGTGCTGTATCTAAACTTGATTTCCTGTTACTCTCCTCAGGAGCTCGCAAGGTTGTCCACGAGTTAATTTTCAGTAGTTTACTGATGGACACAGAATTCAAGAGGCAGTTTGCCATGAAATTCACAGAGGTATACTGTAATTTTACAGCTGCATATCATTTCACATATACATCATTGTAATGTTTGAGTACTAACAGGAGTATGTCATGTTTCAGCACTACAAGCAACTTCAGGAAGACTTTATCAGTGATGACCATCAGAGGAACATCTCAATCACAGCCTTATCTGTGCAGATCTTCACTGTTCCCACTTTGGTATGATGAACAGCTAGCAGAAATGACATCAAGCATGTTTCTATAAATTCTAGCATCTTTCTATATCCATAATAATCTCTAACTAAAACTGATTTCTAACTAAATATGCATTGATACTCATATATTTATCAATCAACCTTTTTTGGATGAATAAATCAAAGGTAGGTTAGCACAGTTAAATCAAAATGCGATATGGACTAGTGTCTGTGAATATTAAGCAGCAAAATACTATTTTAAATATGAATCCTGCATGTTCTGAGTGTCTCTGTGTGAATGAATGGAGCAGATGTGCGGTTTCGTTTACTACAGACATATTGAAGCTTGCGTGATGCTTGCGGTGTTTTCAGCCTCTGCTGCCTCAATATACGAGTACATGAACACATGAACATAATCTCCAGAACTGCTCTGACAGTCACTTCATGAGCATTTTACCATTTCTTGTGAGAAAAACTATTGTCATATTATATAAACAGAGAAACTTAAAGGTCTTCTCAGCAACCCATCAAAATAAAAGTTCAGTTTAACTTGAAGAAACTGTGACAAAAATATATCACTTAATGTAATGATAGTACTGCTACTAATAATAAAATCATTATTAAAACATTATTTATTATTATTTTTATTATTATATTATTATTTGTTTAGGAATATTTACTAGAAACACACAACACAGTATTTATGGGGGAAAAAAAGAAAACAGAATTTGTTGAAAATAAATCTAAATTTGAGAAAAAAATAAAAGGTATTTCATGCCTTAAGTGTTTGTTTTTGTAAAAAAAAAAAATATATAAATTACTGTTAAATTGTGCAAGTTTCATGATTTCAATTAATTTGACATGCTTTTGAATGAATAAAATTTAAAAAAAAAAAAAGAATCCAGAAAAATTAAAATAGAAAAAATGGAATTTGGAAAAAAAAATAACAGATTTTATAGGGCATTTTATAGGGATTTTATAACGTATTTATATGTTATGAATTGCATTCTGGCACATTTTGAAACAGGACAATTTTTGTACCTTAAAGCATTTTTGCTTTTATTCTTGTGTAGCATACTGTAGCTACTTTTGTACTTCGTCATAATGATTTGATGCATATCAATCTCTAGCCTTTAAAGCAGGGGTGCCCAAACTCGGTCCTGGAGGCTCCTGCAGAGTTTAGCTCCAACTTGCCTCAACACACCTGCCGGGAAGTTTCTAGTATGCCTCGTAAGAGCTTGATTAGCTGGTTCAGGCGTGTCTAATTGGGGTTGGATCTAAACTCTGCAGGACACCGGCCCTCCAGGACCTAGTTTGGGCACCCCTGCTTTAAAGAGTTCGCCCAAAAAGGATCCTATCATCATTTACTCACCCTCATATAAAATCTGTATGACTTTCTTTCAGTGGTGCACAAAAGATTTTTGAAAGAATATCCTGAGGTTTTTTTCAATATAATGAAAGTAAATGTGAACTGTGGCTCACATGCTCTAAAATGTCAAAAAAAAAAGGGTTAATGAATGAATCGGTTGATCTAGTTCACAAAAATGGAGTCAATTGTTGATTCATGAGCCAGATGTTGTTCTTGCATTCGCTTTTATGGAGCTTTAGAATCCTTTTTGCGTCCTGAAATCTTGAGCACCCATTCATTGCAATGGCATGAAAAATAGCCATAATATAAAAAAGAATAGTAGTCATAATATTTCCTTTTTTGTTTCATGAAAGAAAGAAAGTCTTACAAATTGGAATTTACTCTAAACTGGAACTAACTCTAAAAGTCAATTTAAAGGTTGAAGGCAAATGCAAAGCTTTCCATCTCTGTCTTTTTCTCAGGCCAGGCAGTTGATAGAAGAGGGCAGCGTCATCAAGGTCATTATAGACACTGTAATGGATATGATGATGGCACATCTGGACAGCAACAACCGCTTCCAATTCCAGGGCCACAATCCTGACAAGTTCTTCCGGGTTCAAGTTATCTTCCATGACCTCAGGTCTATACACAACCCTTGAATTCTGGAAAATAAAAACATCTCATTAGTTGGCTCAATGTTGATTGGTTCCATTTTGATGTTATCAGGTACATTCTAATCAGTAAGCCCTCTGTGTGGACCGAGACGTTGAGGGTGAAGTTCCTCGAAGGTTTACGCGTCTTTCTTCACTTCTTATGTTGTATGCAGGTAATGTTTTCTCCTGGCAAAAGGATTTTAATTTGGTTTGATCTGTAGCTTAATTGAATGTCATTCTTTGATGGCAGGGGATGGAGGAGGTGAAGAGGCAGCTTGGTCAGCATGTTGAGGTGGAGCCCGAGTGGGAGGCGGGATTTACCCTCCAGATGCAGCTGCGCCATATTCTCGCCATGTTTCAGGACTGGTGTACTTCTGACGTGAGTCACGGCTAGTCAGGGATATTGCTTTTCTGTATTGCTTTTTTGGGGTAAAATACATAAGAAATTGATGATTATGGAAAGTTAATAAAACATGATATAATATAAATATATATAAAATGAATATGTTTTTATTTTATTTTATTTCTGCCTACCAAAAATGTAAAATAGCTTATTTTGTTTATTTTTTTTTAATCTGAATGTATATTTATTATTATATTTCCCCCAACTCCCCACACATGCAAAAATATTGTAAGGGAACCCTTTCTGTACAGACCTGGGTTAAGTTGCATCTTGATTTCAGAATATCCCAAATTGGGTGTTTTACTTTAATTTTTCTTAATATCTTCCAAATTGGATGTTTTACTCCAGTCTGTTCTAAGATTTGAATCTGTTCTAAGATTTGAACGTGTACAGCAAAATATAAGAAATTTAAGACCCAATGAACTGGTACAGCTGTAATATAATAACATTTTGTTTCAAATATATAAATTTGAACAAAATATATCTAACAGTCATGACTAGTTAATTTAGTAACTAGTTAATAAAGGTAAATTTGGACATTTGCAAATTGACTAAAATATGCCATGGTCCAGTCTGTGTAGTCTATATGTCAGTCTTTCTAGATTTTGACATTTCAATGCAAACTGGTAACTCACACTTTACTCATTTACTCAAAATTTATTAAATAATGTTAAAAAAAAAAAAAAATTAGACAAGTATATCTTGTTTCCCGAAATAGGGCAATTAGTGGATTGTTTCAAATAAACATCTATTATTCTGTAGTTATAAAATTTGATGAGTAAATTCAAACAACTATGAGTGGAGCGTTTTCAATTTAGAGAATGGGATGTGACACCACATGGCAAACACCTAATGTGAATCCTGTAATCTGTTAGTTAAATGGGTGTCGAAAACACACTGCCCACATAAGTCAGTCTATTCTACTTTTGTTAGTTATACAAAACTGTGCAAAAACGGTGTGTGCTTTATTACCATACATTGTTTAAAGCACTTAAATTGACCACAGTCTACTTTTAAAGCCATTACTGTTGCTTGACTGATTAACTTACTAATTTTGTTTATCCACTGGTTAATGAATGACCTGGAAATGTGCCACTGTGTGTGTGTGTGTGTGTGTGTGTTGTTTACCCACAGGAGAGAGTTCTGTTGTTGGCTTTTCAGGAGTGTCACAAAGCTCTAATGTCCTGCACCAACCAGCCCTTCCACAGCGAGCCGACAGACAGCTACATGTGCAAGCAGATCCTCCACACACGCCCATATAAAGTCTCCCAGGAGCCCGTCTCCATCCATCTGCCCATCACCAGACTCCTGGCCGGTTAGCAGAATTGTTGCATCCCTGTATCAGAAGTCAGACTTTTGAGGGTTTCTAACTGATGATATTTTAAAATGACACAGGAAATAATGTCCGTGGTATCTTCAAAAATGGGGTGTTACATGGTTACATTAAAGAGAAGGTTAACTAATTTTCAAAACTTCTCTTATTTTTCCCCACTAACATTCTTCTCTTTTTTTCAAAAGTGAACATTGGGTCACACTTTATTTTAAGGTTCAATTCTTGCTATGAACAAACCATTAACTATGACTTTTGTCTCAATAAACTCCTAATTTGCTGCTTATTAATAATTAGTAAGGTAGTTGTTAAGTTTAGGTATTGGGGAGGATTAGGGATGCAGAATATGGTCATGCAGAATATGTGCTTTATAAGCACTAATAAACAGCCAATATGTTTATAATAGGTATGCTAATAAGCAACTAGTTAATAGCAAGAATTGGCCCCTATACTAAAGTGTTTTTTTTTTATTCATAAATTTTATTGTAAAATGTATTAAAATAGGAAATGGTTATTTTAAATTGAAAATAATAATATATATATATAAAAAGTGGTGTCAAAATTTGCGCGTTAACGCAGGCGATTAATTTTTTCAGTTTAACGCGTTAAAAATATTTAACGCAATTAACGCAGGGGCGGGGCTAGGTTTGGCCACCACACTCACAACTGCTAAAGAATTATTTATTCAGATGCAGAACGTCTTTACAAGCACATTAAAAGGGACAGGTTTCAGACGTGTGCTCCAACTTCACCTCAGCACCAGGCGCAAGTCAAACGAGCGCGGAAACGGTACCGTGACGAAGAGCTTCAGTAGAACAACATTGAACTGCGGTCAGATGAGATGTTGTCAGGCCATATGTCAGTAAAAACGAATCTTCCTGTCCTGTCAGCTGTTATACTGTGCTCTTAGTGCATGCTCTTCAAGTGCACTCATAAATGTGCCGGCGCGCGCTGTTCGGCCATATTAAAGCGCTGTATCATATTCAAACCCACATGAAACTACGAGTATGCAATGTCGTAGTTATGTAGTCAGTTAAGTCATGAAGTCACAAAAAAGGCGATTAAAGCTGCCTTAAACTATGCATGTAAGTATTTATTTTTTATGAGTCACATGTAAAGCAGTGTCAGATCTGCATCAAGTTCAGCAGCGACAGTTTTTAAAGTAGCAGCCAAAATAACCTAATAACCAGTGATGTCTGTTAATCAAAGAACAAAAGAAAAAAGTGGAAATCAGTAACTTCTGTAGTTTTAATCTTCATCTCTATTTAATTTAGAATTTAGTGTTTGATAACTTTATTAAATTAGGCTATATTTTCTCAATTTATTTATGTGAAGATTGTTTTAAGTTCACTTACAGGTGCATCTCAATAATTTAGAATGTCTTGGAAAAGTTCATTTATTTCAGTAATTCAACTCAAATTGTGAAACTCGTAGATGACATTGCACCCCAAATCATCACAGACTGTGGAAACTTAACACTGGACTTCAAGCAACTTGGGCTATGAGCTTCTCCACCCTTCCTCCAGACTCTAGGACCTTGGTTTCCAAATGAAATACAAAACTTGCTCTCATCTGAAAAGAGGACTTTGGACCACTGGGCAACAGTCCAGTTCTTCTTCTTCTTAGCCCAGGTAAGACGCCTCTGATGTTGTCTGTGGCTCAGGAGTGGCTTAACAAGAGGAATACGACAACTGTAGCCAAATTCCTTGACACGTCTGTGTGTGGTGGCTCTTGATGCCTTGACCCCAGCCTCAGTCCATTCCTTGTGAAGTTCACCCAAATTCTTGAATCGATTTTGCTTGACAATCCTCATAAGGCTGCGGTTCTCTTGGTTGGTTGTGCATCTTTTTCTTCCACACTTTTTCCTTCCACTCAACTTTCTATTAACATGCTTGGATACAGCACTCTGTGAACAGCCAGCTTCTTTGGCAATGAATGTTTGTGGCTTACCCTCCTTGTGAAGGGTGTCAATGATTGTCTTCTGGACAACTGTCAGATCAGCAGTCTTCCCCATGATTGTGTAGCCTAGTGAACCAAACTGAGAGACCATTTTGAAGGCTCAGGAAACCTTTGCAGGTGTTTTGAGTTGATTAGCTGATTGGCATGACACCATATTCTAATTAGTTTTGGTGGGTTTTTGTTAAATGTGAGCCAAAATCATCACAATTAAAAGAACCAAAGACTTAAACTACTTCAGTCTGTGTGCATTGAATTTATTTAATACACGAGTTTCACAATTTGAGTTGAATTACTGAAATAAATGACCTTTTCCACGACATTCTAATTTATTGAGATGCACCTGTGTATGTGTGTGTGTATATGTGTGTGTGTGTGTGTGTGTGTGTGTGTGTGTGTGTGTGTATATATATATATATATATATATATATATATATATATATAAAATAAAGGGATGTGCATCTCATGACTCAGGCCGATACTATACACATCTCGATGCATAGCCAACGATACGATACATTAAAGATACAAATGAAGCAATTGATGCGATACGAATCACCCGTTACGATGCAGTGTGATCCGATTTCGATTCAATTCGATACAATGCAATATGATGCAATGCCAAAAATATGATCACTTTTAATGCCTCGAGGCCTGTTTCATAAAACAAGTTAACCAAATAAGCCAGGCTTATTTAAGTTAGTCTGACTCATTGTCAAATGATTTGGTTCCATAAAACAAATTTAACATAGGCCTAGATCAAGCTCAGTCACTGTGGCAAATTATACTGGGAAACTAACCTGGTCTAAAGCAGGTCAACTGTCAAGCTAAGCTGAGTTCCTCTAACACTGACCAATAGGAACACAATGATATTACCACTGACTCTCTCACATACTATTATTTGACTTTTTTTTACAATTTCTAGCCATGTAGCCTTTCTCTCTGGTTTTATGACAGCTGTAACTTTTATAGTTTGCAGAACAGATAGCAGAACATTACAACATTACAATCTAAAATTGCTCTTTAAAGCATTAAAATAACTAAATTAAAAGTTAAAATCACTGAATTAAAAATGAAAATAAATAATAAATAAAAATACTATATTTTAACTGCTATAAGAAACACACATTAACTCATTTGAGCTTAGTAATTAGGACTGTACTAGCTTACGTTTGATTTAGGCTACCTATTACAATAGTCCCTTTACAGTTACTGCTATCATAAAAATACACTTATATGTAGGGTTAAAATTCTACAAAAGACACATTTAATGTCCAACAACAAATATTTTAGCAAAATGTATATTTTACTCAGAATTATTGCGCTCCTATTCGATTGTGCTCCGTCTGTTTATCGCGTATGCGCACAGCAGCACTCGCGTGCCTCGCCCACTCCTGACAGCAAAATAGATATGTTTGCATGACTTTCTGACATTTACAGATGAAAAATATTTATTTATTTTTTTGGTGGTCACTGCAATACTCTGTCTGTATGTACTCTCAGGTTTATATGTGCTGCTGTGTCAGACTGGAGCAATCCAATACCTCCCTGACTTTGTGGATCCTGTGAGTATATCATTAATTAATAAAATGAAGCTGTAATGTGTGAATGTCTAGCACTGTGGTTTACAGGTGTGTATTTATGTGTGTTTCAGGTGCAGCTGAACTTCACTGAGCTGGCGGAGCAGCCTCTGCGCTGTGTTGTGCTGGCGGCTCAGGTGTGTGCTGACATGTGGCTCAGAAACGGCCTGTCTCTCGTCAGCCAGGTGAGAGAGCCACCAAATTTTTAAATTTGTTAAAAAATCACTAAAAACATGAAAGTAGAGAATATTTGTAAATACAATAATTAGTCATTCTCTGAAAAACCTGAATGTTCAAAATCTGAATATGAAAAAAGTCTCCAAATAAAAGCTGTTGGATCATCAACTGATATTTCGAACACATCCATTGTTTCATTTTAACATCTTGTAAATCTCTGTGGCATGACATGGCCTTTAAAGGTTATTGATGCTGTCTAAATTGTATTTCTTTTGAGTGAACGTATGTATTGTATATTGGAGGGATGAAAAGGAAAAAATTTAAATGCATGAATGTCGATGTTGTGTTGCGTCATGAACAAATTCTAACTTCTGCTGATATTTTTTTAGGTGTATTACTATCAGGATGTTAAGTGCAGGGATGAAATGTTTGATAAGGATGTTATCATGTTGCAGGTGTGTCCTTATGATAAATGTGTATGAAATATAAAATAAATAATATAATTATTAAATTAAAAATATATTCTTTCAATTAATTACATTTTCTGACCAACCACAGATTGCTGCTTCCAAAATGGACCCCAATCATTTCCTCATGCTCGTTCTTTTGAGATTTGAACTTTTTGATGTTTTTAATGGCAACTCGTCCAGTAAAGATCAGGTGAGTAAGAGAAGGTGAGGTGAGATCAAGTGGAATATGCATAGTTCTGTAGCAGCTTCTCCAAAACTGATCAATACATGCCTAATAATTTATATTTAAATAAAAAATAGTTTATACTTTTTGTCATTGATTATGGATTTTGATTGGTTTCTGTGCCTTTTTTCATCACACAGGAAATACTGAAACAGTGGAATAGGTTAACAGAGGAGATGCTTTACCTGATAATCATCATTGTAGGTAAGTTCTCACATATTGACTTTTTATTTTCTATTTTTGTCATTTGCTGCCCTTAGTTGATGTGTTATCAGTTGTATTATGTAAATGGGTTGACTGGGGACACTGCCTTTGTTTTGCCTCTGATATATATTTTGCATGTGAAATATGCAGGTGAACGGTACGTGCCTGGAATCAGTCATGTGACTAAGGAGGACGTGACTATGAGAGAGGTCATCCATCTGCTTTGTATTGAATCCATGGCTCATAGCAGACTGGTTAAAAGCCTGCCTGAAAATGTAAGAGTGTTGTGTTGTGGTGTTTTATGTTTTGTGTTGTGTTGTTTTGTGTTGTGTTGTGTTTTTATGTGTTGTGTTGTTTTTTGTTTTGTGTTGTTTTGTTGTGTTGTTTTTTGTTTTGTGTTTTGTTTTGTTGTGTTGTTTTTTTGTTTTGTGTTTTGTTTTGTGTTGTGTTTTGTTTTGTGTTGTGTTTTTTGCTGTAAAATTGTGGCAGCCTGAGATTTACGTGCATTAACTGACCAGTTTAAGTACATTATCTGATTGTGTAATTTAACTATAAACAATATATATGTGTAACTGAACTATAAACATTATTTTATAGTTACTTTATGAACCTTTTTTATTGCATCACAGGAAAGCCGTGAAACAGGGCTTGAAACTGTCATCTCTAAGGTTGCCATTTTCAAGTAAGTACATTTGACTAGTTTAGTTGTTTATAGAAGTTATTACACAGTTGTTACACTCACATCTCTATGCAATGTGAAATGTACTCCAAAATCTTTATTAAATGTTGTTTAGGAAACCAGGAGTGTCAGGTCATGGCTTGTATGAACTGAAGAAGGAATGTCTGAAAGAGTTTAACCCCTTCTTCTATCATTATTCTAGACCACAGCATAGTAAGGTACATGGTGCACCCATTGTCTCGCTCCTTATCTCATTCTTATTAAAATATAGATTAATCTTTAAACAAAAGGAAATGTTTATTTGTTCATATTAGGCAGAAGAGGCTCAGAAGAAGAGGAGAACTCAAGAGGGCAGTGATAAAGGTATGCTGATCTGTACCGATGTTAAATGCATTATATAAGTCTATTTTGAATATGAGTCGCTGCACGTTTCAGATGATTAAAAAAAAGACTTATATTCTGGAAAATTTGGTAAATGCTAAACAAAAATGCATTGATGTGATTTTGAATGCATAAAATAATTCAAATCATTTGTTGCAGTTATATGAAAATAAATATGAAGAGATCTTTTGAATTACAGCTTTTACAATTGTGGATTTTTTTTGCACTGGAATGTTGTATTGTTCGACTAAAACCCAGGGCTAGAACTTTAAATAAGATTTTTTGACCAAAAATGTCACTAGTAGATGATATTAATGCACAGGGTGTGATATGTGATGTTACTCTATTTTAGCCCTCCGTCCCCCAGTGCCTCCTCCCTTCTGTCCAGCATTCTCAAACATAGTGTACCTGCTCTGCTGTGACATCTTCATCCATATTCTGAAGAGAATCTTCCAGAAAGCAGCGGAGGACCGTTCCAACCGATGGACTGAACCCATGATCCAGAGGGTATTGCTCTTACTGCTCTGCCTACATCATTTCTCGCCGTTTTTGCTCTGTTTCAGTAACATAAATGTAGTTATTTTTTAAACTTAAATAATCATTGCATTCGCATATTTAAGAAAACAATTCAATTACATGGAATATCATTGGCTATTGCTGTTTTTGTGGTGAGTTTGATGTGAGATTTGACAAATGTGATTTTTACCATGCTTGCATGGCTTTAGGCCCTGCACCTTGTAGGCCAGGCTCTACTGGAGGAAAAAACACAGTTGGAAAGCAGCAGTACTGAGGAAGTGACCTTTGACTTTAGTCTGAAAGCACAAAGTAAGATCTCACCTTTTGTTTTTTTTCTGAAATAGTGCAGACCCCGTCCTGCTGCCAATTTCATTGGTTCACTTAATCACAATGTCAAAATTTAGACTTCATGGATTCAGATCAGAATTCAGAAAAAATATGGATGAATTTGTTTGCAACAAATAGTAATGCTGTCTATCAGAATACAGTATGCTGTTTATGGTTTACAATAGGAGGCATGCAAAATATGCAGTGTTGGGAGGCTCCAGGAACTCCATGTTAGGAGTCGATGATTTCAGTTGATATTCAGCACTATATAGGCAATCATTGACATGACAAATAAAATCTATATATGAATTACAATACTTGTCCTTTGGTTTCTTAGGCTTTTTTTTCTTCAGTAATTCACTTCATTTTTTAGTCTTTCTCTTTTGCGTTTCTCTAATACTTTCACTTCCACTTAGTTTTTTATTCATTCCTTTGCCTTTTCAATTACTTTTTGCCTATTAATTGCTACACTGGTTTTTACTTTCACTTTTGTTTTTTGTTGTTTTTTTGTTATTAATAATATTGTATTATATCAGTTTTTTTATTTCTTTTTTGGGTCCTTCATTTTGTTCTTTCCTTTTTTGATCTTTCATTCTGTTTTGCTCTTTCACTTTCACTTTTTAGTTGTTCTCACTTTCTTTCAATTTCTTGGTTTCTTTTATTGTTCTTTTTATCTTCCTTTTTTACTTTTCCTCCTGTTCTCTATTTTGTTCTTTTATCTTTCTTTTCACTTCGTCTTTGTTGCTGTACAACTAGTTATTTTATTTTTCCACTCATTCTTTTTTGCTCTTTGGTTTATTTAACTTTCTGTCCTACTTTCTTTCACTTTCACTTTTTTCTTTTAACTGTTTCACTTTCTTTCAGGGTTTTTTATTGCACTCGTTTTTCACTTCTGTTTATTGTTGTTTGGTAGGATTTTCTGGAGTGTAGGGTTTGTGCTTAACTACATTAACATTTCTAACAATGAAAAAAATACTTCTAGAGCATTAATCAGTCTTAGTGAATGTAAAGTTCAATATTTATTAATATATTATTAAAATCAAAAGTTGTATCTGTCAATATTATTTAATTGACCTGAGTTAACTTGAAATAACAATGAACAGGATTTTTATTAACTAACATTGACAAAGCTGAATAAATAATGTTAGTTAATTAACTAATTGTAAAGTGTTAGCAATTAGATTTTTCAGTATGACTGTAAGGGCTTCACTCTGAATCATATATTAAGTTTAATTGTACCTTTCACACTAAGCCATATCACCGTTTTTAATTTATTTTGATATATCATGCAGCCCTACTATCAGTGCTTTGCTGTTTATGTAGCTGCTGATAGATACAGATGTGTTTGTATTTTCAGAAACTGGTTCAGAACACGGCAAATCTTTGTTCCACTTCCTGACCAAAATAAAGTCTTTACCTTCTCTGAAAGCTCAGAATGACATGATCATGTGGAACTTACAGGTATGAAGGTGATGACTTGATGTGTATTTGATTGTTTAATTCATTGATTTGATTTTTAAGATCTATATGTCTCTCCTGCAAGATGTTTGAGGTGGTGAAGTGTCTTCGGGAGAAATCCGGTCCTGTAGCTTCATTTTCTGTGGATCACAGCAAGTTGGAGGAGGTAATGACACAGATTCAAACACAGAGGGTCTCAGTCACAGTGCTTCCATGTCTCCGAGGTGTTTAAAGTGTGTTGTCTCTGCTCAGAGTGTTCAGGATAAAGAGAAGGCCGAGCGCAAGAGGAAAGCTGAAGCTGCTAAAGCCCACAGGCAGAAGATCATGGCTCAGATGTCGGCCATGCAGAAGAACTTCATAGAGTCCAACAAGATGCTTTATGACAACGTGCCCGAGAGCTCGAGTCAGAGCGACACCGCCGCGTCTGTGGAGAGGTCACCACTTTCTTCTGTCTCTCTCTCTTTCTTTTGCTGTTTACTTTACTTTACTTTCTTTTTGTGACTTTTTATTAATTTTTTATTTTTTTGTTCTTTTAGTCTTTCTCTCTTTCTTTTGGTTTTGGTTTCTTTCACTTTCTCTTATACTTTTGCGCTTTCACTTATTTTTGCATTTATTCATTATTGTACTTTTACTGTTATTTATTCTTATTTGTTTTATTGTAAAATAATTTTGTTCTTATTTATCTTTACTCTAGTTTCTTTGTTCTTTGCGCCTTTATTTTCTTTCATTTTTCCCTTTTTGTTCTTTCATTTGTCCCATTTGCCAGTTTCTTTCACTTTCGTTCAATTTTTTGCTTTATTTTACTTTTAGCCTTTTCATTGATGTGCTTTCTTTCTTTCTTTCTTTCTTTCTTTCTTTCTTTCTTTCTTTCTTTCTTTCTTTTTTTCTTTTTTTTCTTTCTTTCTTTTGCTTCTTATCTTCACTTCTTTGCCTGTTCTTTATTTGTTTACCAATGGTTTCATTTGTTTCAGTTCGTTTCACTTTCTCTCTTACTTTCTTTCACTTTCACTTTTTTCTTTTTACTGTTTTTCTTTCTTTTGGCCTTTTTATGGCACTTTTTCACTTCCATTTGTTGTTTTTAACACTTTCCCTCTCCTTTTGTCTTTCTTTTTTGCTCCTTTAGTTTTTTACTCATTCTTTTTTCAGTAGTTCTTTCACTTTCACTTTTTTGTGCCTTTCACTTTCTTTCACACTTGCTTTCAGTTCATAGCATTTATACTTTCACTTTCTTTTTTTAGTTTTCTTTTGTTCTTTGATTCTTATTCCTTTGTTATTTCTGGGTTCTCTTTTTTCTCTCTTTTGCTCTTTAGTTCCTTTCACTTTTTTTTACACTTTAATTTGTATGCCTTTTCATTCTTTCTTTTTATTATTACCAGTATTTCATTTTTCTTGTGCTTTTGTTACCTTTTTTTTTTATTAATTTTTTTTTGTAGTTTTCCCACTTTCATTCTTTTGCTCTTTTGTCCCTCAAAGGCTGACTATCACTCATTTACAGTAAAACAATTTCTGTGAACACCCTTCAAATGTCTGTATGTCTAAGTGAAGTGTGTGTGTGTGTGTGCGCGCGCGCGCAGCTTCAGGATGGATGTGGATGAGAGCAGGGTGGCTGTGGGGCCTCAGCAGGGCGTTTGTTCCTCAGACTGGGAGGCTCAGATCTGCATCCTGTGTCAGGAGGAGCAGGAGGTTCAGGCTCAGGCACCAGCCATGGTCCTCACAGCTTGTGTGCAAAGATCTACTGTTCTCACCCAGAACCGTGGAAAGACACTCTCCCCTAAAGGTGAATGATGCCTCATGCTCTACCTCTCAATTACCTTTATTGTGATGATAAGCAGGAAGTGTTGACACTAAGCATGTATGAATTCCTTGCACATGTTATGATGATTTATTATGATTTAAGCATTGCCAGGAATTCTGCTAATGTGATGCAGAATCAGACTGTTTTCTCTTCTTATTTTTTTTGTAAAACAGTTGGCAGCTATCCCCTGTTCATGCCCCCTGATCTGGCTGTGGGAACACACACCGGCAGCTGTGGGCATGTGATGCACGCCACCTGCTGGCAAAAGTCAGTTAATGCTTAAATAGTTACATTTTGGATGCCTTAACCAAACAAATCCACTCAGCCTTTACATCTTCATGTCTTTTGGCTGGCTGTATGTAGGTACTTTGAAGCTGTGCAGAACACCAGTCGGAATCGGCTGCATGCAGATCTGATCATAGACCTGGAGAACGGCGAGTACATGTGTCCACTCTGCAAGTCCCTCTGTAACACTGTCATCCCTCTGATCCCTGTGGAGCCCAGCAGACTTGATTAGTACGGCACCATTACTAACCTTATTATGTTCAATTTCAGATGCTTAAACTGGGATGAGTCAAATTTATATATTTTTGTCTCCCTGTCAGTGAGAGTGCTGAGTTAGTTGGTCAGCATCTCACTCTGGAGCGCTGGATTCAGATTATGTCTTCTCGGATCAGAGGGCTGAGAGGCACATGGGAAACAGGTGAGAGTCAAAACTGATTTGTGCCTCCTGAATTTCAGTGTCAAGATACTCTCTCTTTAAAGGGGTCATATGATGCTTTTTTTTTTTAAAGATCATTATTTTGTGTATTTGGTGTAACAGAATGTTGACATGCTTTAATGTTCAAAAAACACATTATTTTTCAAATACTGTACATTATTGTAGTTTCTCTATGCCCCGCCTCTCTCAAACGCATCGTTTTCTACAAAGCCCCTCCTTCCGACAAGCGCAGTCTGCTCTGATTGGCCAGCTGACACAGTGCATTGTAATTGGCCGAACACCACAAGCACGTGTCAGAAATGTAACGCCCTTTACCATAATCGCGAGCTTCAGATTTCAAAGTAAATATAAAGACAGTTAATAATGTCGTTATTTTACCATCAGTTCAACCCCGAGAGGGTAACAGAGTCGCGTGACAGACACAGTGATGATGCTCGTATGTATTTGCACACAAGCCGTGATTAAGAAAGCTGACTCCACTTTGATGTGACTCTCTCTCTCTCTCTCTCTCTCTCTCTCTCTCTCACACTCACACACACACACACACACACACACAAAACGCGTTACTCTACACTGCGCATAACTCCGCATTTGAACAGTCAATAGGAAATACTTAAACTAATAACAAAACATACTTACAGTCGCTGATTCAGAATTTTTTTTAGAAATAATTCAGAATATTTTTTTAGAAATAGCCTTCATGCACAGCCAGCCTTGTACTCTCCTAGGTTCACAAAACGGTCATCCATAAAATGCGTTGCACAAATTCGAACATTGGGTTGTGCTGTTCTGTTGTAAACAAATATTAACCAATGATTCCTAATTGCATCTACTTTCGGAAGGCCAAATAAAGTGCTTTTTCTTTCGCATAGAAACACACAGCGTCTCCCTGACATGGCTGCATCAACACTACTGCGGTTACTGAAACCACGCCTTCTTTCTTTGCGTGAACATTTGGGCGGCATTACGCAAATATTTCCACATCGTGACGTAGACGTGGGGGCATGTTTTAATGAGACGTTTCAGCCCGGTCTGGATCAGCTTTCTCTTTTAGATAGAATAAATCCTTTTGTGGGAGACTTTGAGCTTTGTAACTCTGCAGATCGTATACATGCACAAGCAGCTACATAACACACTAAAGAAAAGGAAAACAAGAAGTCGCATCATATGACCCCTTTAATTCTGACTGATTTGTGTGTGTGTGTGTGTGTGTGATTACAGACAGTGATACTGAGGAAGCGGCAGAGGAAGCAGTGACACTTTTTGATGAGTGTCAAGCTGAATTCAGATCCATTCTCAGTTTTGGAGTTCAAGAGCCGTGAGTCTCTAAACAGACAAGCCTTTATTTAAAGCTGCAGTCCGTAACTTTTTTGGTTAAAAATTATCCGAAATCAATATTTGAGCAAGTACATAACCAGCCAGTGTTCAAAACTATAGCCTTACTTTAGCCCGAGTCACAACGGTTAGCTTATAATTGTTTCTAATTTGAGTGGTACGGGTAGGTTTTCGCGGGAAATTCGAGCATGGCGCTGCGTCATCATGTCACGTACCTGGTTACTAGGCTATCGCATGTGAGGATCCTGTAGATAACAGATCGTTTATAGCCTTTTCTCATAGCAGCTAGAATAATTAAATGTATCATTTTGATGGCGGATTTTAATTCAGAAAGGATTGTGTTTACGAAACACATGTGAATGAAATTAAATTATATTCCAGTTTTAAATATGCTTCTGATTACAGATAGCCTGGGATTACACAAGATTTGTATTTTAAAGAAAACCAGATCAAAGCGAGCATAATTTGCTTTTTGGGTTAAAAGAATTTCTTAAAGGGGTCATCGGATGCCCATTTTGCACAAGTTGATATGATTCTTTAGAATCAGAATCAGAATCAATCAGAATTGGCTTTATTGTCAGGTATGTTTACACATACGAGGAATTTGTTGTGACATAAGCTCCACAGTGCGACAGAATGACAGCGACAAGACAAGACCGATAAGAAAGATAATAATATACAAATATACAAAATAGACAATGTACAAAATAGCACAAACACAATATACAAAATAGACAATTTAGTATGTACAGGTATGTTAGGTGCAAATTTTAAATGTAATAAGTATGTGTTAAATAAGTAAATGTATGATAGTGTTCAGGGTCTTAATTAAAAGCCTAAAAACACCTTTTTTACCATGTCAAAATCAACTCTGTTTTCAGCAAGCCGTTTTTTGGTCCATGTTGCTTTAAATGCTGATGACTCTGCTGACCCCGCCCCTCTCTTCCGTGGGGTGATGAGCAGTACTGTTTACTTTAGCCGCGAAACTGGCTAACTAGCACGTTATTAGGAAAGCTGATTTGCAAAGATTCATTAAAAAAAAAACCCTTATACTCACTACTTCTGTAGATGAAGCTGGATCACGAATGATTCGCGCAAATAGGCGCATTTAGGCAGATCGGGGATCGGCGCATTCACTTCAAAGCAAAAGTAACGTTAATCCTCAGCGTCTTCAGCAGCTCAGATGTTGGGAGTAACTGACAACTGCTATATTCATTAATACATCCAACAACAAAACATCTCAATCGCTTAATCTGAGACATCTTGTCTTCCCCTGCACAGGAGCCGACACAATGGCGGTCGGACTGTTTACAGCTCACTAAAGTAAGACGGCCTTGTCAATCAACTATCATGGGAGTGGCCTGTACAGAACTACGTCATTCTGACAGGAATCTCAGAACAGCCTGATTTGAGAAAGGGGATTTTAAAATAGGGATTTTAAAGAAACCACTGGGTGGATTTTTATCATTATAGGATGGATGTCTACACACTCTTCCAACACACATTTATGTTCAAACAACTTGAAAAGTGAATTTTGCAATCCAATGACCCCTTTAATATGACATTCGAATGGCATGACAATTAGATTAGACAGTTCAAAAATTGAAATCTACACGCTAATACATTATAGGCTACTCATAGTCACGCAATGCTGATGTTGTTAACAATAATAATTTTAGAATAAAGTATAACAATAATAATAATTTGCACAGTTTGATGTGATATGAGCTTAAGGGTCTTTAGATTAAATCAACAATGGTAGCTAAATTTATAGTAATGCTTTTTTCCTCATTTGGTCAGAACAAACGTGGCAGACTTGTTACTTTTTCAGATGGCAATATACGGTGAAAATTCTTATTTGGGTCATATATTCCAAGACATAGGCTAGAATCTGCGATTGCGAAGTACAGTAAACATCCACACCGGTGCGGTGACTGACAGCCACACATACTCCTCAAAACATTAGATTCATCCGTGCTGGAGCTGTGCCGACGCACAACCCATGCAAGGAAAATAATTCCACACACAGGTGCAATTCCAGGTTTTCAAACAGAGATGGCGACAAAGAGGCAAAACTTACAGACTGCAGCTTTAAGTCAATATAAAATTTAATTTTAAAATATATGCTTCTGGTCTAGGGGTGGGCGATATACCAGTGGACACTATTGACTGGTAGAAATTTGTCAACCGGTAGAGGTTTTGGAGTATTGTCTTTATCGCGGTTACACACTCATGTGATGTTGCTGTGCTACGTGGTCATGAAAATGTATCGTTTGCACTCGCTTTTAAACATTGCAGTTTAAACATTGCTGTTTCTGAGTGCTGTCAGAAAGGCGCACACACGTGAAGACGGTGCTCATAAAGCAGGGGTATTGAACGTAGTAATTTTTGCACCTTTATAGGCCTTGAACGGTTAAATACACACACTTGTATGTGTAAAAATGCCTGTCTTTGAAAGTATCCTCATAAACAGAGTAAGTTAGGTCTTAACTGAAAGCAAAAAGAGAAGAAAAGGTGAGAAAGAAAATACATGTGTAGCAGTATATTGGATCCAGGCAGCTCTTGAAGTGACAGCAGTCTAATATTCCTGCTGTCTGTCATTCATGTTAATCAAACAACAAAAGAGAGAAAATCTCTTACTGCTCTTGACTAAATCACTTTTGTAACTTTAATAAGAAGAAATATATATTTACACGGTGAATAATATGCAGTGTTTTTATCCATTTCATTACTTTACAGTGTAGTATTTCCTATTTTTGTTCTACTGTAGTTTTTTTTTTTTTTTTGTCCTACTGCTTGGAATTAATTTCTTATTCTTATGTAATCGCTGACTGTTCACTTGTCTTCAGTGAGCTTGAATTCCTTTTTTTTTTTCTTTCTTTTTAAATTTAGGCTAGTATCAGTTTTTTGTGATATTTACACTGGTGACAAGAATTATGAAATTTCTATGGTATCAAAAATCTTCATATTATAAAGACCTTATTTAAAGCAAAAATAACTATATTGTGATACTGTTATATGGTTACCGAGAAATAAAATGACTCCTATCGTCAGGGCTCGCAAAATTTCAAAATCCCTGGTAGCCCTTCGGGCAGGTACTCTTCAGATTTTGGTAGCCCGAAAATTAATTTAACTAGCCCAAATAAAAAAGACCATTTTTAAAAAAAATAGAAAATCAGATAGCCTAATTCTAAATGTCATTCAAAAACATTTTCAATACACAAATATCAACAAATATCAGTGAAAGAATTTCATTTCACTATTTACAGGGTATCTGCAGAATTTTTAAAAATCAATTTAAGGCAATTTAAGAACCTTTTTAAGAGCTGCACAAGTAAAAGGAACACCGTATGAGTGGGGTTGGACAATGTCTATAGTAACATTTTAAGCCATAAAATGACATGATTTACAGTTTAGATACAAGTTTTCTCTCACACACACACACACACACACACACACACACACACACACAAACACACACAAAAAAAAATCTTATAAAATGGCATTTCAGCTTTTAAACAATTTTTATGAAAAGGGACAAGTCAAACATATTATTATATTAATTTAAAACATAAATATTACTGTCTTAATTGTTTAGATTTTTACATTTTTACAACTCTATGTTTGCTGCATGAAAACATGGGTTGATATTCGCATTGATCTGAACATAAGGTAGGCACACTGGAAATGCAAATTCACTCTCTGCCACGAGGAGGCGCTTTAGGAGCAAATATAGCGGCG
Source organism: Spinibarbus caldwelli (assembly GCA_039654775.1). NCBI lineage: Eukaryota > Metazoa > Chordata > Actinopteri > Cypriniformes > Cyprinidae > Spinibarbus > Spinibarbus caldwelli. The sequence goes on from CM077250.1 coordinate 22,656,593, forward strand.
ACTCCGGTAACGGCTGTTCACAAAGCAGCACCGCGCTCATATACCCAGCTTTATCAGGCATTTAAGATGAAATGAAAATGGCAACGACACGTTTCTGAGACAGACGGTTCCCTTCAGAGATTCACATAAAGACATCTGCGCCGTGTTTTGACTTTGAAATGTGCAGCGCTCATATTTATTCAATGACATCATTGCCTTTTGAAGTTTAATCCAGCTATATCGCGGTTCTTGTCTTTCCACCCCCAACTGTATGACCTCTTGAAATTGTAATTAAGACTTTTCTTATACCATTTAATCTATTTAAAACTTTTTATTGCCTTAAATTCTGCCTATCGTGATATAAGATTTTGGTCATATCGCCCACCCCTATTCTGGTCCTATAGTGCACAATATATCACATCAAAAAATAAAAGTGTATGTGTATGTGTGTGTATATATGTGTGTATATATATATATATATATATATATATATATATATATATATATATATATATATATATATATAGGTGCATCTCAATAAATTAGAATGTCGTGGAAAAGTTCATTTATTTCAGTAATTCAACTCAAATTGTGAAACTCGTGTATTAAATAAATTCAGTGCACACAGACTGAAGTAGTTTAAGTCTTTGATTCTTTTAATTGGGATGATTTTGGCTCACATTTAACAAAAACCCACCAATTCACTATCTCAACAAATTAGTATACTTCATAAGACCAATAAAAAATTTTTAGTGAATTGTTGGCCTTCTGGAAAGTATGTTCATTTACTGTATATGTACTCAATACTTGGTAGGGGCTCCTTTTGCTTTAATTACTGCCTCAATTCGGCGTGGCATGGAGGTGATCAGTTTGTGGCACTGCTGAGGTGGTATGGAAGCCCAGGTTTCTTTGACAGTGGCCTTCAGCTCATCTGCATTTTTTGGTCTCGTTTCTCATTTTCCTCTTGACAATACCCCATAGATTCTCTATGGGGTTCAGGTCTGGTGAGTTTACTGGCCAGTCAAGCACACCAACACCATGGTCATTTAACCAACTTTTGGTGCTTTTGGCAGTGTGAGCAGGTGCCAAATCCTGCTGGAAAATGAAATCAGCATCTTCAAAAAGCTGGTCAGCAGAAGGAAGCATGAAGTGCTCCAAAATTTCTTGGTAAACGGGTGCAGTGACTTTGGTTTTCAAAAAACACAATGGACCAACACCAGCAGATGACATTGCACCCCAAATCATCACAGACTGTGGAAACTTAACACTGGACTTCAAGCAACTTGGGCTATGAGCTTCTCCACCCTTCCTCCAGACTCTAGGACCTTGGTTTCCAAATGAAATACAAAACTTGCTCTCATCTGAAAAGAGGACTTTGGACCACTGGATAACAGTCCAGTTCTTCTTCTCTTTAGCCCAGGTAAGACGCCTCTGACATTGTCTGTGGTTCAGGAGTGGCTTAACAAGAGGAATACGACAACTGTAGCCAAATTCCTTGACACGTCTGTGTGTGGTGGCTCTTGATGCCTTGACCCCAGCCTCAGTCCATTCCTTGTGAAGTTCACCCAAATTCTTGAATCGATTTTGCTTGACAATCCTCATAACTCGGGTCTCTATGTTGGTTGTGCATCTTTTTCTTCCACACTTCTTCCTTCCACTCAACTTTCTGTTAACATGCTTGGATACAGCAGTCTGTGAACAGCCAGCTTCTTTGGCAATAAATGTTTGTGGCTTACCCTCCTTGTGAAGGGTGTCAATGATTGTCTTCTGAACAACTGTCAGATCAGCAGTCTTCCCCATGATTGTGTAGCCTAGTGAACCAAACTGAGAGACCATTTTGAAGGCTCAGGAAACCTTTGCAGGTGTTTTGAGTTGATTAGCTGATTGGCATATCACCATATTCTAATTTGTTGAGATAGTGAATTGGTGGGTTTTTGTTAAATGTGAGAAAATCATCACAATTAAAAGAACCAAAGACTTAAACTACTTCAGTCTGTGTGCATTGAATTTATTTAATACACGAGTTTCACAATTTGAGTTGAATTACTGAAATAAATGAACTTTTCCACGACATTCATATATATATATATATATATATATATATATATATATATATATATATATATATATGAACAGACAGACTAAATGCAGAAGAGCTGTGGCAAATGTCTGCAAAGCTATAGTACTGTGAAAAGTTTTTGCCACTTGTGTAAAACTGCTGTAATGTGAGGATTATTATTATTTCTAAATATTATGTCAACTCTGCTTGTGATCAGGCCGAAGTTCTCTCGCAGTATCACAGAGATGTTGGGGGTCTGTGCGACCACAGTGCACAGGGTGGGACTGCAGACCGTTCCCAATGACCTGTGCCCATACGTGCCTGTCATGTCCTGGAACACGTGTGCCTACACCATCCAGGCCATCGGTAATGCTCTCCTTCTTTGACTTGCTCACTTGAGGTATTTGTCAGACACTGTTGTCTGTAGAGCAGTTTAAAATGATGGATATGTTCACACAGTCAGTGTTGGGAAACATCACCCATATTTACCAACAGGTGTTTCTCTCAAATTGTCCTGTGTAGCATAATTCATGTGAACTGTATTTTGGTGCTGTGTGAACATAGCCAGTCTTGTAATTTTCTCATGTGCTGCCTCATCTGATCTCTCTCTCTCTCTCTTTAGAGAATATGTTACAGGAAGAAGGGAAGCCTCTTTTTGGATCCCTCCAGAACAGACAGGTCTGGTTGGACTCTATTGATATAGATCATACTGCACACCATTTAATGTGGGATTGATTTCTAAATTGATTTTCTTCTTCAGCTGTCTGGACTCAAAGCATTAGTGCAATTTTCAGCTGCTCAGAGGCTGAAGAGCAGGCAAGGTGTCATACAGAAGCATTTTGGTGATATGTTAGCAGGTATGTCACGTTTAGGAGAGGATGGATATGTTTTGTTTGTTTTGTACATGCAGCAATTCTCTCGATTCTCTGTCTCTTTCTAGTCCTAGTACCTGTTCCTAATGTAGAAAACACACCATCAATATTGGAAGTGGACTTCTTTCATCTACTGGTGAGTGTCTTTCTTTTTACTGGCATTATAAAAATAAAAGATGTGATTTTATACTTACACACGTATGTGTATGTATGTATGTATGTATGTATGTATGTATGTATGTATGTATGTATGTATGTGAGGTATGGACAGATGCTTATATCATAAATTAGCCTAGTCAATCTAGACTTTTTTTTTTTTTTTTTTTTTTTTTTTTTTTAACATTTATTAACAACATTTTTTAACGTTAATGTGTGTGCATTCCAACTCATTCCAACTACAAATGGTAAATATACAGTGCCCTCCATAAGTATTGGAACAGTAATGACAAAATTTCTTTATTTGCTGTGGAGTCAAGACATCTGCAAATATGATTAAAAGATGAATATGAGACAAAACTACAGAATGTCACATTTTATTATTAGCTGTTTCAACACATACATGTTTTACCAAATAAAAAGGATAGCACTTTTAGATTTCATCCCACTATCTGATGTGAGCATAAGTATTGGGAGAGTTGAACATAAGGCAGATGTAAAAGATTAAAAGCTATTATTTAGTTGCAGATCCCTTGCGTGCAATAACAGCAGTGAGTCTGTGACCCATAGACATCACTAGACTCTTGGTCTCATCCTTTGAAATACTTTTCCCAGCCTTTAATGTAGCCAGTTCCAACTGTTGCGTGTTTTTGGGGAGTTTCTGCCTTTTGTCTACTCTTTATCTGGTGAAATTCATGTTCAATCGGATTTAAATCTGGAGATTGACTTGGGCAGTCTAAGACTTTCCATTTATTTGCCCTGATAAACTCCTTAACTGAACTGGCAGGGTGTGTTGGGTCATTGTCCTGATGCACTATGAAGCGCTTTCTGGTGAGTCTGGTGACATTTTGTTAAATATTGGTAGCTAAGATGGTTTGGTACCCTTCCAAATTCATTCTACTACTGTCATCATACATTAAGTCATTATTAAAATCGAGAGGGCCTGTTCCAGAGGCAGCCATGCATGCCCATGCCATGACACCATCTCCACCATGCTTTACAGATGAGGTTGTATGCTTAGGATCATTTGCAATTACTTTTTTCTCCACACTTTTGCTTTCCCATCACTTAGATTAACTGAAAGGTTAATTTATGATATATAAAAAAAAATTTAAATATAAGCATCTGCTAAATAAATAAAATGATAAATGAATGCAAGACTAAATGATTTCTGGCTGATTTCTTTTGTATATTTAGCGGATTTTTTTTTTTTTTTTTTAAATAAATGTATATTGCAACCTAGAATTATGGTTGTGACTTGTGCACGGCCAAACGCCGCTAACAATTTCCCCCGAAAATGTAAAAAACTTAAAAATCTGTCTTCAAACACCCTTTTTTAATGCATTTAGTTTCAAGCGATCATTTTCAAGCAGTTAGTTAAGTCATAAGAAAGCAATTGAAGATTTCTAATCATTTGTGGCACTGTGTGTGATTAGGTGGGGTTGGTTCTGTCCATCCCAGCGTTGTATCCGGAAGAGGCTGTAGACCTGCACCCTTCAGCAGTCAGCACAGCGTACAATCACCTCTACCTGCTGCACCTGCTCACTATGGCACACATGCTGCAGGTCCTGCTGGCCTCACACGGTAAACACACACACTGCCAGAGTCGGATGCAAACACTGAAGTCTAACATTTTATGCACAGCACTTATTTTCAATAATATCGTGTGTAGATTGTGCTGTAATAGGAGGGTCGGGGGAGGGTGATGAGGCCCAGGCTGCAGCCGAACTCTTCTCTATTGTGTCTCAACACACAGACAGGTGAGTTTATACATGTGTCATATAGGGAAAGGCTCCCAGTTTTTCTCTTGCGGTCTCTCATCGTCTCTCTCTTTCTCAGGTTGAGGGCTGGTGTGACTGGTTTCTGTGTAGAAGGTGTAAAGAGAGGCGTGCTTCCCTTCCTGCGCTGTGCTGCACTGTTCTTTAATTGCCTTACAGGAGTGCCCCCTCCAGAGGATCTGTCCGGTACTGCAGGTCACTACACTTCATATGTTGTTTAAACTAGTGCTGTGACTGTCAAACGATTAATCGCGATTAATCGCATCCAAAATAAGTTTTTGTTTACATAATATATGTGTGTGTGCTGTGTATATTTATTATGTATATATAAAAACACACGCATGCATGTATATATTTAAGAAAAATGTTACGTTTATTTATTAAATATATTTATATATGATATAAATTATATGAATGCAAATATGTACATGTAAATATTTTCAAAAGATATGATGTATGTGTGTTTATTTATATATACATAATAAATATACACAATGCACACACATATATTATGTAAACAAAAAACTTTTATTTTGGATGCGATTAATCGTTTGACAGCACTAGTTTAAACATGCCACACTGCTATTACATAAAAACGTTTGAATAAATAGATGGTTGTAGGTTCAAATGACTATATCACCCAGGCTGTATAATGCCAAGTAAATGTGTATTTAATGTGTACGTGTATTTAATTTTCTGCAATTGTACACATAGCAACACTGCAGCAGAGTACTGTATGCATATAAAGCTTAAACAGTTATTAACCATAATTCTTCTTCCATGCAGAGTCACCTGAAAGTCAGCTGCATCTGTTGTGTAGTTACCTCTCCTTGCCCTCCAACCTGTTTCAACTGTTTCAGGACCACAGGGATGTTGTAACCACCTTAATAAAGAGGTACAAATCAGATGCTCACAAACTCACAAAACATTTCTTATATTAATGCGCCATTCCTAAATATCTACAATATCAGCTACAATTTTGCTAATGAACTCGATTACCTGGTATCATTATAATGGTAGTAATAAACAAAATATATAAACAAATAAATAATAAACAAAACAATAACAGTATTGTTGTTACTGTTTTGTTGTTTATTATTAACAGCATTATTGTCATTATATTATTATTGCTGCTGTTTAATTGTTCTTGTTTAGTTGTTACTAATAATGATTATTATAATATTTTTTTAATTATTTACATTATGCTATTTAATATAAATATTATATTATTTACTTTATGTATTACTATTATAGTAACTATTAATAATTCATTGTTTTGTTTATAAAATAGCAAACCATAATATTTTAAAATTTAAAATTAAAAGTAAAATTTATTATTATATATGTTGTTGTTATTGTTTAAAAATAACGATCATCCTCAAGGAAATGTATTTTTGGTTTTCAAATTTCATAATAATTATACATAATTCACACATCAATGGAAAAAAAGCTGAAGCCATAGCTTATTTTACGTAGAAGAATAAGAATGATAAAAAAACGTACAATTTTATTTCTATTAATCAATAAACAATTATTAATAATTTTAATTATTTATTATTAGTAGAAAGATATTTATTAGTATTAAATATGTAAATATATTTTAATTAATATTAATATTTAACTCCCCTTTATCATGGTCAAATCACTGAATTGGATGGCCTCTCATGGCTAATTGTTTTCTTTAAGACAGTATATTTCTAAATTCCTAATTCTGCACAGTGTATTTATGTATCTATTCACTTTGATTATAAGCATTGCTGTGTTTCTGTGTGTCAGGTGGTGTGAGAATACAGCCATATCCAAAGCCCTCAAAGGTGAAATGCAAATCGTCAGGTTAGACGCCACATAAGTTTTCCTCTGTTTGATCGTATACTCGCTTCCTTTTTTTATTAAAAACAATAATTTAATGGAATTTCCCACCTGTGGTTCAGGTATCCTCGTAAGAGAAACAGGCTAATAGATCTTCCAGAGGACTATAGTGTGTTGCTCAATCAAGCTAGTCACTTTAAGTAAGTACTTTTAATAAAAGATTGCCCATCATGTCCATTGAGTGAATTGAATATTTTGTGCATATTAATCGGATATTTTCTGTGACTTTTTCTCTTCGCCTGTAGATGCCCAAACTCATCAGATGACGAGCGAAAGCACCCAACTCTTTGTCTTCTGTGCGGGGTCATGCTGTGTGCGCAGAGCCCTTGCTGTCAGGTTCAGCTGAACGGGGAGGAAGTGGGCGCGTGTACGGCTCACGCTGCCCTCTGTGGGGCTGGAGTGGGAATGTTTCTCAGGTGAGAGGAAGACAAGAGAAAAGCAACTGAACCTCTGGCATTTATACTGTGGCTGCATCTGAAATCACATACTTCCTTGCTATATAGTAGTATGTTCGAATTCACAGTATTCATAAAACAGTAGGCAAAAAGTTGCTGGATCGCCTACTAGTGCGGTCAGTAGGGTCACATGACAATGACGACGTCATACATTTAGTAAATTGTAAGTAAATTTTATTTATAGAGCACATTTAAATTCAGCTTACAATGACCAAAGTGCTGTACTAAACAATCATAAAATACAGTAAAGTATAAAATAAAATACAAATTAAAATCCAAGATAACAATACTAATCCATAAATTAAAAATCAGGAAAGGCCATAGAATAAAGATGCGTTTTAAGTCTAGGCTTAAAAACCAAAATAGACGGAGCACTCTTAATGACAGGTGGCAACTGATTCCACATTGTATTTATACTATATAGAACATACGTTTTTAGCGGTGGTTACGTAATTACTTATTCAAATGAAGTACCTACTCAGTAGGGGTGGGAATCGCAGGGTACCTCACGATACGATATAATCACGATACATGGCTCACGATAATGATACTATCATGATACAGCGATTCTGCGATAATCGATATATTTCTAGAAAATCCTATAATGATATATAGCGATATCTGTCTAAACAAAATGCCTGTGAAAAGGTTAAGTGCAAGTTTTCTTTCTTTATTCAAGTCCAAACTGTTAGAAAACAGCAAAAAAAGTTCTGTAAATCAATTTTAACATGTTGAGTAAATTAATAATTTTATTCTTGGACTTATTAAAAGCTTACACTTTTCTTTGTAAACAAACACATTTAACTGCTTAACTTATATAGCCTCTCTCTCCATGTAATTATTTATATATATATATATATATATATATATATATATATATATATAATATATCTGGTACATTTCAAAATTTACCTGGAGTGCTTTCTCAACCTTTCTACTCCTCTCATCATAAAAACGGAGCCCCGCACGGAAAAATAGCCGTTCACAATCACATCGCGTCTTTTGCGCGCTCAGGTTGGTTATTTCAAATGTAGACGCGCGGCAATCACACACACACTGCACACTTCTGCACCGCATTACGGCTCTGACAGTGTTTTGTCTCGTCCTCCATGCCATAGGTGCAGATTTATGTTTCTGCTGGTCGGTGCCCACTGTTCACACTGCATAACGCGCACTTGTAATATCTGAGAGAGAGGGAGAGCATCCAGTTTTGTTCACATAAAACTGGACGCACCGGCGGCGCTCTCTCTCATTCATATAGTGAGGGAAATCCACCTGCGATCCGAGCGGAGAGGCTACTCATGACTGAATATGCGCTCTGCAATAATAACGTGATCGGTGCCTATGACCCACGCTGATAACTGTTCCGGGGCAGTTTTTTAGTTTTCATCTCCATAAACGTATATATAGCAGTAGAGCTAATACAGTGGCTGAAAATCTGTTTATCATTCGGTTCCTCGTGCTACCCCATCTTCATAGAGAACGCGCTTCATAGTTGCTCAGAGCGCTCTTGGAAAGAATGTGGAAATGGCGCGGCCGCGATTTCCACGCATTTTTAGACGCTGGGAGCAGGAAAATGTATTTAGAGCACCTTATTGTATTAATTAAAATATCGATATTTGGCGCCAGATATCGATTATCGTATCGCATGGAGAAGGATCACGATATATCGCCATATCGATTTATTGTCCCACCCCTACTACTCAGTAAGCCATTTCAGATGCAGCCAGTGTGTATCTTATTCTACAAAAGAAATATGTAAATAAATAAATGCAAATAACTATTGATAATAACGATCTTGTGTCTTTCTGAACAGGGTTCGAGAGTGTGAGATCATCTTGATGGCCAGTAAGACACGGGGCAGTCCCTATCCAGCACCTTACCTTGACGACTATGGAGAAACAGACCCTCAGCTTGGGTAAAGTTCAGTATTGTAGATTTTTACACCAGCTCCTTGCAATATAGTTTGGATGTTTCATTCATTTTGGAGAGCCATTTCTGCATATGGTTAAAAAAAAAAGAAGTAGTAATTAACAGTGTTGGCAAAAGTTACTTAAAAATGTAATGCACTACAATATTGTATTAAGGTCATTGCACACTGAGTCTGAAATTTTCGTATGCGTTTTTTCGTATTCGTCATCCTTTCCTATCAAAATGCTTGCTATGGATATGAAAACGCAGAAAATCGAACCCGATCCGATTTTTTTATGATGGATGAAAGTTTCAGAGGCAGTGTGTAAACGTGATTGACACAACATGAGGCCGTATTTATTTTTTAACGTGCGAAAATTTCGGACGAGAATTTTGGACTCAGTGTGCAAAGACCTTTACTCCATGAAAAAGTAACTAATTGTGTTACTTTTTATGAAAAGTAATACATTGTTAATTTTATGTTACTTTTTATCACCTGGACTTGCTTATTTGTGTTTTAATAACAAAAAACCCAGATGTGTTATTTTTGGCAGTGAAGCCCCTTTCACACACAAAATAAATAAATTAATTAATTTTTAAAAAATTGTGAATAAATGGGAAAACAAAGTAACTTGCATTATTTATTTGTATATTTTGTTGTAAATTTTAAAGGAATGAATTTACTTTACTTTTTTTAAAATAAATAGTAAATAGTAATCTGATTACTTGTAGTGTTACCCCCAACACTGGCAATTAAATATTGTGTATTTTACTATGTTATATTAATGCATATCAAGCAAATATACACTACTGTTAATTGGAGACTCTTATGCTGACCAAGGCAGCATTTATTTGATCAAAAATACAGTAAAAACAGTAATATTGCAAAATATTATTACAGTTAAAACCAGTATTTTATACAATATTTCAATATATTGTAAAATGTAATTTATTCTTGTTAATTTTCAGCATCATTACTCCAGTCTTCAGTGTCATGTGATCCTTCAGATTCAAGCAACATTTCTTATTATTATCAACATTGAAAACAGCTTTACTGCTTAATACTTTTTTGTAAACGTTCATACTTTTTTTTTTTTCTCCAGGATTCTTTGATGAATAGAATGTTCATTATAAAGGCTTTTGCTGTCACTTTTGAACAGTTTAATAGGTCTTGCTAAATAAGTAGTCATTTCCATAAAAAAAAAGAAAAAAAATCTTTTGAATGGTATCATTAATTGATTAAAAAAAAAGTCTTGATTTAGTGAGAAGCCTGTGGGTAAACAGTGTTATTTTCGTGTCATTGAGATACTGTTTTGTTCATATTTAGAATTTATTATTTTTATATTTTCAATTTTCATATTAATTTTAAAGTTTTATTAATTTTGTTGTGTGTTTTAGTCATGCTTAGCAGTTTTTGTTTTTAGTTTTGTTTAAAGCTGCAGTCCGTAAGTTTTGCCTCTTTGTCGCCATCTCTGTTTGAAAACCTGGAATTGCAGCTGCTTGCGAAATTATCTTCTTTGCGTGGGCTGTGCTCCGGCACGGCTTCAGCGTGGATGAATCTAATGTTTTGAGGTCAATGCGGTGTGGATGTTTACTGTACTTCGCAATCACAGATTCTAGCCTACGTCTTGGAATATATGACCAAAATAAGAATTTTCACTGTATATTGTCATCTGAACAAGTAAGTAACAAGTCAGCCAAGTTTGTTCTGACCAACTGAGGAAAAAAGCATTACAATAAATCGCACTACCAGTGGTGATTAAATCTAACGATCGGTTAGCTCATATCACATCAAACCGTGCAAATTAATATTATTGTTATACTTTATTCTCAAATTATTAATGTTAACAACATCAGCATTGCGTGATTGAGTATAGTGTGTATGTATAGTGTGTATTAAAGTGTAGATTTCAATTTCTGTACAGTCTAATCTAATTGTCATGCTATTCGAATTTCATATTAAGAAATTCTTTTAACCCAAAAAGCAAATTATGCTCCCTTCGAAATGGTTTTCTTTAAAATACAAATCTTGTGTAATCCCAGGCTATCTGTAATCAGAAGCACATTTAAAACTGGAATATAATTTAATTTCATTCACATGTGTTTCATAAACACATAATCCTTTCTGGATTACAATCCGCCATCAAAATGATAAGTTTAATTATTCTATCTGCTTTGAGAAAAGGCTAAACGATCCGCCACCTGCAGGATCCTCACGTGCCAGAGCCTAGTAGCCGGGAAAACTTCTTTATGTTTACAGACGTGACGTAATGACGCAGTGCCATGCTTGAATTTCCCGCGAAAACCTACCCGTACCACTCAAATTAGAAAACATTATTATAAGCTAACCGTTGTGAATCGGGCTAAAGTAAGGCGATAGTTTTGAACACTGGCTGGTTATGTACTTTCTCAAATATTTTGGATAATTTTTAACCAAAAAAAGTTACGGACTGCAGCTTTAACTATAATAACACTCTGTGAAACAATGATAGATTTTATACTGAATTTTCTTAATTTTTTTTTGTTTTTTTTGTATAAAATTTAGTGCTGGGCAATGATTAATCGCGGTTAATCACATCCAAAATAAATGTTTTTGTTTCTATAATATATGTGTGTGTACTGTGTATATATATATTTTGTATATATAAAGACACACACATACAGTATATATTTTGAAAATATTTACATATATTTACATGTATGTATATGTATATATGTATGTACACAGTACACACTCTGATACTGATACTGTATATCATGTACACACAAACATCTAATTTGGATTCGAATAATTGTGATTAATCGTTGCCCAGCACTAATTCAGTTTTAATCTACTTGCAACAATGACTGGTTTGTCAAAATTACCATTCCTCTGATTGGGTGGGTGAGGGAATCATAATTCACATCCAAAACATAAATAAAGATATTAAATATGATCAAAATGCTGACAATGCATTTCTGATATAATTCTGATGAAACACTGTAGTATCATTAAGCATGTGCATTGTCAGTTTATTCTTTAATAGCAGTAATGCTGAGCTGTATTTGTTTGTGCTTTGCTAGGCGTGGGAACCCGCTGCACTTGTGTCCAGAGCGCTACCACAAGTTGCTTCATATGTGGCAGCAGCACTGCGTCCTGGAGGAAATCGCCCGCAGTCTGGAGGTCCTTAACGTCATGTTCCCCTTTGAGTGGCAGATGCTTTGAGCTCCGAGACGGCCAGAGGAAGTGCACAATGCGAGTATCATTTATTACGCCTTGCGACTGCAAGGAGTAATAAACTCCCTTACTTCTCTACTTACTGCTGTCCATGTTTTCCAGCAGCCAGTGCATTATGGGTAGTCACACTAAACAGGCCCATAGAAGCTATTAAAGAAGTGAATGTGTTCTCTCGGCTCTTTATTTATTTAGTTTGGGTTGCAGATCTACACTTGTTTTAGAACTTCAGCTTTTTCTTTCTGCTCATTGTGGTGTTTTTGCATTTGTTTTCTGGTTGTAAAGATTTATTGCAGAGCTTGTCTCTACAAAACCCAAACAGTGTTGTTTTTTTTTTTTGTTTTTTTTACCTATGTGAAATGCTAGTCCTCTCACCCTGCTACAGCCTTTTTGCTCTTTCATTCATCTGTGTGAGAAATTCATTCATGTGAATATAATATATATATGTACTACTTTATGTAAAACTGCCCTCAGCATAAAAAAAAAAAAAAAGTATATTCAGTGTTTCTGCGTAAAAAGCTGTTTTGCAAATTATGTTCTCAGGTGAATCTCACAAAAACATGTCCGGGTCACATGTTACGCCTAAAAAATAAGTAATATTTTTCATAAAAATACAGTTTTTCATGAACATTTTGTTTTATTTTAAAATTCTCATTACAGTAAAATTACTACATACTTTTTAAAATTAAATCACCATGAAGCCAAAAAGACAACAAATGAACAAAAAATAATAGTAAAATTAATATTAATTTTTTTCTTACAGTGACAATGAGATTTGTTACAGTAATGAATTTGGTGGAAAATAATCTCCATGCAAATGATGTTAATATTTCTTATAATAGGCATCATTTAATTTAAGATAATTTTCTTATTTATTTTTATTTTGATGTGAAACATGACCCAGGCATATTCTTGACAGGTTTCATGAGATTCACTCATGCTATGGATGATGTCACATGAACATGTAAATAAACAATAATGTATAATTAGATGATGCTATTTTACTATAAGAATGCAGCTGTGATTTAAATTAAGAAACAAAATGTCAATCACATAATCACATGCAACAATGTAAATTCAAGTTTACTCCACTTGTCAATATGTACTAAATCAAACACAAGTGCATTTCTTGAGTGTCAGACCAAGTCCAGATTTTTTTTTTCTTTTTCTTTTTTTAATTCCACTCATGATCTGGTTCAAGATGTAAGAGCTTTTAATTTGCACTTGGCTTTAAACATCTTATGTACATGAAATAAACTACTGAGTGATATCACTATTCTGATGGATCTCTTTCACCTCACATTCTGTAGTCCTCTTTAATCACTGTATTCATCAGTTATCTGTACTTGATTATTTATTCAGGTTTTGAAATTATTTAAATTATTTCCTAACTATGATTGATGGGTGTTTCTGTTAGATATTAAAAACAAACAAGAAATGGTTCTCTTGTGTGTATGTTTTGAGATTTCCGTGTAATTCATAGACATCAATGCAACAACGTCACAGAAGTCAGTTAATTCTCAGCACATAGAGACTCCTTCACCAAGATATCACACTATAGAGACTGTGTCTGTTACCTGAACTAGAAAATACAGAAAACGTCCAAACCAAATTAAGAATAACAATTTAATTGATGTTCAACAAATAAAAAATGTTTACAATACAGAGAAACAGTTGATGAAACTTGGCTTACTGAATATCAGGTCCCTTTCTACAAAAGCACTTTTTGTAAACGATTTGATCAATGATCATAACCTAGATTTGCTCTGTTTGACAGAAACATGGCTAAAACCAGATTAATACATTGCTTTAAATGAGTCTACCCCCCAAGATTACTGCTATAAAAATGAGCCACATCCAAAAGGTAAAGGGGGAGGTGTTGCTACACTTTATAGCAATATTCTCAGTATTTCTCAGAGGGCAAGGCTTTAAGTATAACTCGTTTGAAGTTATGGTGCTGCGTATAACATTATCTAGAGAAACACGTGTTAGTGATAAATCCCCTGTGATGTTTGTACTGGCTACTGTGTACAGGCCACCAGGGCACCACACAGACTTTATTAAAGAATTTTCTGATTTTCAGAAAGTACTGGCTGCAGATAAAGTCTTAATTGTTAGCGATTTTAATATCCATGTCGATAATGAAAAAGATGCATTAGGATCAGCATTCATAGACATTCTGAACTCTATTGGGGTTAGACAACACGTGTCAGGACCTACTCATTGTCGAAATCATACTCTAGATTTAATACTGTCACATGGAATTGATATTAGTGGTGTTGAAATTCTGCAGCAAAGCGATGATATCTCAGATCATTATCTAGTCTTGTGTAAACTCCATATAGCTAAAACTGTAAATTCTACTCCTTGTTACAAGTATGGTAGAATCATCACTTCTACCACAAAAGACTGCTTTGTAAGTAATCTTCCTGATTTATCTCAATTCCTCAGCATATCCAACAGCGCAGAAAAACTTGATGATGTAACAGAAACTATGGACTCTCTCTTTTCTAGCACTTTAGATACAGTTGCTCCTTTACGCTTAAGGAAGATCAAAGAAAACAGTCTGACTCTGTGGTATAATGAGCAGACTCGCACCCTAAAGAGAGCAGCCTGGAAAATGTAGCGCAGCTGGAGGAAAACAAAACTAGAGGTATTTCGTATAGCTTGGCGGGAAAGTACCCTATCCTACAGAAAAGCATTAAAATCCGCTAGATCTGATTACTTTTCGTCTCTTCTAGAAGAAAAGAAACATAACCCCTGGTATTTATTCAATACAGTCACTAAATTAACGAAAAATAAAGCATCAACAGGTGTTGGCATTTCCCAAGAGCACAGCTGTAATGACTTTATGAACTACTTTACTTCCAAGATCGATATTATTAGAGATAAAATTGTAACCATGCAGCCATCAGCTATAGTATCGCATCAGATAGTGCACTATAGATCCCCTGAGGAACAATTCCACTCATTCTCTATTATAGGAGAGGAAGAATTGTATAAACTTGTTAAATCATCTAAACCAACAACATGTATGTTAGACCCTATTCCATCTAAACTACTAAAAGAGCTGCTTCCAGAAGTCATAGATCCTCTTTTGGCTATTATTAATTCATTATTGTCATTAGGATATGTCCCAAAACTTTCAAATTGGCTGTTATTAAGCCTCTCATTAAAAAACCTCAACTTGACCCCAAAGATCTAGTTAATTACAGACCGATCTCAAATCTCCCTTTTCTGTCAAAGATACTAGAAAAGGTAGTATCCTCACAATTATATTCCTTCTTAGAGAAAAATGGTATCTGTGAGGAATTCCAGTCAGGATTTAGACCGTATCATAGTACTGAGACTGCTCTCATTAGAGTTACAAATGACCTGCTTCTATCATCTGATCGTGGTTGTATCTCTTTATTAGTTCTACTGGATCTTAGCGCTGCGTTCGACACTATCGACCACAACATTCTTTTGAATAGACTAGAAAACTTTGTTGGCATTAGTGGAAGTGCCTTAGCATGGTTCAAATCGTACTTATCTGACCGCCATCAGTTCGTAGCAGTGAATGAAGAGGTATCATATCGATCACAAGAGCAGTATGGAGTACCTCAAGGCTCAGTACTAGGGCCGTTACTTTTCACGTTTTACATGTTACCCTTGGGAGATATTATCAGGAGACATGGTGTTAGCTTTCACTGTTATGCTGATGATACTCAGGTCTATATTTCTTTGCGGCCCGGTGAAACACACCAAATTGAGAAACTAACAGAATGCATAGTCGACATAAAAAACTGGATGACGAGTAACTTCTTACTGCTAAATTCTGAAAAAAACAGAGGTGTTAATTATCGGACCTAAAAACCCCACGTGTAATAACCTAGAACACTATCTAACACTTGACGGCTGCTCTGTCAATTCTTCTTCATCAGTTAGGAACCTAGGTGTGCTGTTTGATAGCAATCTTTCATTTGAAATCCATGTTTCTAGTATCTGTAAAACTGCGTTTTTCCATCTCAAAAACATATCTAAATTGCGACCTATGCTCTCACCGTCAAATGCAGAAATGCTAATTCATGCGTTTATGACCTCAAGGTTAGACTATTGTAATGATTTATTGGGTGGTTGTTCTGCACGCTTGATCAATAAACTACAGTTGGTCCAAAATGCAGCAGCTAGAGTCCTTACTAGAACCAGGAAGTATGACCATATTAGCCCGGGTCTGTCAACACTGCACTGGCTCCCTATCAAACATCGGATAGATTTTAAAATCTTGTTAATTACTTATAAAGCCCTGAATGAGCTCTTATCACATTATAGTCCTCCACGTCTGCTGCGTTCTCAAAACTCTGGCCATTTGATAATACCTAGAATATCAAAATCGACTGTGGGCGGCAGATTCTTTTCCTATTTAGCGCCCAAACTCTGGAACAATCTACCTAACACTGTTCGGGAGGCAGACACACTCTGTCAGTTTAAATCTAGATTAAAGACACATTTCTTTAACCTGGCTTACACATAATACACTAATACACTTCTATTATTCAAATCCGTTAAAGGATTGTTAGGCTGCATTAAATAGATCAACCGGAACCGGGAACACTCCTCATAACACACGATGTACTCGTTACATCGTAAGAAGAATGGCATCTACGCTAATATTTGTCTGTTTCTTTATTATTCTTTTTTTTTCAGTCCGTGTCTGGATCAGATGGTGGATCGGCGCCGGGAGATGATGTCTGCGACCCTGATCGTCAGTGGAGGCCGGACACCTGGATGAGCCCCGGGGACATATCCCCAGTGAAGACCTCGATTAAAATACAATAAAACTAAAATAAAACAAAATAACTAAAAATATAATAAAATACCTAGCTACACAACACTATTATTGTTAGAAATTGCAACAATATAAAAATAGAAATATAATACATTTATACATTTAAAATTTTAATTAAAACAATAATATACAAATATGAAAAATGAATAAATACATTTTAAAATAATATATATAATATATATATATATATATATATCTTCAGACGAGAGCAAGTTTTTTTTATTTTTTATTTATTTAATACACGAGTTTCACAATTTGAGTTGAATTGAACTGGCCCCCCGACTGAGCCTGGTTTCTCCCAAGGTTTTTTTTTTCTCCATTCTGTCACAGAGGGAGTTTTGGTTCCTTGCCGCTGTCGCCTCTGGCTTGCTCTGTTGGGGACACTTAATTTCTAGCGATTATTGTCAATTTGATTTCATAGATACTATTTAAACTAAACTGAGCTAAACAATGACATCTCTGAATTCAATAATGAAATGCCATTAACTGAAAATTGAGTGTTTAATCTTATCATTATACATTACTGACACTCTATCCTCCAATTTGATGCTGTTAAATGCTTTGACACAATCTGTATTGTTAAAAGCGCTATATAAATAAAGGTGACTTGCCGATCAGCATATTAGAATGATTTCAGATGGGTCATGTGACAATGAAGACCAGAGTAATGGCTGCTGAATATTCACATATTCATATTCATATATATATATATATATATATATATATATATATATATATATATATATAAATAATTGTTTTTATGATATTTAACAAAAAAAATAAAAAAATAAAAAAACTAGTAAAATTTTGTATAATGCTATGTAACACTTGATCAGCACCCATTTCTATAATGTGTTATACTCTTTAAAGCTGTAACCAAGAATGGGTATTACAACTGATTAAATGTAATACATTACATATAATGCAGGTGCATAATAAGGCACTGATGTACCTTTACAATGCATTCTGTATACATACATGCTTCAAATACAGTTTGACCACAACATTTTTGTGAAATTCAAATCAGTTTGTTCCTTTAGAATGGGTTTTCATCTTGCTTTACTTATAACAATAAAAATAAATACAATAAATAATTGGCATAAAGAACCTTTGAAATCCAAGGAACCTTTCAATGGTCCTTTATTGTCCTTTAAATGTTCTTTAGACTATTAAAATGTTCTTCACACTAAGAAATAGGGGTGCACGATAAATATCGGCCGATAATTAATGCGCATCTTGTCAGTAAAGCCGGTTCTCTAATCAGCGGTAAATTCCAACACGTGCGTGATTTCACATTGAGCAGCATTTACTACACAGAGCCGTTGTTCACTGACAAGCTGCGCAAAACCACGCTGAAAATGAACATGGATTTGTGCAGCTTGTCAGTGAACAACGGCTCTGTGTAGTAAATGCTGCTCAATGTGAAATCACGCACGTGTTGGAATTTACCGCTGATTAGAGAACCGGCTTTACTGACAAGATGCGCATTAATTATCGGCCGATATTTATCGTGCACCCCTATTTCTTAGTGTGAAGAACTAAGAAATATTCGGTTCTCAGTTTTCACTGTGATTCAGTTTTCACTGTGATTTTGTGTTCTTTGAGGAACACAAAATCACTGAAAACCTCCCTTTGGAACACTGTTTTTTTTTTTTTTTTTTTTTTTAAACAGGAGGGAGCATATAATTCAATAGCCTAATGCAAGTGATTCAATGAACTGCAGTACCTTTGAAACCAACACTTAAGCTCTTTAATAATGTATTAATTAAATGTACATGTTGCATTAATTGTCATTACATATTCATGATATATTTTAGACATGGGTGTGCTTTGTAAAAAAAAAAAAAAAAAAAAAGTTTATGAAATATACATCTTTGGAAAATGTTTTTAGAGGCTGTTGGTATCATGTTTTTACCAGTGATTACAATATCTGGCTTTAGGCACGAGACCAAGGCAAGAAATAAGAATTGTTTGGTGGCTTGTAATGGGTAAGCTGACCGTTTTTTAATTTCATTGAAATATTGAGAGAGAGATGTACTTTAAAGCAACCGTACGTAGTTTTGTGTATATTTGTGATTTTGGAGCCCTCTACAGTCCGATGTTGTATCACTTTCGTAACTACAGTGAAAAGCTGCACACACACGTGCATTTGTTTGCTGCCGTAAAGCAAATCGCCATTTTCGCAGAATTTCGTACCCGCCCTCAACAAACTTACACTCTGCCAGAAGAGAAGTTTCGGAGGATATAGAAAGAAACAGAAGCTATTCGCCTTATTAGAAGCAGCCTACATCAGAATGATTTTGAAACTAAAAATTTTTTTTTTAAAAATTTAAAAATCACATACAGTTGCTTTAATTACTCACTAATGAAAAACCTACAGTTTAGCTCTAAACAAATCCAGTGGTAGACCTACTCTTCAGTAATCACACTATTCACACAAGAATCTCTAAAACAGGATTGTATTCTTAATGAGAGGCAGTTTATACATTTTAAGACTCTGAAGGCCCCAAACAGTACTTGGTTAAGTTCTTGCATGTTAATTTACAGCAGACTTCAAGTATGTCTTATGTTGTAATATCACTCTGTTCTTGCTTTACAATGCCATCTCAATTTTTACTGAATCATTTTCATCATTTTTAGTCGTACAGCATCTGAGTCCAGTAATGTTTCTGGCCAGAAGGAGCATTCTGAAGACCTAACTGACTGTTGGAAGAGGCTTTGGAGGCACATTGTCTGGACCATAGTGTGCTGTAGGTGGTTTGTCAATGTTTGGATCTCCATTGCTTGATATGTTGATCTGATTGAACTTGCCCAGGTGTTTGATTATGTTGAAATTAGAGCGCGCCGTCTCCACAAAGCTGTTCTCCAGGAGCCACCCGTTTGACTCACACTCAGGGTCCCCCTGCCGCAGCACGTTTTCCAGAGACGTTTGCAGGTAACGCACCCCCGTTAACACAGAGAGCTGTCAGAGAAGAAAACGATGCCTTATTCATGAGGTAGTTTTCACCGATTGTAAAAAATTTGGTCCAGACAATTCTTACTGAAGCTTCACGTCATTTTTTGTAATGCAGTCATGTGCGCTGAGGGACTGGAGTGACTGGTGCATAGAGCACAATGTAAAGTGAATGTACAATTGGATTAGGTCACGCAACCAGAGCAGATTTTTATAAAGATAGTGAATTACTTGCTTTTTATTAGTGTACAGTTTCCTAGTACAATTGCTAAAACAATGTTTCAGACAAAATTGAGTCAGTATTTTTTTTTTCTCTGCCAGCAAAAGAACAAAAAATGCAAACTGTAGCAAGTCTTTGAGCGTTGTCAAGCAACTTTAAATGGGTCTGATCCATATATAAAGAGACTGACCATTCTATAATCATTCTACTTGGAGTTGTTGACGTTCTTGAACTCGGAATTATGTGTTTCAATGGCAAGGCTATTAACAGCAAAATGAATTCGTGTAATTTCCATAATTAATATACAATGCATGTCTTTAGTTTATTTCCAGCGACTATTATTAAGACATTAACAGTAGCCAATTATAGGAATTATTAAACTTAAATATTCCGAAGTAACTGCTTAACAACAATTTATCACTGAAGCCACTGTCATTTTGAGTCTTTATGTAAGTTGGAACTGAGTTTATGAGTTCTATAGGTCAATTCACACCACACCGACAGACAGACAAACGGCAAAAGCTGACCGAATACAGTATGTCACTCAAAACCCGACAAACATTAATTCAGCATTTTCAACTGGCAAAAAAACACCTACCAATTCCAAGATGCTGACAGGGGTAATACATTAATCAGACAAAACACGTGTCTGTTGCTGTTTGTCTGCGTCTGTCAGTGCAGTGTGAATTTACCTTATTAGGACGTGAACGCTTTTTGCAAGTTGGATTCATTCCACAATGGCATGAATGCAATTACTGTATAAAAAAAGAAGTGACATAAATTTTATGAATAGTTTGTTTTTGTTCCACCAATGAATATGGTGTAGAACCAAAGTAGAAAGAACCCTGCACCTTCAAATCATTTGAGTGAATAATTCAATGGCTTACTAATAAAGAGGGCCACTTCTATGCACCTACCAGTGCTGTTCAACTGTCAGCATTTGTGGAACACAGCTAAGCCAATCAAATTTGATAAAATAAGGACTGATGTGATGAATAATCCAGTTTTTTTTATAAAGGTGCAGTCATTGTTCAACTAAATATTTTAGGGGAAGTCTAGTCTGGAATCTACACAAACAGGAATTCAAGTGGGTGAAAGATTTCACACACAGATTTCACTCTCAGATTTATGCAAATTTGTTACAACAGAAAGCTGCTTGGTTTTTAAAATAACTTATTTGTGAGCGATAAGTTTTGCAGACATATTGCACCTTAATTGTATCGGTACACTCATTCTGTTGCAGTGTGTTAGCATTACTGCCTGCTGTATTGATCTTTTTATGGGTATATATTAAAATGTTATTTATTTCATATTTGCATATTCGAGGAAAGAAATATGCTAGTGTGCTGAGCAGTTAAGGAACTTACCATTATACGTAACATATTTAATTTAAGAAATCCATGGTCATATTTACGTGTTTAAGACATCATATAGCATTAATTAAATTTATAGGTTTTCTAAAATGGCAATGAATAGAGTACCTGTTAAAAATGTTTTGCTAGGTAAAAATAAATAAATAAATTGAATTACTAGGTGGATCTATTTGATGACCGAATATAAGAGTACTGAATAGTATTACTGAATAGTATTAGTAATACACATTCAATCCTTCCCTGCATATTGCCAAAGCAATAAACACAACCAACCTCAAAGAGCCAGATGATCAGAACCGTGAGGCCGACAGAATGCATGATGTTGGTGTAATAATCTAGCAGAGCCTGACGACATCCTCTCATCCACAGGTTGAGCTCCTCTGTCTGGTAGTCGTAATTAAAGTGGGCGGAGTTATTGGTGATTTGGTACTGAATGCACGGCCGAGGAGAGTTGACATTGCAGCAGCTGAAGGGAACTCCATCCATTAGGTATTTTCCCTCAACGTTGTTTCGCAGACGACTAGTAAGAAAAAAAAAAAAAATTGCAATTGTAAAATTTTGTAAATTCCATTATTATTAATGCAACTATTGGTCATATTATAACTGCAACTGTGTTCCTGATACTTTAAATGCTAATAAAGGGTATTTGCACCAAAATCAGTAGACATTTAGAAGACAATCAGCAGAAAATGTATTTTATTATTATATGTATGTATGTATGTATGTATGTATGTGTATATATATATATATATATATATATATATATATATATATAGTAAGAATCCTCTAAATATTTTAATAGCTATTAACAATTTAAATAATATTAACTATTTAAATAACTATTTTTCCAGACCCAACTTACTCTACCACTTCCCGTTGGGACATATCCAAATATCGGTTGCTGACCCACTGGATCTGGAACCAGTCTCTGTAGCCCTCGTTCCCACAGCATTGGAAATGGATCTGCAGCTGGTCCACTGTACGCTTCAAGAAGCAGCGGCCTGGTGTGTCTGTGTCCTTATAGTAACGCATAGCATCCCGTAGCCCCAATGTTAGTGCTTCCTCCAGCTGTCCATGCATGCTGTAGCACATCAAGGCGCCCACGAGCACGCTCAGAGTGAAGAAAAACGTGCAAATGATGTATGGGAGCATCACCAACTTCCAGCGTAGGAACTTGTTGGTGTCCACACAGTCATAGCAGATCTTTCCTCCCAAAAAGTTAATCACGCAGGCTATGAGTCCCACGGCAATTAGCATGTTTGGCACAGATTGGAGCTGACTCTCAGCCATTAGATCCTGCCGCTTGTTAATTTCAACTTTTAGAAAGATGCCCAAGCTAAAGAGGATGATACCTGTTACAATGGATATCCAGTTTAGTACCCACAAAACCTGGGCCAGTTTGTCTCTTTTGGTTTTGGTAAATTTTATTGGCAGCACAGCCATTTTACAAAAAAATCAGAGATTTTGATTTAATTGATCTTGTGGAAGTCTACTAGAGTTCCTAGTACAAAAATCAAATAAATTAGTTTATCAGTGAGGTGTACAAGGTTCCTACAGAAGATGACATGAATGGTCTAATGCTTCTTAGCAATTAGCTTCTTAAGCTAACTTAGTGAGTGTCAATCAATGGAAAGACCTTGAAACACAATCTCCACAAAAGTATTCATGGAGCTTATTCATTTAAGTTGTGAGAAAAACTGGATATCAGTAAAAAAGGGACTTAGTAAAAAGAGCTTTTGGGCAAATCTAAACCATTTTGGCTTTGTCAAACTGTTTGGAGTTGCCATGTGAGGTTCCTTTACAAAGACAGTAAAACTGAAATTATTTCCATTTTTGCAAATGTACACCTAAGAGGCAAAAAGAGAGAAAAAGTATTTAGCAACAGCCGAGACAATGGGTGGCTATTGAGAAGAACGTGATTGTCTGATAAAAATAGAAGGATACAGACTCAGTCATATTAAAAGAAATGAATTCAGTTAATTGTCTTTCAGTACATTTTTGGGTTAGCGTTTTACCTTTTTTTATCATGCAGATATTTTTAGCCATATATTTTAGTTTCTAAAAAGCAAATAATACTCCTCCTCTGAGTGTGGAAAGCTCAAAATAGCAGACAAAACTAAATAAATACACCTGAATGGACAGGCTTGTCCTTAACCAGGCGTGGTGAGTGAGATGACTCCAGCATAAGGGTAGTAATAAACAGCTTATTACTCACCCATCACTCAATAACATCCCGGCCTATTCCATGTGATTTTTCTCTTTCTCTCCATCAGATGCCTTCAGTTTTTGTGAAACAATCTGAATGCATTGTTTGCTGATGAAAACTGATGTGTGTATGTGTGTTAGTGTCTGCCGCAGACTCAGCTGTGACCTCTCTTATAATTCCTTCTAATCAGTAAGCAGCCCTGTTGGATTTGGAAGAGTGCCTTCTGCCACCTGCACAAATCTCACTGACTGGGATGTGTGTGTGTGTGTGTGTGTGTGTGTGTGTGTGTGTGTGTGTGTGTGTGTAAGTTAGAGAATGAAGAAGGGGAAAGAGCTACTAAAAGTCACATAGTTTAATTAAATACATAACATTGGGATTTGCCCCTTCTACCAAAACAGAAGTAATATTTATGTGTACCAAAACCATGTACTGTAACATCAAACACAATTTAATGCCTCACACAGTTTGCACAAGACTGTATTTTGTCTTCTAAAATTAAAATATTGTGAAGTAAATCAAACAAATCAATCAATAAATAAACTAAACATTTATCAAGTGTGTAAAATAAACAAATAAATGAATAATCAATCAAACAAAACAAGTCAAAACAGAACAAAGCAAAACAAAACAAAAGCAAAGCAAAATAAAACAAAACACAAAATAAAGGCAAGACAAAACAAAACAAAAAAGTACAGGTAAGTATTTTTGGGATTAAAAATATATATCTTTTTTTTATAAAATAAAATTGCCATTTATAAGTAAACAGTCTCCTGACTCTAAGGCTGTTTACTGTCTTGTATACCATGGGAATTCTTTAAATAATGACTCCTGTTTTAATATGCATATTTCATGTG
Organism: Spinibarbus caldwelli; assembly: GCA_039654775.1. Taxonomy (NCBI): domain Eukaryota; kingdom Metazoa; phylum Chordata; class Actinopteri; order Cypriniformes; family Cyprinidae; genus Spinibarbus; species Spinibarbus caldwelli. The sequence continues at coordinate 22,681,320 of CM077250.1, forward strand.
ATACCACATGGACTGACAGCCAATGAAATCCAAAGGATTATTCAGGCCTAAAGGGGATTGAGTCAGGGGAAAGTGCATACAAACTAGTCAGCAGATCTGAATGCAGGGCACCCATATAGGAGCACTACTGGATGAAAGGGGCTTTGTCTGGTGAGTACTGGTTACTACAATGTTTATGAGTATTGACCAAAGCATGGACAACTTACTGTAACTTACTGTACTGTAAGATGAATGACTGTTACGAGGTGACTATTTAACATTTAAATACATATTTACAAGTTAAAATACCACAAATGATTGTTTTTATTTTCTCTTTTCTTTGAATATGTTTCAACCAAGGCCTTACTTGTAAAGCTAAGATTTCTGTTATTGGGTAGTTGATGTCTTTAAGGTTTCTTAGAAGGTTCTTTATGGAATATAAGGATGATTCTAAACACAGAAGTCTCATGGAATAAAGCTTTAACAGACAACAATATCAAAGGCCTCATTGGCTGCATACGAGGCCTCTATACTGATGGTAAGACTTCAATGCCTTACCTGAGCATACTCTCAGTCCAATATAGAGCACAATGATGTGACATAAATTGATTGATGTGCTGTTTCTCTATAGGTGAAGGGAATGTGAGTGAACGTGTGGCCACTTTTAACTGCTGGCTTCAGAGATCAGCAGAACTGGCCAAGAAGGAGCTGTTAATGCTCTGTGAGTAGGTGAAATCTTATTAAACATTGAGGTTTACCGTTTTTGTTTGGGGTATTCAGATAAAGCTCACCTGGCTCTTATATGATTGTAGGTTTCAGTCGATGTAAAGGCTTGTGGATGTGTTTGGATGAAAACTCTGTTGCTCTGGTCCATAAACTGCTCCTCAAGCTGAAGAACCTGCTTTCTCTGGTTCACGTAATACAGAAACACAGTGATGGTCTGCACTCTAAACATTGTGATTATTGAGACTATTGTCATATTTGGAGTCTCTTTTCTTAGGAGCCCCTAAAGGGATATAGTGATGGAAAATATATGAGGATCGGAGGAAAAATGATATTTTAATATTTGAGTTCTCTGACAAACATATTCTGTTCTCCTAAAAACTCTGCGTTCTCTTGCAAAATATTTGCATTCTCTTGCAAAAGCACTGTTTCCCTGGACAACTTTGCATTTGCTTGTAAAACACTGATTGATTGATCAATTGATTGATTGATTGATTGATTGATTGCACTTGTGGTTTGGTCCACTGGACCACAACCGAATATGAAGAAATATGTATAGCAATTGCAACCATTCCTTAACATTAAGGAACATCATGTTGAAAAAAAAAAAAATATTGGAATATGAAGTGCCCTAACAAATTGTATGTTTTTCGATCTCTGCTCATGGGTGTCCAATATGGTGTGCACACTAGGAAGCAGGGCTTCATATAGATGGAGTTGTTGGAAACAAGACCATCATGCCATCAGGCAACACATCCTGCTGGGCCGCCTGGTGCAGTGGTGGAGCATCACAGGACTTCTGCCCAAATACCCCGGTGAGTTGATATGGTCTTATGATCTATTGAAATAGAAAAAGAAGAAAGCAACTGATAATTTCACTTGTGAATGCTAAAATCAAATACAAAGTACACTGTAATTAATGTCCTCATATTTATTTTTCAGAAGCCCATGAGATGAAGAGGATATCTCAGATGTGGTGTGAGATGGACCAGAAACACAGGAGAACATGTCTGGAGTTGAGGTAAACACCACCTTTTCCACTCTAGCTGACAGTAACATGTATATTTATTAATATTTAATGATAATTTGAAATATTAATAACTAATATTCTCTCATCAGTGATTATGCTGAGGATAAGTACCGGTGGAGCTCCCTTATTCAGGGTATGGTAGCTCATATGGACAAACACCATGGACCTATATGGTTTTCAGAAGATTGTGCCTATCAGACATACCCACCACCATCTCTAGAAGCTTTGCTAAAGCTAGTGCTGCTGCCTAATATTGACATCCTGTCTATCCAAGCCATTGTATCCTGCTTATTTCTATTTTAATAATTAGTTATATATATCTATATCTATATCTATATATATATATATATATATATATATATATATATATATATATATATATATATATATATATAATTTTTATTTTTTGTACACTTATTTTATGTAGAAATAATATGTTATTCATTAATGTACATTTACGTTCCAGAATAATATCCCAGTATAACGGTTAAATATATATTTGTGTGTATATGTGTGTGTGTGTGTGTATAGAGAGTGAGAGCGCTATTAAATAGCCTTTATACAATTTAAATACTAAGGGTATATTTAATATTACTATTCAGAAGTTTGGGGTCAGTGAGATTTTTATTTCTCAAAAAATTTCTCAAATATTTTTTCTCAAAACACATTGACGTTATTCTCAAAATTTAACAATTTTATTCTCAACATTTAATTCCAACATTTTTCTTGAAATTTAATGAGTTAAATCTTGCATTATAATGACTTTAATCTCGAGATGTTTATTTTTTATTTTTTATTTTTTTTATTTGCTTGGCCCTAATCCTCTTCCATAATAATGTTGCCAAAAGTAAAAAAAAAAAAAAAAAAAAAAAATCAAATACGTTCTGTTTTTTTGTAAATGAATAAACAGTTATTTTAAACTATATTAATATTTAACAACAATATTATTCAATTCAAAAGCATGAAAAATCATAATGACACCAAACATTTGAATTTGAATGGTAATGTGTGTATGTACATGTATGTATATAATATTACACAATAAATGTCCTATTATGACGTACATCATTTACAAATAATTTACATTCTTAGCTTTGTTTGCTCTCTTGTGGTTGGAGGATAACTCTCTTTAACAAGTCCTTTCCAGATAATGTACTTTGTCCTGGATGTGTCTAACTTCCTTCACTGTAAAGATGATCTCCTGCAGTCATTCTGTCATGTCTTCAGTATCCCATCTGCATTTTCTCAACAGATTTATGGGTTCTGGGTTCTAGATCACGGATTAGTAACAGTGAGATGTTTTCAATATCATCACACAAATTGTATGGTATCTTATTTCATTGGTCTAAACCAATTGAGCTCTGAACATTTTTATTCCCAGGACTCAATGAATGTCTTATTGAGTCCAAGAGCTTGTCCTCCAACACTGTCATGGCACCACTGTGCTGTTCTGAAGACGTTATTGAAGACAGGAGAGAATCAAGCAGCGCTGAAGTATTTATACAGCATCACACCAGCAATGGAGAACATTCAAGACATCAAACTCCATGTGGATGTGTTAATAAACAACAAGTAAATCACAATCTTTCTTAGGAATCTTAAATTATTTTGATGTTTTTGTAATTGTTGTATACTGGAGTATATAGTTATAATTATGGTTTATGTTTCAGATGTATATCTGAGGCCTGGGCTTTTATTAGAGGACTCCAAACTGAAGATGTTCACCTGTTCAAACACTTCATTCATGTCTGTGAGAATCGTGGGATTTGTAGAAATATGTTGGCCTCTCTATGCGAGGTGATTCTAGATGCTGTAATGATTTTCTCCCTTGCATAATTGGTAAAATGATGGTATAAACAAATTTGTTCTTTGTCATCCATTTATTTTTTTGTGGCAGGGTATGGCTCATCTCCAGCTGATAGAAAGCAAAAATATAGAGTCCAATGAGGCACACATGCTAATGCAAGAAACAGCAGGTCAACAGCCAGTAAAAACTGAAGCAGGTAAACTACAGCTGCATTCATCTCAAACATATATGTTAGCTGAAATTACTGTATATAAACTATGTGGTTTGACTGTGTGGGTGATGGACATGAAGGACAAACTCCCCATCCACTGTCTGCATGGCTGTACCACATGGATGACCCATTGACTCCAGGAGATTTTGTTAAGATCCTCAGGCAAACTATTTCTGAGATATGTCCACTACCAAATAAAAGAAGGTAAGAAACAGACTCACCTTCTAGGATCCATCCATCCGTCTGTCCGTCCGTCTGTCCGTCTGTCCGTCCGTCCGTCCGTCCGTCCGTCCGTTCGTTCGTTCGTTCGTTCATTCATTCATGCAGGTTTAGATGTAAAGATAAAGTATCATTCAAAAGTGTGCAGTCAATTTTTAAAGTATTTTTGTAATGTTTCATTTTATCAAAAATACAGTAAAAAAATAAATGTAAATTTTTATTTTATTTTATTTTATATTTTATTTTATTTTATTTTATTTATTTATTTATTTTTTTTTAAATTTATTTTTATTTATTTATTTTTTTTTTTATTTTCAAATGTAATTTATTCCTGACATGGCAAAGCTGAATTTTCAGCATCATTACTCCAGTCTTCAGTGTCACATGATCCTTCAGAAATCATTCTAATATGCTGATTTGCTGCTCAAGAAGCATTTATTATTATTATTGTTGTTGTTGTTGTTGTTGTTATTGTTATTGTTGTTAATAATAATAATATTGTTGTTATTATAAATAATAATTTACAAATTATCATTAAAATTCATAAATATTTATACTGTTTATAATTTAAATTCCAATTTTTATATAAAAATTAAAAAAAATGAAATATAAATCTTATATTACCATGCATGCCTTTACTGTCACTTTTGATTAGTTTCATGCATCCTCGCTAAATAAAAATATTAATTTCTTAAAAATAATAATACAACTTTTGAACAGCATTATGCTGTTTGTAAAAGAAGATTGGATTTACTGTTATTTATTTTCTGCTTTTTAGGGTGTTGCTGCTGCTGCCAAAGTACATTGAGAACAGTGTGAATAGTGCACAACTCTCATCTCAGGCCTTATGCCATGTTGCTAACAACACATCAGTTGACATTCATTGTAAGTTCAAGCAAAGAGCTGATGAGGAAGAGTGTGAGGAAGACCTGCCTCTGCAGCCAGAGGTGATCTGACTCACAGATACAACCATGTTCATTTACAATGAATGCAACATCCATCCATCTATCCATCAAGCTAGTCGTCATTGTTTCTATCCATTCGTCCACACAGGAGGAGATGTGTGATTCACTGCCAGTGTTCTCCTCTCCCTCCACATCTCCTGACAGCATGGAGTCTGTTGGCTTCTTCACATCTGCCTGCTCTTCACCATCAGCTGTCTGCTCTGAAGCCCCATCTGCACAGGAACCCATCCTCCTGAAGCTGAACTCTTCTGCTGTGCCTGAAGAAGAGGAAAGCCACGTCACATATGAGGACAAAACCCCTGCAGACATGATCTCTGGCTGTCCTGATCTAACTCTCACTCTAGAAGGCACCACAGAGGCACTATCCATCAACAGCCTGAGCAGGGAAAGCGTGGGTGAGATTGTGGACTGCTGAATCTAATTGTTTTATAGTAATGATTCTGTAATATGGAAACCCGTTTCTGTTACAGGATGAAATATAAAAAGGTAATTCAAAATCTGAATTATGAGATAATAAACTCGGAAATAGGACTTTTTTTCTCACAAGTTAACATTGCACAATTCTTATTTTTCGTTTAATTTTGAGTTTAGATCTCACAATTATTTTTTTCTCTAAATTCATTACGCAATTCTGACTTTTCTCGCAATTCTTAACATACTGCAATTCTTGCAAGACTTATCATCTTGCAATTCTTATTTTTCTTCTCTAAATTAACTTTACATCTTGCAATTCTTACTTTTTTCTCACAATTTTTAGTTTACATTACACAATTCTTATTTTTTACCTCTAAATTATGAGTTTACATTTTGCAATTCAGATTTTTTTTTCCTCTACAGTAAATTCTGAGTTTACATACATCTCACAATTCTCATTTTTTTCTCGCAATTCTGAGTTTACATTACGCAATTCTTCATTTTTCTCTTAATTCTGAGTGTACATCACACAATCATATCTTTTTTCTTGCAATTCTGAGTTTACGTAATGCAATCTTGACTTTTTTCCTTGCAATTCTGAGTTTACATCTCACAATTATGATTTTGTCTAACAATTCTTTGTCACGCAATTATTTTTTTCCTCACTATTCTGAGTTAACATCTTGCAATTTGCAATACTTTTTTCAAGCAATTTTTTCCCTCTAAATTATTACATCTCACAATTCTCAATTTTTTCTCAAAATTTACATCTCGCAATTCTGAAAAAAGGTCTTTTGCATTCTTTTTTTCTCACAATTGTGAGTTCATATCTCACAAGTCCGACTTTTCTTCTCACAACTGAGTTTACACAGTATCTAGCAGTTGTGAGTTTACATCTTGCAATTCTAAGTTATATCTTGCAATTCTGACTTTTTTTCCATTATTTATTTATTTATTTCTCTTGTGAAACAGAATAAAGCTTCCATACTGTTATGATATGCTCAACATTAATAACACCTCTTTTATATAGTTATAGAGAAGATCTTACCTAGTGTGGTATCTGGAATCATCTCACACTCAGCTGAGGGTGACGCAGTAGAAGCTACACATGCAGAGAGGAGGTGAGCCACTATTCATCTCACATCAAACTCTGAAAACCAACAGCAATTTATAGAACCTGGACAGATGGGTTTATAAACAAATATGAACATTAACTTTAAAGAAATGCTCATCACTGGCTAGAAAATCGTGGCACGTGAAAGTAAACACTAGGTCGTTTTACATTACAGTTAAAATGGTCATAAAATCATAGACATTAATTTTGTCGTTCTGTTATGTTGGGATGATTTCATGTTACTAGAATTGTCATTCAGGTAATTTTGGGATGATTTTGTCAGTTGTTTATGGTTTGAACATTCTGTTTTGTACATTTTATAGCACTGTATAGTCATGCTCTACAGCAGTCGGGGTTTGCAAATGTTACTGTAAAGTGATTTCACACTGATGTTGATGTGCTATTTTGCTGTTTTAGGCTCTTGAGCACACTTAACCTTCACCCTAACTGCTACAGTAACGAGGACAATCAGTCAGTGTGCTCAATTCCCGAGATCCCGGCGGAGAGTCATAACTTTTTATCACCCAATCATGGTGAGTCAATAACATTTATGACTGGTAGTTTTCTAATCAGTTGAGTTTTTCCTTGTAATTTAGAATCTAGTTAAAGAGGAAGACTCGGCCCACAGGACAGGTTAATCACAGAATCGTTTCCCCTTTGACAACAGTGAGATTAAATTGAGTGCAAGTGGAGACTTTTTCTTAGGTTTTCAGAATCTGAGGTTTTTTTCCCGTGAGAAAAGACCCACAATAACATATGTATGACCTATAGTTTCAGACAGGGCCGTGCACAGACATTTTGAGGGGCAGTGGCTCAAACCAAAAAAAGGGACACTAAGGCGGTGGGTGCTTGTTCATACAAATTATCCATTTGTTACCAATATACACTACCAGTCAAAAGTTTTTTTTTTTTTTTTTGAAGATTTTTGTTTTTTAAAGAAGCGTCTTCTGCTCACCAATCATTCTTATATTCTGATTTGCAGCTCAAGAAACATTTTTTTTATTATTAATATTATCAATATTTAAAACAGTTGAGTAGATTTTTTCAGGATTATTTGATGAATAGAAATATCCAAAGATCAGCGTTTATACACTATAACCATTCAAAAGCTTGCAGTCAGTATATATATTGGAAATAAATTATAGAAATTAATACTATTATTTAGCAAGGATGCTTTAAATTGATCAAAAGGGATGACAAAGACTTTATAAAGAATGAAGAATTTATAATGTTACAAAAGATTTCTATTTCAGATAAATGATGTTCTTCTAAACTTTCTATTCATCAACCTGAAAACAATTTTACTCAGCTGTTTTCAACATAATACTACTAATAAATGTTTTTGAGCAGAAAATAAGAATATTAGAATAATTTCTGAAGGATCATGTGACTGGAGTAATGATGCTAAAAATTCAGATTTGAAATCACAGGAATAAATTACATTTTAAAATATATTCAAATAGAATTAAATAATAATTTTTTTACTGTTTTCACTATACTTTGGATCAAATAAATGCAGGCTTGGTGAACAGAAGAGACTTCTTTAAAAAACATTAAAAATCTTACTGTTCAAAAACGTTTGACTGTATAGTGTACAATTAAAAGAGAAGACAGCAATGTAATAATTTCAGACTTTATTTATAGAAGTTTTGATTGAGTGGGCTCTCCCTCATTTCCTGCTTCTGCCTCATCTTCAATGGAAGTATAAGTATTAGACATGTAATTTAATATTATACAGCATAGCCTAAATTTATATGGTAACACTTTACAATAAAGTGTCATTTATTAACATTATTTAATGTATTAACTAACATGAACAAACAATGAACAATGCATTTATTACACTATTTATTAATCTTTGTTAATGTTAGTTAATGAAAATATAGTTGTTCATTGTTTATTCATGTTAGTTCACAGAGCATTAACTAACGTTAACAAACCAACCCGGTCTCATCAATTGTAACAAACACAACTTGTGATTTTTATAATGCATTAGTAAATTCTGAAATTAACATTAAGATTAATAAATGCTGTAGAAGTATTGTTCATTCTTAGTTCATGTTTACTAATGTTGTTAACTAATGAACTTTATTGTAAAGTGTTACCATTTATATTATATACTAATAAACAGCTCATTTAGAACATTTATATTAGGCTACCTTTATTAATATGGTTTTAATAAAATATTATAAATGCGTTAGATTACTAGTAACTAAGACAAGTTATTATAATGGGAAAAATACTTAATAGCAAGAATTAAAGTGTGACAAACTGCTAAATATTCTATATGATGATTTACCTGCTGGCTTGCTGGAGCTTTGAATTCGTGTTTGCGATGTTGAACTGCCTTTAGCAGCCTCCCTTTGCTCTTTCTCTCTCTTTCTCTTTTTTCTACAAAGTGTGCCAACATCAGCAAATTTGGTGTTATTTATATTAGATCGGATCGGGTACAATAATTTGATTAAACATTCTAAGAACGTGGATATTCTGTACAAGTCGTTACGACTTTTAAAAGACCAAGAGCAAATCATTACCGACAGAAAAAAAAAAAAAAACTAACAAAATTACTAATTCAGCAGATCAACCACTGACTGTAATGTGGATTTCAATGCATCTACCTGTTAATGCAAGGAACTTCGGGAAGAACCGTTGTCTCCAGAGAGCGAGACACAGATTGTGAGTGATGCCGCGGAGCTGCGGGAGAACACGGAGCAGATTCACGGAATCAGTGGATCTTTAGTGGAGCGGTCACTGAGCGCTTTGAGCTGCGGTGATAGCGGGGGTGGGTTTGGTGAGAGGGGCACCTCAGCCGATGAGGGCAGAGGGGCAGTGGCTCTAGCCACCGGGCCACCCCCCTGTGCACGGCCCTGGTTTCAGAGAAGATCTCAATTTCACAAACTCAACTGTGTAATCAAAAGTCAGAGATTTTAATATGAATTTATATTTTTTCAAACACTCACTGTCTCAAAGTCTAAATAATACAAGATATGCTGAATAGATTTACTTAATACTTACAAAACATATATAGTAACGCAGCTACAGTATGAAAGAACAACCTTTATTTAGCAATACAGTTGTCCTTTAGGATTGTTTACTACAAGTGCTTAAGCATGTGGGATGACACTGATCACCCCTTTTTTTTCACAGAGAAGTTAACTTACTATAAAACAGTGGAGGATGCTGTTAGCATCAAGCCCAAGAATCTGACTGAGACTGAAGAGTGGATCATTTCACCCCGTGAGCCAAAAACAGAGTTTGTTGGCCTGCAGGATTCTGAGGCGTCGGGAACCTCCAGCTTTCTGCAGCTGAAGCCTTTAAGGGTGTGTGATACCTGAATGACCATATTGCAGATTTTTGTTTGAAGTTTAGATTGACAACTTCACCTCTAACCCCTTAGATTTAAAATACAGTATGCATTGATGGCATACCTTATATATTGTTAAAAATAAAAAAATAAAACAAATGTACTCATAAAAATCTGATCGTGTATTGCAGCATCAATAATGTGAATTGGATCAGGTGCATAAAAAAGTTATTTATGTATTTAGTTATTTTTGTTAAAATGCTTCATTTATTGATTGATTTATTGATTGGTTGAGTGACAGACTGATTGTATTCTTAAAATATTATATTTTTATGTGATATAGGATATAAAGAAAATATGATATTGTTATAAATATATATTATGAATAGTATTCATAAAATCCTGCAGCATCAATAAATGTGATTTGGATTGAGTTATAAAATATATTTATTTGTATGTTTGTTCATTTAATATGAACATCAGCTTTAGTGTTTCTGAAATATCCCAAAAAATATAATTAATTAAAATAAATTGCAACATGATTTGGATTAATTAATTGATTAGTTGATTTAATTAATTTATTTATTCAATATAAACACCAGGTTTCATGAAATTATTAATTAAATTCATTCATTTAATATGAACACCATGTTTCATTCATTAATTCATTAATTGCTAGTATTCTTAAAATATTCTTAATTGTGATATTCTTATTCATAAAATGGCATTCATAAAGGTATTCATAAAACATGGCTATGTATTACAGCGTCAACAGATGTAAACTGGATTGATTAATTGATTAACTCATTTAATTTATTACATCATTCATTAAGTATTAACACCAGGTTTCATGAAATGATCAATTAAGTTAGTTTATTAATTAATTAATTAATTCATTCATTTAATATGACCATGTTTCATGAAATACTCATATTTATTTATTTATTTATTGATAGTATTCTTAAAATATTCTTAATATACATTATTGTTTAAAAATATATCTTAAAGCAGTATTCATAATGGCCATGTATTACAGCATCAATAAATGGGATTTGGATCAGATTGTGTTTTTTTATGTTTGTATGTTTAAACTGTAAATAACAGATGGATACACCAAAAACCGTTTTGCCTCTGTTTGCCTCTTTGACTGATCTATGACTGTTGGTCTTGTGTCAAGCGTGCGTTTTCTCCCGCACGGGTGGAGGAATGTCAGGAAGACTTCTGCCATGACTCTGAGGATGCTGTAGACCAGCCAGAAATCCTCACTTCCTGCGCCCTCACGGATACCATGCACGACCTCCTGGATCATCTCCAAAATGCTGACCGAGAACCCTACCAGGCCTGTTCCTTAAGTGCCCTTAAAAGCTCCATAGTGGACCTCAGCCTCATCCACCTCTCCCAACGATCCCGTCAGCTCCAGAATCCTATCGGCTCCAGCTCCAGCCCCGTCCACAGCCAGCAGCTCAGTGTCTCTCAGCAGACCAGACACCGGTCCTCCAGTGAGTCCAGGGTCACCAGCACAAAAGAAGCGGTGTGTTTCCGGACCACCTCAGACCGGGTGGGTCACTGTAAGCTGGGCAGCTGGTGGAAACAGGCGCTGGAAACTCGACGGGCTTCAACCGGGCTGCTTCCTGCTTTAGAGCAGGTCTCTCCTGTCACACGAGGTAAGACATATACTGTGGCCTAAAGAGTATCAAGCCTTATAAGATTTACAATTAGATTGATAGCTCACACACAAAAACAATTTCAAAACATTTTACAAAAACTTTTTTGGTTAAATAATTGTAATTATTAAAAATTATAATTAAATATTACATATACTATTGAAAAAAAAATACAAAATGTATTTTTTTAGACACTTTAAGTTGTCAAATTTTAGTGGAACATTCAAAGTTATTGTGATGAAAAATAATATAAATAATATAAATTAAAAAAAAAATTAAAGATTGATCAATAAATAGAATTATGTAAAACTGTTCATATAATTAATGTTTAACAATGTAGGCAAATGTAACAATCAATAAACAATGGTTGCTTAGTTATCCAACTTTCCAGTGTTTTTAATTTGACTAACAAATGTTTTAAGAAAAGAAATAGGCTGATGCTTTTCAAAAAAATGTTATGTAAAAGTTGGATTTAAACTTAATATATATAAAAAATAATCATTATTAAAGCAACATTTTGTTCTTCCATTCAACTAACATTTTAAGTATTAAATAAACCCTTGTCTATGTATTTGTCAATTTGATTGATTGATTTATTATTTTACTTTTACATTATCCACATTTTTAAACATGGATTACATAAAAAGTTTTAAATATCTGATTATTTGTCTGTTTGAACATTTACATTTATGCATTTAGCAGACACTTTTATCCAAAGTGACTTACAAAAGAGGAATAAAAACAAATGAAAAGTGATTCATTAAATCTGTTACTTTACTGTTACATTTCAAAACATTTAATAATAATAATAATTAAATAGATTTAAATAATATTTTTGTCAGTTTTTTTTATTTTATTTAACTTTTAAATTAAATTTTAAAATTGACAGTACATTCCTCCTTTTATTTTCATGTGGTACTCCTTGTCCTTGTTATTCTCTGGTCCATGTGGATAAATCAATCCACTGATTTAATAACCAATCCTCTTAGCTTCCTCTACAGAAAAACGGACATCCCCTGTCCCACGACGTCCCCAATCTCATGGCCTTGGAAGTTTCTTAGATCCTCCATCCAATCCAAGAGTGGAAAAACGAGAGGTCAAACAGTTATGCATATTTACCTATGATTTGTTTAACAGTTATTTAAATGAATATATAGAATACAGCTTAGAATTCTGACCACACAGTGGCAGTATTGCATCAGAAAAAAGAGCTGATTTTTGCATTGCAGGTGTGCATTGCATAATCATTTCAGCACCATCAAATGATTTCTGAAAGCCACCCCTTGTAATTTAGACTGCTAAAAATGGATACATGGAGGCTTTTCACAAGAACTTGGTTTAAATGGTTTGATGCTGTACAAACAGTGAAAGCTGTTTGACTAATCAGTTTCACAATGTCATCTTATTTAATGTAATTAATATACCATGCTCTGTGGTTATTATGCAACTTCTAACATGTTCTCAGTTTCTGTAAAATTCGATATTTTATTCTACATAATCAGTCCACAAAGGGGCATTTTTGATACAGTATATGACTTCTCAGTATTTCATTGACCATACAATGGTTCCATCATTAATTGTGGCCAAGCCAGCACTTGTCTCTCATTTATTCAAGGACTATGATATTTGTTCTTCTTGGAACTGTTAAGTGAATACATATACAGTATGAAGGTTATGTCAAAAAATGTATGAGCTTTTTTCTTCCAACTGGACCATTTTCTGTTGTGACAAATGAGAATGGCGAAAAACCTTTAATTGTAGCCTTTATCAGCTGCTTTTATCCTATTACTGCATGCACTGATTAATGGCACGAGGATATTGATTCTCTCATTCTTTCCACATAATTTTAAATTTTAAACAGCCACATTATTTTATTTTATTTATGTCATTTAATTTAATTTAATTTTATGCTTTTTTTGTGTTCAGGCTGTGAAGGGTGAATTCTCAGGCCAGAGAGGATCTCTTAAAGTGACCATTAATCAGATGGATCACGGACCAACTTCACATCGAGGAAATCAAGGAAAAATTAGTAAACGAACCAAATGAGCTTAAAAGAAAACAAAAATGCATTTTGCATATATAGAAGACAAAAGTAAGTGTTGTAACATGGCGAGTTGTAATCATCAGCATATTATAAATTAGTTAAAAGGTAGTTATTAAGTAGTAGATCACAATAAATTCATGTACAAGACATAAAACAAAATGTGTATACACACACACACACGTTACAATTATAAATAGAGTTTCTATGCTTAGAATTACAAATGTTATGAGAACATTTTTTAATGATGGATCTGCTGTTCAATGCTTTTTTAAGGCAAGGTATTTGAAAACTCAAGATTTTCATGTTTTTGCTATTATTATTTATAAAACACTATATAATATGATCTCGTCTTGTCTTGTCCAAGTGATCTAACGCAATATCGGTTATGTTATGATGCACCTGCTGTACAGGTCATGACAGAGGCTGCTTTAAAGAAGGCGTCTTTTTAACCAGCCGTTTTAAATGTGCATTCATTGCTTCAATGGACTTTCTGGCACTGGTTGTTACTCAAAGGTAAATGGACCCACATACTGTAATTTCCTCGGCTTGTTGCCGTTCCGCAAGAATGGTTTCTTGGCTGCTCTGAACCTCACAAAACCACTTCGTAGAAAGTAGCTGAAGCGTGTACAGTATGTAGTGCTGAATGACTCCTAAACGCTGAGCAAGCAGCTCAATGGATTTTCTTCTGCACTTTAGAAAGCTTTATGTACAGTATGTACTGTTATGCAGTACATTTTCCTATCTTGGATAAAATATTATTATTAATAATATAACATTCATTTAATTACTTTTCATCTTTGAGTCATAGTTATCGCCATTTTGCCTGTTTTTAACTAAAAAAAAAAAAAAAAAAAAAAAAAAAAAAAGATTAGAAGCGTATTTAGTAATAAAATCATTTCAGACTAAAATGTTTTCTTTTGACAGCTGTTTTAACTGAATCATCAAGGTTTTCTTATGTCACCAATATCACTTTTCATCCCATTATTTAACTCTGTTATCCATTCTGTCTCTATAACTAACAAAAGCCAGTCCTATCTTCATGTAGGAGGCAACATAATTTTTTAGAGGGACATCAACAAACATGAGTAAGTATTATCAGTGGATTTGATGAATTCTGTCATGTTTTGTGGGTTTAGCTGAATAACTTCAAGCTGGAAGTTATGTAAACCTGTTATGCAGATAACTTCAAGTTATAAGTGCTTGGGCTTGACCAGAGTAGGCTATATCTTTCCTGGAAACACTTCCTTAAATTTACACGCATATTCATTTTTTATACCTCAAATGATACTGCTGCTGCATGCATAACAGGAAAGACCCATGTTTATTTTTACACATATATTCACATACCACAGTGTTTCAATTCTTATTTTAAAGGAATAGCTCAGCCAAAAAATTATTGAAAATTGACTCATCCTAAGGTAGATTAATTTGTTTCTTCATCTGAAGAGATTTTGAAAAAGTTTTTTTTTAACTTCAAACTGTTGCTTTTTGGCCAAAATATGAGTCCTGAAGTCATAATATTGCTTCCTCCAGTGAAAAGTTGTCTAGTCTGAATCAGGAGAGAATTATGTAAACAAATATTTCAGAGGATTTTGTTGTGAGAGAACAAGAGGGGATGGACTTTTTCAATGGATGAAGCGTTATCAGCTGTCCATCATGTTGGTATTTTCAGTTTACACTGATCTTTTGACAATTGATATTTAAAGGAATATTAAAGTAATAATGAATTTAAGTATTTAATATTTTTGATGCATTTGGAAGCAAGAAATATACTTTTAGCAGAGTTCCAGTTCTGTATGAAGAGTTCCAGGTCTGTATGAACTATGAACTGTGGTTCTGTAGATGATGTCCATTTAAAACTAATTTATATTAGTAAATACTCTAAAGAGTATAAAACTCTTTAACAAACACCAATGACTTGTACATACACTATATTAACAAACGTATTGGGACACCCCCTTCTTTAGAACAGAAAAAGGCACTTCCAAAACTGTGGCAACAAAGATGGAAACATAATTCATGTATTTAAAAAATTGTATTTCCATCTCTGTTGCAACAGTTTTGGAAGTGTCTAAAATGACTGTACCCATATGTACAAGTCATTGGTGTTCGGTGATGAGTTTTTGGCTCAAGATCTGCATTTAAAGTCACACCAGAGGTGTTCAGCTTGGATTCGGACTTGGCTTTCTGCAGACCACTCAAGTTCTTCCACACTGACTAAATCAATCATTTCTTTTTGAACCTTGCCTTATACACAGAGGCGTTGTCATGTTAGAATAGAAAAGGGTCCTGTCCCAACTGATGCTTTAAAATTAAAAGCACACAATTCCCTAGAATATCATTATATGCTTAAACATTAAGATTTATACTCATAGAAATTACTAAAGTAGTCAAACCTGTTCATTAGAATGGGGTGACCTAATACTTTTGGCAATATAGTGTATATATACTGTATATAGGTTATATATATATAACCTATATAGGTTATATATATATAGGGGGCCTATAAGGGATTTCGCCTAGTGCGTCAAAATGGCTAGAAACGGCCCTGTTTGTAGTAGTTTAATTTTATATAAATATATATATATATATATATATATATATATATATATATATATATATATATATATATATATATATATATATAGCCAAATACAACAATCTTGACTAAATATTCTCCCCTACTCCTATCCGATTTGCTGCTAATGAACTAATGGCTTACTAATTAAAAGTGTTACCCGCTTTTGAGCATTTGTATGGATTAGCCTTCCATAAAACTACAACTAATTAAGTGTAGTGGGTTTCTGATGCTTTTTTTTTCCTGGAATAAATGCCCTGAGCTGTACTTCTCTGCTGTGCTGCAGAGTCCGACTGCGCAGCTGCAGCGACAGCGAGAGCCGCAGCGACAGCACAGCTCAGACAAAATGCCTATGGATAATTTCATATTCGCGCAGTGCATCCTTTATTTTTTAGCCTTCGTCTTTGGCTTTATAGCTATAGTACCTCTGTCGGAGAACACGGAGGATTTTCGCGGGAAATGTCTGCTTTTCACGCGGGGGATGTGGCAGAACGAGAACATCACGGTGTCTAAGCAGCGCTTCATCATTGAGGAATGGGGACCACAGACCTCCTGCAGCTTCATCACCGCCGTCGGCATCGCGTCGCTCATCCTGTCCGCAGTTCAAGCCTGGAGACTGCTGCTCTTCATCTGCAAAGGCCACGATGAGTGAGTGATTGATTTCTTTCATCGTATTGCTTGTGAATTTGATGCCTCACATGCATTAGACCCGTGCCAGTGCGGTGGAAGGGATTCATGCAGCACAGATGAGCTACTATATTCGTTAAATATTTAGTTTTAAATTCGATTTTATATGGGAAACATGTTCAATAACAATAAACTGTGACACAATTTGTGATTAAGTAGTTTCATTGTTTTAAAGAAGAATGTGGCCTAATATAAAGTATAAATCAGCTGGCATCAGTGGTTATACTGGACATTTGAAGGGTTTAGAACAGTTTGAAATCATGGAATGAATTTTGAATAATGAGATTGATTATTAATCATTGCTATATGATTATAGCCTGTCCAGCCTGAAATCAAAGGTCAGTTTACATGTAATAGACATTCTACGCTTTTAATATTTAGTGTGCAACTAAATCAGCTAATTCTCAGGATAAGACACTATGAAAATCAGTATAAGCAGCTATTATTTAATTATTTCTATTATGAAACTAAAATTTTATTTGAATAATTTTAAACCATTCAAAAGGGTTATTTCATCCAGCTTTGTAAATTATATAATCATTAATATGTTACAAACCCATATTATTTAGTTTCTTATGTGGAACACAAAAAGGGATATTAGGTGGAATGTCCAAGTTGCTGTTTTCCATACAATTAAATTAAATGGTTACATGGTTAAAAAAAAAAAATAGTGCACTATACTCCAGGTCTTCTGAAGCTACTTATACTGAATAATACTGTATGTATGCCAAAATATAAAAGTTTTAAAGTTATAGTAAATGAAGCTCTTAATCTCACCCATGCTTGTGTAATCATAATGGCATCAAACTTCATTTGTTCTTGCACATCTCATGACCAATCATGACAAATAAGTGTGAATGAGCAAGCGTGAATAACATTTATATGGCTTCAGAACAGGATTATTAGTTAACTAAAAAAAAAACAAAAAAAAAAAAACAAAACAAAAAAAAAAATTACTTTGAAATAAAATAAACCTTAACTGAAATAAAAAACAATATCAAAAACCGAACTTTCAGCTAGTTGTCATTGCAACATTGCTCATTTTAATTTAGTTTAACAATGTACTAAAATAACTAAAACTGAAATATTAATAATAGAGACGTAACGATTTACTCCACTCACAATGTGATACGATTTTCTCATGATTTTTATTTATTTATTTATTTATTTTTACAAAATTAGATTTAAGACAAATTATAAATCAAAAGGGGAGTCGTCACATATTTGTATCACTTTTCAACCAGCTCGGGGTGCATCTGTAATTAATAAAAAACTACACAGATAACTATACACAGCTTTTTGGAGGATAAACATTGAATCAATGTCCTTTGTCATTTTATGGAAAAGAGCAGCTCAGCATTCTGCAAAATATCTTCTTTTGTGTTCCACAGAAGAAAGAAAATAGTAGGGGTTTGGAACAACTGGAGAGAGTAAATGGTGACTTCTTAAAAAAATCTCTTTATTATTTATACAGCTCAATCTTCAATGCCTTCCTGAACCTGCTCATCAGCACATTCGTAGTGTTTGCTGTGTTCCTGTCCAGCACAATAGTCAGTGTGGGTTTCAATCTATGGTGTGATGCTATCACAGAAGGAGGCAGTATGCCCAGCAGGTAAGCATGACACTCAGGTATCCCACTTGCATATAAACACTACAAATGTATATAAGAAACTGAAAACTATAGTTGTTGTTTTTAGACTGCCTTTATAACTTGGAAAGAGCCACATTTAATTGGATAGGCATTTTTTCCTCTGTCAGAGAGGGTTTGGTGACACTGAAATTAGCCACTGAGGCTTTTGGCTCGGTTCACTTCAGTGACTGTTTAAGTTCAGTCACATTTTAGTGTCCACAGACTACTACATTATTTCAATATAAACTCTGATTGTGTCTGACAAGCAGCTTTGTTCTTAGTTTTTATGAGCAATATCTACTTGATAAATGCTGATTCTTCAGGTGTCTGTGAATAATTTATAACAGACTACTGTTCATTTCTAGCTGTGAGGATCTTCAGGACACTGATCTTGAACTAGGGTTGGACAACTCTGCTTTTTATGACCAGTTTGCCATAGCACAGGTTGGTCAGTTAAAAATAAAAATGTGTGTGATAACTACATGAGTGTTTTATATCAGTCATTGTGTTGGCTTAAAGGGATAGTTCAACCAAAAAACACATTTCATCCCTACAGCACTTTATCAAGCTTCAACATTAGACAACATTCATACTCTTGTCTTGAATTTTCCTTTTCTAGTTTCTGTTTCACACTGCTTATTACCAGTTTTTATCATGAATATAACAGTCAATCCTCCTCTGCTTCCTCTAGTTTGGGTTGTGGGCAGCCTGGCTGACTTGGCTCGGTATCACCGTCATGGCCTTTCTGAAGGTCTATCATAACTACCGTCAAGAGGATCTGGTCGACAGCTTGATCCACGAGAAGGAGTTCCTACTCGGACGCTCGTCACGCCGGCGCTCTGATGTGGTAGATGAGAAAAGTGGCATGATATGATCAACTCAACATTTTCAACGCATTGAGATATACTGTCGAGTAAAATGTGTTCATAAGCTTCTAAATTTGGATCATTAGGTGGTGTTTCTCAACCTCAGCTGAGCTTAACTGAACCAAATGCTTCTGAATAACGTTTTATTTGACAATTGACAATGACTGAGACATAGACATTCACGTGCACTCAATTGTTCGGACAGAAGTCATAGATCATTTACTTACAACATTTTTTGATGTTGAGCTTGAAACAAGACCCTGGACAAAATAAAGAGTGAACATCAATAACTTAGTTTAAGAAAAATTAAATTCTTTTACTACTTCATGTTGTCCCAAACCTGTAAGACTTTCATTCATTTTCAAAACAAAAAATGAAGATATTTTCAAAGAAACCAGTGAGATTTACATGGAAGCCCATTTCCACCACAGAATAAAAAAGTAATAGATAAAAAGGTCATTGCGACTTTTTATATCACAATTCAGACATCACAAATTGCGAGTTTAAATATAGCAATTGTGAGTTTATATCTCACGCCTTTATTTTGCAAATTCTTACTTTTTTCTTAGAACTGTGAGTTTATATCTCACAATTCTGAGTTCATATCTCGCAATCTTGAGTTTACATCTCGTAATTCTGACTTTTTTCTCAGAATTGCGACATTATTTCTTGCAGTTCCGAGTTTATACGCTTTCTTGCAACTTTGACTTAATTTCTCGCAATCCTGAGTTTGTATCTTGCAATTCAAACTTTTTTCAGAATCGCAAGATGTAAACGTGCGAACAGAAATTATAAGATACACAGTTGCAATTCACAAACTCGCAATTGCGAAAAACGTCACTGTTTTTTTCCCCCAAGCTTCCTTAGATTTCTGTCCCTTCAATGAAAGTCAATTTCACAATATTTTAAACTTTAAAAAGTTCATAACATTGTAAATAATCCATATGAATTGAGGAATTTAATCCACGTCTTCTGACGAGACATGGTAACTTCATATGTGAATTAATATAGACATTGATCAATGCACATACACAGAGCACATTAAATATTGTAAACATGCTTGAGCCACATGCAAGAACAAACCTTGTAGGTTCTCGTGCGTCAAGCAAGCATATTTGAGCATCTTTTTTCACCATATGAACTTTTTAAAGCAGAGTTTTGGTGAAATGAACTTTCCTTGGAGGGATGGAAATTTCTCAGGTTTGTTAAAAAATACCTTCATTTGTGTTTCACAATGACAAATTTGAAATGATATGAGGATGAGTAATTTATGAAAGGATTTTCAATTTTGGGCAAACTATGCCTTTAAGGAAGTGTGCATTAATAATGTTCTTCTAAATCCTGTGTGACATACAATCAACGCCAATTATGTTTTTACTCAACCAAATGATTCTTTCCTTCTAAAGCCTATTTAAAGCAGCGCTAGAAATGAGCAATAGCTTCCAGTCAGTCTCTATTCCATCAGTGCTCTATACATTAGCTGAGGAGTTGGACTTAATACATACATTGTAGCTCAGGTAATACTAGTTTTAAACACTATTTGAAGTGTGTGTGATCCATGTCTGGTTTTCTTTACTGAAAGATCACTCCCTTCCAGTACTGCCTCTATGTGTAAGACATATAATAATGTTTATGACTGTGGTAGTATCCTTCCTATGTAAAGGGATTGCTCTTGAAAACATGCTTGCATGTACATACATATGACAGTCTATTAATTAATTCAGACAGATGAAGAGGAAATCTAGGCTCTATAAAAAATACTGACTAATCTTCAGTCTTCAGGATTTAACATCATAATTTGATGAGATATATGATATTTGGAGGGATAATTTAATGATTTGCTCCATCCAGTTTACTTGCTTTCCTAGAATCACCTACATAGTTTGTAATATTTCACTATGTTTTGAAATATTGTTGCGCATGTTGCAATAAAATTTGATGTATGCCTTTCTTGGTTCAAGCATCTTATGATAACTAGTCCTCCTAACCCTAAAGGAATCTGTTTTAGTTTTGCTAGTTTATGATGTGTGCGCATGAGTTGTGATTCACTGTAACTCTGTAACACACTCAGGCCCACGTTTCCGAGTATAAAACATTATGCATAAGATTGTTTTGTGCATCATTTTATTTATTGTGTAATAGTGTGTACACATCTCTGCAACTTGCAACATTATAGGGCTTTTATTTAATAAAAGCAGTAATAGCAGTATAAACAGCAATGATGATGGAAATACAAAGCAATTGTTGGCTTTTTTGATCATGAAATAAATAAAATTCAGTCTTTAAACTTGTCCTGGGGTGATTTTATTGCTTCAGCGATTAGCTAGCTCAACAGTACAAAATATTTAGTTTATTTCCCTTTTGTCATCTGAATTCCCCTGAAATGGGTATAGTAAGCAAGTGTGCTAATTATATGTTGCATAAATGTAATACTTAGACATATAGTGCACAAAATATTCTGATATAATGAAACATTTGTTTTGTGTTTTGACATTTTCAGGTGTTTCTATCCAAGTAACTCACAGTGATTTGATGCAGGTCACAGTAGTTTTGTTAATGATTTGTGCACCTTTAACTTATTTCTCTTAATCAATTGTATTGATGGGGATTAATTCAACTGCATTTTTAATAAATATTAAATATTTGGGGTCAGTAAGATTTTTAAAGAAAGCTCTTGACAAAACTGAATTTATTTGATTAAAAATACAGTAAAATATAAGTATTACTACAATTGAAAATATCAGTTTTATATTTTAATATATTTTCAAATGTAATGTATTCCTGTGATATTAAAGCATCATTACGCCTGTCTTCTGTGTCACATGATTCTTCAGAAGTTATTCTAATAGGCTGATTTGCTGTTCAAGAAATATTTCTTATCAATGTTGAAAAAATAAATATATATATATATTTTTTTTTTTTCCCCCTCAGGATAATGAATAGAAAGTTCAAAAGAACAGCATTAATTTGATATAGAAATCTGTAATATTATAAATGTCTTTATTGTTCCTTTTGATCAATTTAATGCATCCATGCTGAATAAAAATATTAATTTCTTTCAGAAAAAATTCTAACTGACCCCAAACGTGTGTGTGTGTATATATAATATCTCTTCATGATGACAGAGTTTTCAGTTTTGGGTGTACTGTCTCTTTAATTCAAGCGATACATGCCAGCTTGTGTGCTAATGGAAAATAAGCAATTTTTGACACTAGAAACCAAAGGCTGATATAATTTGATAGAAAATGCTTGCTCAAAAACTAGAAAAATAGATACCAAACAGCTGCTGCTATAAAGAAAGATTAAGAGACTAAAAGTGTAAAACTTGAGTGGAACAGTAAAAAAGACAGAAAAAGAAAATTCTTATAAAACATAGTAAAACAAATGAATGCATCATTATTAGGCTTAAGCCAAGATGCTGGTACAGGTTTATGTAAAATATAAACTTAAATAGTGCGAGTATCATAAAGCATTCAGCTATTTAAAATGACATTCTTTCATTTGCCAGTTAAATCTGGCAGTACATGACACAATATATGGCCAACTCATCCTTCAACAGTCTTATATCTCTTTCTGAGAGAATTTGTGGCAGATGGAAACGTTTGTGCTTAACAGAACAGCTTTGCCCTTCGTTTCTTGTAAAGTAGATAAATGCTAAAGGTGTCGTCATTGTGCCAGTTCTCTTTTCTCATTTACATTGAAATATATTCTTTAACAATGATTAGTGTCATTTACATGTTTGATAAATGCATAAAACGCATATTTGAATTCTAAACCTATTTGATTATTAGTAAAATAAATAGCATCGTCTTGCATTCCACAGACACATTCAACCACATTATGTACAGCAAGTGCATTAAAAATAAAAGCACTGAATAAATGAAATATTATTTGACATTAAAAGGGTCATATAATGTGATACATTGGTTCATAGAGAATACAGTGTGCACAATCTGTAAAGCCCGACTGATTTTGGGTCTGATCCAATAATGAGTCAATGACATAAGAGTGTTCATGAAATAATCTTTGATAAAACTAAATTATAATTAAGTTTTGGGGGAGTTGCACCACATGACATTTTAATGATAACAATATAACATTTTAATTATATTATTAAATAACTTAAATTTCAGGAGAATCCTCAATAAAAATGAGGATCATGTCTTTGATCTAATATTTAATTAAAATAAAATGACATGGTTGCACCAATATCAAAATATTAAGATGTTTTGAATCTGGATGAAAATAAATCCATTCTTGGATATGTCTGAGGATAAACATATTTCCAACTCAATCCTGTCTTTATTTTTTTAATACAGTAAATTTATTTCAGCAGTTTCCTAAATTCACTCTTTGAATCAGAAAGCCCTTATATTGCTATTTATATTCTAAGACAAAAATAGTGCTTCAGAAATCAACCATTTTTGATACAAAACTTTGAGGTAAATATTATAATGAACACAAAGAACAGCACTAGCAGGAAATGATCCAGCCATGCGTTTACTCATTCTATAAGCACATGCAATGTGTTCTCGGCACTAAAATGTTACTATTTGTGACAATGCACATGATATTATGCATGTACTCACCGTTACATGTGGCTCTTTTTCATATTGCTTATTAGAGACCTGTAAAGGTATTCAATGTCTTGCATGCCTAATTTGACTGATAATACTGACCTATTAATATATCAGTCGGGCTCTACCTGTGGACGGAATTCATTCATTCATTTTCTCTCTCGACAGTCTTATATAAAGAGAGTGCTAAAGGTTTTAATTAATATTGCTGCACAAGTATTCTTTGGAAAAGGACCAAAAGATGCTTTAAAGGAAACATTCGGCAAAAAATAAAAATGTACTGAAAATGTACTCAACTATTCAAGATCTATATGAGTTTGTTTATTCACTGGAACAGATTTGGAGATATTTAGCATTGTCACTTGCACATCAATGGATCCTCTGCAGTGAATGGGTGCCGTCAGAATGAGAGTCCAAAGAGCTGATAAAAACATCACAGTAATTCACAAGTAAAAGGGTTTAAAGTTTGAAACGCCTTAACAAAGGATTTGTTTCTCACAAACAGCTTTTTGCTTCACAGAATGTGTGGAATACTTTTATATCATGACATTTTTTTCAGCTGTTTGAAGTCTCATTCTGATGGCACCCATTTACTACAGAGGATCCACTGGTGATGTAATGCTAAATTTCTCCAAATCTGTTCTGATAAAGAAACAAACTCATCTACACATCGGATGGCTTGAAGATGAGTACATTTTCAGCAAATTTTCATTTTTGGTGAACAATTCCTTTAAAACATACCATCCAGAACCACTATTCGAGGAAAAAGAGCTACATACAGAGATCTAAAAACATACGGCTTGGTATAATGAGGATATGGCATTAGCTATGCCACCATAAAGGGCAAAAAGGCACACCATCCTTTAATGGTGTGGAAAAGCACATGGTCTTTAATCATCCCCAAAATAAAAGAGGTGGATGTTGAACATCCTCAGAAAATTCGACTGGTGGCCAGTCTGATTATAACAGTGAAAATAAAGCAATAAATAAAACAAGAGGACCTTTATCTTTTATTTCCTCCACAGTCCTTCAAAAAACATCCTGACCTTTTATGTTTTTTTTTTTCCTGCCCGTTGCTGCCCCCTGTGGTCAGTTATGGTCATTGCATGGTCAGCCAGATCCAGCAGGCCCAAACGATCTGTTTGAACTGAAGCAGGTACACAGCCAGTGCCGTCTGCAGCTCTTCGCAGGCGCGCTGGGGTCTCCGGCGGTCCGTGCAGTACAGTGCTAGACCCAGCGCAGACAGAAGCAGGAACAGACAGGTGAGCAGGGCCAGGTGCAAACGGCTCTGGGGAGTGTCGTAGACTGGAACACAAAATTTGAAAGGCTAAATTTGTTGCTGCGCAACTGTTTAAATCAGTCTAAAGCAGAGCCATATGAAATACAGAAAAAAACATATCTAGATTGGCCACAAATTAAGAATTAGTTCCTTCATTTTCACAGCATTAATTCACAGCTACAATTTACTATTCATTACCTCATTTTGGTTAAATCATGGCCACAAATTAAAAGTAGTTATCGCAATTTATTAATTCACTCTCTTGTTTTAGTAAATTGTGGCCTCGGTGTGCTACTTCTTTCCCTCATTTTGATTTAATTAAAACAAGGGAATGAATTAGTACAACGTTGTCATGATTTACTAAGGAGGTGTTTACACAACAACATTTTCAACTAAAAACAGAAAACTTTTTATGTGTTTTGACCATTCATTTACATGACAACTGCGTTTTGGGGGCCTGCAAACAAACTTCTGAAAACATGTTTCAAAGTTTTTGAAAATGATTCCGCTATAATCTCTGTGTAAACTACAAAAACGCAAATTTGTGAAAATGATGACGTCATGCGCATGTGTATCATGTTTGTGTAGTGTTTCTTTACAAAGTGACATTGCCAACTACTGGTCTGGCATGCATAATACAGCGATTTTAATTCGTTTTCACGCATCCCGTGTGAAAGACGACTGTTTTGACAACATTGTTGTCTGTACACGAACTTTTCTGTTTTTAGTAGAGCACCGTTGTGTAAACGTACCTTAAATCAAGTAACTAACTAAAATGAGGGAACAAAATAAGTTGTGGGAACATATCCTTATTTTGTGACCACGATATATATATATATATATATATATATATATATATATATATATCTAAATATATATATATATATATATATATATATATATATTTCTTCTCCTACATGACGTGCAGGGCTTCGTAGTAATTCTTTAAATATGCTCAAAGTATTTTTTTTAATAGTTTTCATTACTTTTATACTTTGAATCAGTTTGCACATTCACAGGCCATCCCATACAGAAAAACGCAAGCTGTGAGCATGCTAGTTAGCTGTTAGCTTGTCTTGTGAGAGGCAATTTTACTAACATTGCTTTAGATAAACATTACGTACTGTATATAAATAATCATTTGATACACATTATATGTATTTTACACAGCAAAAACATAATTTATTTGACCAAAATTCCAGAATTGTTAGCTGACAATCTAGATGAATGTATTGTTCATATGGTTTTCTACAAATGGGACACTACATTTTATTCAAGCTAATATTGACAAAATATTTTCATACATTTTGGCTTTAATAAGTTCCGAAAAATTCATAATTACGGACTTATAGAAGTGGGAAGAAGGACATTTCTGATATCACATGAAGCAGCATTATTTACTGGCTAAGTCTGGGGAAATTCCACAAGCGCTAACACCGCTAACTGCACTTTTTAGAAAATTAAGAAAAAGGTCACTTTCTTTTGGTCGTACATGCGTGATATACCTCAATGTAATATTTAACAGGCAACGGTGAACAAACTGTAGTTCCATTCATGTAAACTTATAAAACCACAGCAAAGGGCTACTTATAAATGCTCAGGCTGTTCTGAGTCCCAGATTTCATGCAAGAAAATCATGCATCTTTTCATGCATTTTTGCGATCCACCACACTTGTCCAACTCATTTCTTATTTACTTACCTCCTAAACAGTCATAATACGGAATGTCTGGAACCCAACATAAAAGGTAAGAATGGTTTAGGTTTGAGTTCAAGTTGGTCAAAATCTTTGTAAAACCCATAACCATTCAAATAACTAAAGGTGCAGCCACATTTACCGCTCTACAAAATCCAGGCATTTCAATAGTAATCCACATCGCATGAGGGCAAAACATTTCCCCATGCAGATTGCGCAACAGTTTCAAATTGGTCATACCGATTCGCTGCAATGAGGAACAGAATGCTGCTTGGTTCATACGCCGCTACAATATTGACAACTGACAAAGGACGTACGCTAATGTGACCGCACTTAAATCTTTGGAGACACAGAAGCACATGACCTTCATTCTTTCTGGGTTTTACAATAAGGCCTTTCGAAATAAGCTCTTGAGAGAAAGACAAACTGTGCATCTAAACAAACTACACTAGGGCCCTGAATTACTACCTTCCTTAAATTCCTTAAATTAAATTCCTTGTTTCATTAACATAACAGTGTTGTTGGCACAGATTGCACACTACCTAATTTGCATGTATAATTAATTTGGGAAGTAAATCACTTGGATATGTTTGTGCATCCCTTCTTTTCTTTTTTCAAAGCGAGGGGATTCATTAACCGCAGACCTCAATGAAAACAATCTTTTACAAACCACTTCAACATGTTTAATTTACTTTACTATTTTTAAGTGCCAGCTCTTAATAATGCAGAGAACCACTTTAAAGAACAGTTCAAAGAGTCTCTGGAGATTTTAGGGACTGCTAGAGCAGGTTTGTTTGAACTCACCATGAACAGTGATCTCCGGCTCTCTGAAGCGAACCCGCCTCTCAGTTTTTCGCTTGCGTGATGAGTCTGACTCCACATTGCTCACGTTGGACCTTTTCAGAATAGAGGTGGGCAGTTTTTCATTTATGACCTGAAATCGGAAAAGACAAAACTATTGACTCCCAGAATGTTTGATAGAGGTAATATGAAGTCATTTGACTGCGGCAGTAGATTCCTATAACTTTACCTCCTGATTCATAAGACCTTTTGACATTAACATGCATTTTATTGTGACAAGATCGTTAGCGATAAAATGTCATGACATTTTAACAGAAAAAGTAGAGAGAAAAACAATGTGATTTACACAAGTAAAGATGATGGCCCAAAAATATGTCCTGTAATATATGTGACTACATCACATTAAGTTGTGGGTCAATGATGTGACAAATGTAATAATTTAGTAAAAAATACATTAAAAATGCATTTCATACTGTAAATATGTAAATACAATGACTTAAACACACCTTTATACTGAGTATGTATTTTTTTGAAGGCACAAAGTCAAAAATCTCAGGATGATACAAATGTCCTGATATCAAAATGAAGGAAAAAGAAGAATCTGATAATATTGGAAAATTTGGTCTGTTTTATGACAAGGTTGTAAAATGTCATTTGGTGCAACTCCTAAAAAAACTAATAATATTTATCAATTATTAATTCATGATAGTTAAAATATACTTTTTACATTAAAAACATTTTTGAAATTAATGTATGTGTACTCAGGTGTCTTTACTTGACGGTTGCACCAGATTAC
Source organism: Spinibarbus caldwelli (assembly GCA_039654775.1). NCBI lineage: Eukaryota > Metazoa > Chordata > Actinopteri > Cypriniformes > Cyprinidae > Spinibarbus > Spinibarbus caldwelli. Next base: position 22,709,702 of record CM077250.1, read on the forward strand.
ACTTTCATTAAATTTAATAATATAAACCCAACATAAATGCAAAAAGTACATTTCTAAGATATTAGATTTTTGTTTTTCTTTATCATGGTGTCGGTGCCAAGTGTCACTGGCGGCAGTATTACCTTTGTTTTAGAAGTTTCCTGTTGTATGTATGGCTCTTTTCTGTGTCGCAGTTCAGAGTGTCTGTCCTTATGGCTATGAGAGATGCTACTCAGAGCATCACTGAATGACTCGGTGGCCGAGAACCTTTTGGAAAGAGTCGACACACACTCTCCCAATGAATCTGTAACATAAAACGCACTTCACAAACTGCAGAACAACATATTTGACATCACATCAGCAAAAAGTAACACGCATATTTGTTTCTAGTCGGAACAGTTTGCACGATGAGACTCGTTTAGCAGAGAATTATTTAACATTGAAACTATGACACAGTGCCACGCAGATGATATGTTGTGGCGAAAGCATTTTCTTTCAGAAAGCTGACTCTGCAGCTGAGTTTGACGTTTGACACATTGCTGCCCTATACAATACATTTTTCATCGTCCAGGAAAAAGGCAACAGGGAAGACGCAGAACGACACGTCCCTCCAGAAAACTAGCAAAGCATTTCTGCTTACAAAAATGCCCTGGCCTCAAACTGTCAAAGACGCGACATGGCTTTTCTGCCTGAGATCTAAAATGCCATCAGCAGCAGACAGAAAGTGCATGCTTGGAATAAATGTTTACTCATTCAGGCGATTTAGCTCTGCAGGTTTTTTATCGTACAGAACTATGTACAGTAGACTTGTAGTAGTACAATTTCCTTGCTTCCTCACTAAGTGGAAGGAGTAAATGGCTCTATATGAGTTAAATTCTTAAAAGGGCTTTCTCTAGAAGCTGCTTACAGTGGATATTTTGCAATGACAATCAGAAAACTTTACTTAGAATATGAAAGGCTAGAGAGTCACGTGACGTGCTCATGAACCATGGGTTTTCATCTTTAAACTGTTTCAGTACACGGACAGGGAGATCATTTTGCGGGCCGCCAGATTTCACGCCCCGGTGAAAACATCTGACGGAGCAATGCTGTCTTTCTTTCCAGATTTTTCTCCGGTCACCACAAAAAGAAGAAGTGCATTTGCGCCAGTTAGGAAGGAAATGAGAAAAGCTGGCATCCAGAATTTTCTTCTTTATCCTGCAACGCTGAAGGTCATTCTCAATCAAGGTGAACCTAAAATGTTATACTCCCCAGAAGAAGCAAGAGTTTTTCTCTGATCCCATTCATCCACCAACTCTCAGTGAGCTTCAGCTGGACATCTGCTGTCTATCTGGAGAAGTGATGCTCTAAATGGTTAGGTGACTGTGTCTTTCACTGTTCACTTTAATGTTCACTTCTTAATTCATAGTTACTAGAAGCTTTCATTGTGCATACAGTATCGCTTACTGATTATGATGTTATTTTATTTATGTTTTAGTTGTATTCCTTCTCTCTCTTTTTTTTTGTCTTTTTTATTTATTTATTTTTTAATAGGGATACTACCTAGTCAATATGTGACTATGGGTCCAATGTTGGTGCTTCAGTAATGTGCAGGTTTTTGTTGACGCCACGGATCATATTATGGGGTGCTGGCAGATCAAGGTTTGTTCTTGGTTTGATCTGCCATAGTTCATGGGAATGTGTTTATGTTTTTTTAGATAGTGACGGGAAGGGTGGGGGGTGGTTTAATGGTAGACTCTACTGGTTTTATTTTCAAACTTGTATTTTGTCTTATTATGCAGTAATTTTGTTCGATACCTATGACTGACCTTAATATTCTGAGTTGTAATATTAATGGCCTAAATGGCCCTCACAAACGTACAGGTTTTCTGGATTTTTTGCGAAGAAGAAAGATTGATATAGTGCTAGTTCAAGAATCCCATCTGAAAGAGGAGGATATACACAGGTGTAATAATAAGTTTTATGAAGTGGTATCTCACTCATCTTTGGATACTAAAACCAAGAGTGTCCTAATATTGGTGCAGAGGACTATAGTAAAATATAGTAAAATATTACTATTTTAGATAAAGGTTGTGATACAGACAGTAGAATAACACATATAAAAACAATAGTGGAGAATAGGAATATTGTATTTCTTTCAGTTTATGCCCCTTGTACTCCTGACCCTACTTTTTTTCTCTGTTTTGTCAACCTATCTCTTGAAATTCTCGGATTTTGAAATTGTATTGGGTGCAGATACTAATTCTGTAATGTCGCATATCCTAGATAGATCTGGACCAAAGGAATCACACTCTCAAGCTTTTTGTTCTGACAAACTTCGTCAATGTGTAATCTCATCCTCATTGGTGGATAGTTGGCGTTTATTAAATCCTTCTGCTAAGTCTTTCACTTGCTTTTCTGCTACTCATAAATTTTATTCGCGAATTGACTATATTTTCATTTCTACTTCTTTATCTTCAGCTGTTCGTGATGCCGATATCTGTTCCTTATCTCTGTCGGATCATGATGGAAATTTGTGCACATTATCTTTGATCCCTCGGCCATCTCGTGCCACTAGATGGCGATTTAACCCTAAACTGTTACAGGACGAAAACTTTTGCAGTCAGTTCAGAAATAAATTTGCTGAGTTTATTGAAATTAACCAAGGTTCAGTGGATGATCCGTGAACACTTTGGAATGCAGTTAAAGGATTTATAAGGAATAACTCAATTTCATATGCCTCTTTCCTTCAGAAAAGCCGACACAAAAAGATAGTTGAACTGGAATCACAGCTCCAGAATCTGACTATCAACGTTGTTTCTCAGACAATACACTCAGTAAAATCATGGCGGTTAGGTCCGAACTCAATTCATTACTGAGATCCAGGGCAGAATTACTATTTTCAAGGAAGTAGACCAAGCCACCTTTTAGCTCTAAGATTACGCAACAGTGAAAAGTTTGCTAATATTTCAGCAGTGAAATCCCAATCTTATCATTATGACAGACCCAAAAGACATTAATATCGCCTTCCACTCTTTTTACTCTAACCTCTATACTTCTTCTGCGGATGGTGACCCTGACTCTTTTGCATTTTTTCTGTCCAACCTTGATTTACCTAGGCTGTCAGATTCGGATTCAGAATACCTGGCTAAACCGATCACTCTTCAGGAGCTGGAGTCAGCAATCCGATCTATGAACAAGGGGAAATTCCCAGGCATAGATGGTATTCCAATCGAACTGTATACTACTTTTTGGTCGGATTTAGGCCCCCTCATGTTAGATATGATACATTTTTCAGTTACTCAAGGCTCATTTCACCCATCTATTAATATAGCTGGTATTTTTCTCTTGTTAAAAAAAGATAAAGATCCGACTTCCTTTTCTAGTTACCGGCCACTTTCTTTGATAGGGACTGATGTTAAATTATATGCTAAAGTACTATCTCGTTGTCTAGAGAAATTTATGAACAGGCTAGTTCATCATGACCAAACAGGATTTATTAAATCTCGCTCAGCTTCGGATAATTTACGCAGGTTATATCATATTATTAATTCAACGAATAGTTCGTCCTCCCCTTACGCTGTATTATCTCTAGATGCGATGAAAGCTTTTGACCAGCTAGAATGGAACTATTTATGGGCGGTTCTACAGCATCTGGGTCTAGGATCGAGTTTCATAAATATGATAAAAGTTCTGTACGCCGATCCAGCAGCTACTGTTCTCACAGGGGCTGTTCGCTCTAAACCATTCTTTATACATCGAGGTACTCGTCAGGGTTGCCCGCTTTCTCCTCTATTATTTGCCCTATCATTGGAACCCTTAGCTCAAGCGGTCCGACAATCTGAAACTATTTCTCCCATAATTATACGGAATACCCATCATCATATTTCTTTGTTTGCTGATGATATCTTATTGTTTTTGGAGATACCGTCACATTCTATTCCTCGTGTTGAATTTATTTGACCATTTTGGATCTCTCTCTGGGTTTAAAATTAATTGGAGTAAGTCATGTCTACTTCCCCTCAATTCTAAAATTGATTCCATGTCCCTTTCTATATCTATTCCATTGGTTCAAAACTTTAAGTACTTGGGGATAGATGTTTTTCCTTCCCTGCAGGAAATCCTCTCAAAAAACTATAATAGTATTCTAGCCAAACTATCCTAGATTTGGAAAATTGGTCTCGTCTTCCTACTTCTTTTCAAGCTCGTATAACAGTGATTAAAATGAATGTCCTCCCACATATTAATTTCTTTTCTTCCATGATTCCTCTCACTCCACCGGTTGGCTACTGAACAAACTTGATGCATCTGTCTCACGGTATATATGGGATGGGAAACGTCCTCGCATTAAACTGACTACCTTACAACGATGTAGATTACAAGGAGGTCTTTCTTTCCCCAATTTTAGACTGTATGCTCAAGCCTTTTTCCTCCGCCCTTTATCAGTTTGGTTTAATCCTGACGCTTCTGTGTCTTGGAGAGCAATTGAGGAATCTATTGTTTATCCGTATAAATTGAAGCATCTTGTATTTTCAGGGGTTCCGCTTAGGCAGTGTAAATCTCGGTTTGGTCCCATTGTAACCCACCTCCTCTCCACATGGAGGGATGTTGAAAGACGTTCACAACTAGTTACAATATGGCATAGGCATTCGCCTATTTTCCACAATAATAATCTTTTGTCAGGCAGTACTCCATTTCATTGTCCGCAATGGACTCATAATAAAGGAAACACTCTGGGAGATAGCTATGATGATAGTGGTTTAAAATCCTTCCAGAATCTCAAAACTCAATATAATCTGCCAGGCACCTCCTTTTTAAATGTATTTTCTTTCTTCTTGAGCATTCATACAAACTGTTTGGGCTAAGGATCTTAATGAGGATGTGCATGTTTTAGTTTCGGATCAGGTATGGGGTATGTTTAAATTGTCTTCTAAAAACCCTAATCACCAAATGATTCATTGGAAATTGCTGCATAGGGTTTACTTGACTCTGAATCTGTCGTCTTCTCCTAAGTGTAGTCTCTGTTCGCAAGGATCTTTAGGCATGTTTTTGCACTTTTTTTGGGAGTGCCCCGCTCTCTCACTTTTTTGGACTCACAGGACCTTTCATATTTGTTGGGTACTGAGATGTGTTTGACTCCGCACCATTTTTTCATGAATGACTTTTGGGACTTCACCTTGTCCGTCCAACAAAGATGTTTACTGTTAGCTGCTCTCACAGCAGCAAATAAATTGCTAGTTAACTGTTGGAATCCTCCTCACACAATGGACAGACGAACCTGGACTGTGTATTTGTTGGACATTATCTCGATGGAACTCTCAACTTCTCGTATACATGGATCAAATGTGAAAACTGCAAATTTATGGCATTCAGCTTTTAATGTTGTGTCATCTTTTCTAAAATCTTTGTAAAAATTATTTTATATTTATTTATTTATCTATTAATGTTAATTATTATTATTATTATTATTATTATTATTTATTTTATTTATTTTAAGTCTACCAGGGGGTGGGTTCTAAATTTGCACAGCTGCTTTTTGTTTTATTCTATTGTTCCCAGAAGAAAATTCAATAAACAATTGTTAACAAAAAAACAAAAAAATAAAAAATAAATAAATAAATAAATAATAATATGAAAGGCTGTTGGGTTGTATGGGCCTAGAGTGTACAGTAAATTGCAAAGCAGGTGTGCTTAAATAAGCTTTATACAGATTTACCATATGGCAAATTACTGTGGTAACGTGGTTCTGTAAATAGCCACTATTGTCATAAGAAATATAAATTATAAATAAATGAAACTAAATTACATAAAGCTAATGCTTTAAAGGAATAGCTCAACCAAAAATGAATATTTGCTGAAAATTTACCATCCAAAATGTAGATAAGTTTGTTTTTTCATCAGAAGAGATTTGAGGAAATTTGGTACTGTATTACATAACTTGCTATACAATGGATCCTCAACATTGAATGGGTGCCGTCAAAATGGAAGTCCAAACAGCTGATACAAACATCACAGTAATCCACATGACTCCAGTCCATCAATTAATGCCTTGTAAAGACAGCTTGAAGTTAAAATTGTCTTGAAGTATTTGATTCTTATAAACACGCAGCTTTTCGCTTTACAAGACATTAATTGACGGACTGTAGTCATGTGGATTACTTGTGGATTATTGTGATATTTTTATCAGATGTTTGGACTCTTATTCTGACGGCACTCATTCACTTTAGAGGATCCATTGGTGAGCAAGTCATGTAATGCTAAATTTCTCCAAATCTGTTCCAATGAAGAAACAAACTCAACTTTATCTTGGATGGCCTGATGGTTACATTCTTTTAAGCATTTAAAGAAGAATTCAAAAACAATTTATAATGATTTTACAGCATTAACAATTATTTTAGTAAATATGAAGTATTTTCTCAGAAATTATGCTTAAAAGGACAGTTTACCTAAAACTGAAAATGTCGTTCCAAACCCATAAGACCTTCATTCATCTTCGGAACAAAAATTAAGATATTTTTGATGAAATCCAAGAGCTTTCTGACCCTGCATAGACAGCAAGAGAACTACAACATTCAAGGCCCAGAAGGTAGTAAGGACATCGTTAAAATAGTCCATGTGGTATCAGTGGATCAACCGTAATGTTACGAAGCTGCAAAAATACTTTTTGTGCGCAAAGAAAACAAAAATAATAAATTTATTCAACAACTGAAACAACATGAAGGTGATTAACTGATTTTCATTTTTGAGTGAACTATCCCTTTTTAAGGTACATTTTTATAAGGACAATTAGCCTTCTTTAATTGATGTATTGTTTTGAAAAATCATGTTTTAGTGCTAATTTGATACTGAAGACATTTCCCGTAGTTACATATATTGTATATTCTGTATACACACTTGTATATTCGGTTTTGCCGATCTCTGCATAGACAGTGGCTAGCAGCTCCAGACTCCGGGCTGTGATGGGGTGATCGTTACCAAAAGCCCTCTGGTGGATTTTAGTGGCCTAAATGGGAAACAAAAATATAATGGAGAAAAGACAATTACTATAACAGTTCTTCAGATTTCTCCTCTTCAAACGCCTTCTGTCATTTATATATATATATATATATATATATATATATATATATATATATATATATATATATATATATATATATATATATATATATATATATATGAAAAAAAAAAAAAAAAAAAAAAATTACATACCTTGCCACTGTATTCTAAAGCAAGGTGGGGTCTGAAAGCAATGGAGAGTGACACAAATGTTAGAAATTTTGGTCCAAAATGGTTATTTTGCATGTGTAAAATTGTTCTTGAAATCAAATTTTATTATTTATTTATAATGTTAATAAATGTTATTATAAATTAAATGTTTAAAAAGAAAATCACAACTGATATTAAATTTCACTAGAGGTCACATTGTGGGATACAACATTCCTTTCGGGGTGTTTCATGCATGTCGCCCATATAGTATAATATCACGTATTTCAACATAATATACTAGACGGATCATTAATATTGATATGTGTTCTGTGAGCATCAGCAATAACAGTCCATCTAATGGAATATATAAGAGGAGATCAAAGCAAGGCCCATAATACTTCCTCTATGTGAGTATGAGTCAGTACAGTAAAGCATGTTAGGACTTAACTATTGGCTTAGTATCAAGTTTATTTGCTTATCAAAACTTATTACAGCAGATGAGTAAAAGGAAGTGTGAATGAGAGAGAGTCTGTCACGCAAACACTTGACATTCACTGGATCTCTCACCCGTGATAAAACCTTATATAACTAGTCTCTTGACAATGGAGAAACCCTTGACAGAGAGCACTGTCACATTGTCTGAATTCAAAAAGGAATACTAGCATACTGCTAACTGTGCAGTATATACAATATACTGCCTTCTGTTTTTAAAAAGTATGTGAAAAAAAAAACATGCAAAATGCTAGTTTAATAAACTCAAACATGCAAGTATGTTATATTGTAATAATTTCCAATAAGCAAATGATAAAACGCTTGCGAAGACCTAAAATAAATAAATAAATAAATAAATAAATAAATAAATAAATAAAAAATATTATTTTATGATTTAATCCAATTTTGAGTAAAAACATATCACTTCATCATAGTGGCAACGGAAGGTCAGGATGTTGCATTGTGGGATACAGTATACAGCATGCTCTTGTTCATACTTCAAAACTTGGTTAATGTTGCACAATATACCCTTGTGAAAAGGAAGTGCACTTAATTGTTTTGAACATGCACTTGTAGTATACTGAAAAATATTAAAAGTTTGCATATATATAAATATAAATAAAAGGCCACTTAAAATAAAAGAGTATACAGAGAGCACAGTTTCATAACTATGTTTCTGAATACACTTTAGTTTTTTAAAAAAAGTGCACTCTTTAATAATGCAGAATCAAAAAGTCTAATTTAAAGTACATTATAAATCATTGTATAATCTTTTGTTGTACTTTAAAGAAGTACATTTATTTTGATGTGTTGCACATGTAAAGTACTTGATTATTATTGACATTTAATTTTATTATCTATAATTTAATTTGATATATTTAAATGTAATATATTTTTATGTACTAAATTTCAACTTCATAATTATAAATACATTTAGAGTTAGGTCCATATATACAAACCCGATTCCAAAAAAGTTGGGACACTGTACAAATTGTGAATAAAAAAGGAATGCAATAATTTACAAATCTCATAAACTTATATTTTATTCATAATAGAATATAGATAACATATCAAATGTTGAAAGTGAGACATTTTGAAATGTCATGCCAAATATTGGCTCATTTTGGATTTCATGAGAGCTACACATTCCAAAAAAGTTGGGACAGGTAGCAATAAGAGGCCGGAAAAGTTAAATGTACATATAATGAACAGCTGGAGGACCAATTTGCAACTTATTAGGTCAATTGGCAACATGATTGGGTATAAAAAGAGCTTCTCAGAGTGGCAGTGTCTCTCAGAAGTCAAGATGGGAAGAGGATCACCAATTCCCCCAATGCTGCGGTGAAAAATAGTGGAGCAATATCAGAAAGGAGTTTCTCAGAGAAAAATTGCAAAGAGTTTGAAGTTATCATCATCTACATTGCATAATATCATCCAAAGATTCAGAGAATCTGGAACAACCTCTGTGCGTAAGGGTCAAGGCCGGAAAACCATACTGGATGCCCGTGATCTTCGGGCCCTTAGACGGCACTGCATCACATACAGGAATGCTACTGTAATGGAAATCACAACATGGGCTCAGGAATACTTCCAGAAAACATTGTCGGTGAACACAATCCACCGTGCCATTCGCCGTTGCCGGCTAAAACTCTATAGGTCAAAAAAAGAAGCCATATCTAAACATGATCCAGAAGCGCAGGCGTTTTCTCTGGGCCAAGGCTCATTTAAAATGGACTGTGGCAAAGTGGAAAACTGTTCTGTGGTCAGACGAATCAAAATTTGAAGTTCTTTTTGGAAAACTGGGACGCCATGTCATCCGGACTAAAGAGGACAAGGACAACCCAAGTTGTTATCAGCGCTCAGTTCAGAAGCCTGCATCTCTGATGGTATGGGGTTGCATGAGTGCGTGTGGCATGGGCAGCTTACACATCTGGAAAGGCACCATCAATGCTGAAAGGTATATCCAAGTTCTAGAACAACATATGCTCCCATACAGACGTCGTCTCTTTCAGGGAAGACCTTGCATTTTCCAACATGACAATGCCAGACCACATACTGCATCAATTACAACATCATGGCTGCGTAGAAGAAGGATCCGGGTACTGAAATGGCCAGCCTGCAGTCCAGATCTTTCACCCATAGAAAATATTTGGCGCATCATAAAGAGGAAGATGCGACAAAGAAGACCTAAGACAGTTGAGCAACTAGAAGCCTGTATAAGACAAGAATGGGACAACATTCCTATTCCTAAACTTGAGCAATTTGTCTCCTCAGTCCCCAGACGTTTGCAGACTGTTATAAAAAGAAGAGGGGATGCCACACAGTGGTGAATATGGCCTTGTCCCAACTTTTTTGAGATGTGTTGATGCCATGAAATGTAAAATCAACTTATTTTTCCCTTAAAATGATACATTTTCTCAGTTTAAACATTTGATATGTCATCTATGTTGTATTCTGAATAAAATATTGAAATTTGAAACTTCCACATCATTGCATTCTGTTTTTATTCACAATTTGTACAGTGTCCCAACTTTTTTGGAATCGGGTTTGTATTTGGACACTGGCACAATTTTCATAATTTCGGTTCTGTATGCCACCAGAACAGAATTAAAAATAAAACAATCAATATGAAATTTAAGTGCAGACTTTAAGCTTTAATTCTAGGGGTTGAACAAAAATATAACATAAAATGCTTAGGAATTACAACCATTTTTATACACAGACCCCCAAATTTTCAGGGGCTCAAATGTAATTGGACAAATACATATAATCATAAATAAAATGTTCATTTTTAATATTTTGTTGAGAATGCTTTGCCTTACTGTAAGTCTGGAACTTATGGACACCAGTGACTGGGTTTCCACCTTTGTGATGCTTTGTTGTTGTTTGTTTCTGGGTCTTTCTGCCTTTAGTTTTGTCTTCAGCAAGTGAAATGCATGCTCAGTCGGGCTGAAATCAGGAGATTGAGTTGGCAATTGCAGAATATTCCACTTTTTATCTTCAAAAACTCTTGGGTTGCTTTTGCTGTATGTTTTGGGTCATCGTCCATTTGTACTATGAAGCGCCGTCCAATCAACTTTGTTCCATTTGACTGAATCTGGGCAGACAGTATATCCCTAAACACTTCAGAATTCTTCCGGCTGCTTCTGTCTTCTGTCATGTCATCACTAAAAACCAGTAACTCAGAGCCACTGAAGCCATGCTCATGCCATCACACTGCTCCATGTTTCACGGATGATGTTATATACTTTGGATCATGAGCTTGTTCTGAGCGTTCTCCATACTTTTTTCTTCCCGTCATTCTGGTACAGGTTAATCTTAATTTCAGCCGTCCAAAGAATGCTTTTCAGAAGTGGTCTGGCTTTTTTAGATGTTGTTTTTTTTTTTTTTTTTTTTGGCAAAGTCTAATCTGGCCTTGTTTGCACCTTGTGGTGAACCCTCTGTATTTGCTCTGATGAAGTCTTCTCTTGATTGTAGACTTTAATAGTGACACGTCTACCTCCTGGAGAGTGTTCTTCTCTTGGCTGGATGTTGTGAAAGGGTTTTTCTCTACCATAGAGAGGATTCTCCAATCATCCACCACTGTTGTCCTCCGTGGACGTCCAGGCCTTTTTATGTTGCTGAGCTCACTAGTGCATTCTTTTTTTCTCAGAATGTGATTTGGCCACTCCTAATGTTCCTGCTATCTCTCTGATGGATTTGTTTTGTTTTTGAAGCCTAACAATTGTCTTTTTAACTTGTATGGAAAGATCCTTTGACAGCATGATGTGGGTTCACAGCAACAGCTTCCAAATGCAAATGGCACACTTAGAATCAAGTCCAGAACTTTTACCTGCTTAACTGATGTAGAAATAATGAAAGAGTAGCCCATGAAACAGCTTTTGAGTCAAAATGACTTATGGTCCCTTGAAAAAGAGGGGAGATACTTATTAAAGAGCTGTAATTCCTTAACCTTTTCTCCAATTTTGTTGAGAATACCCTCAAATTAAAGCTCAGAGTGTGTACTTTAATCACATATATAACTGTAACTTGAATATGTTTTGGTCAGCAGCTAAAATAATAAAAAATTGTGCCTGTGTCAAAATATAAATAGACCTTACTGTAAATACATGACATACAAGTTCCAAGAAATGAGATTAAAGAAGGACTGCATCTTAGTTTACCACAAATGCCTGTCAATACTTTCAGCAGTTTAACCACATTTCAAAATAGAAGTAATTATAAAATTACACAATTATAAGAAACACAATTCAGCTAATTGCATTTAATAAATATTTTAACTACAATATATTTTATAATATATTTCATTGCAATTAATAGGCATATGTATCTAAAAACATTAGATTCACACTTTTTATTTGTTTAAAGTATATTATTCCCATAAGTCATTTTTTAAAAGAATGCTGAAATTCACTTAGACTGTGTGCAGTATATAATACATACTGTATAAATAGCATGAGGAGTAATTATGCCCTCCTCCTGTAAGTCATCACATGGTAAACACATGACTCATAGGGTTCAGTACATATGAGCATCTGTTACAGAAGCCCTAGGCTATGTATAAAGCAAATACAGACTAATTTAAATAACAAAGACATGCACGATAAACTACGCTGGCACCAAAGATGTGCAAACAATGTGTGCATCCTTTATCTAAATCCTCTGTGACTCACAGTCTATAGCATATTTTATCCACGTAGATTCTGTTCTTCTGAGTCTATTTTTACTACATTTACAAATAGTTTCGGGAAGCGGTTGTTTAAAAAAACAGTAGAGCACATCGGCATTAAGCTCCATTTGATCCCACTGGCCTGCACCTTTGCTTTATTTAAGCACAGATACAGAAAGCCACAGCAATAGCCCACCCCAGTCAGGCTCTCTGAGGCATAAGGATCCATTACAGCACCCGTCACAACAAATCCGGGCACACGTGTGCTGTGATTCCTACTGAAGCTATTGGAAATCTGCCGCCCATGCCAGAGATATGGCACGCTCTCCTTTTTGGCTGGAACTCCTGGCATGTGTGTGAAGAACGGTGCTATTTGGATGGGCGACAGTTTGCCCTCAGGGTGTATATTAAGAAATTTCCTAGGGATTTGGGATGGAAGTTTTTCCTCGTGATCATTTAGCATTACAAGATCCTGATTGCATCAATATTGTTTGGTGAAATTACTTGTATTGCACTTTATTTAGCTTTCTTTTGGATATAGGTCGAGAATTTAATATTGAATCATTCACATATTCTTAATGTTCTGAATGTCATGTTTTTATCCTCTTCCATACTTCTCTCTTGAAAGTCCAAAGCATGTTTTTAAAGCCAATACATATGTCAGCATGGTTATTATGGCTCTGCTTTAATTAATAATGACTAGGTGTTGGTTTGCACTGTTTTGGATTGTCCTCAGAGGACATTTGATCGGACACAACATGGCAAAGCTCTCAGCTACAAGAGCACTTCCTGCCCCGACACTGAAAGATTCAAGAGGCAGAACCACTTCCTATTCACTCCATAGGGCTTGAGCTGCATTTTGTGTCATAATTAACAGACCTTTATAAGTAAATGTATTTGTTACCTTAAAAATAACAACCACATTTTGAGTTATTAGGACAAAAAAGGCACATGAAATATTGATTCAAGAGTCAATGATGAAACAGTGTTTACTGTCCACGATAAAAAAAAAGTTCTAGTTTGTTTTCAAAGGTCTTTAGAAATGTACTTTTTAAATTTTGTAAAAAACAAACAAACCTTTATGCCATTTCCAAGAAAAATTTATAATGTCTGTAAAATGTAATGTCCATGTCATACACCAAGTATGAAGTCATTTTTCATATATATATATATATATATATATATATATATATATATATATATATATATATATAACTAAAAGGAGCCCTTTTACATTACTACTGTATAAGGTTGCAATTAACAACAGAGTTCAAACAAATTCAATTACAATTTTTTTTTTAACTATAATAATCAACACTCAAATTAAAAATTTGCACATGAATTCTAAATTATAGGCTACAATTTCTATTTGTTGTTGAAATATAATAATTTACACAGTGGCTGTCATAACTTGTTTCATAAAAGATTTATTTAAACATACATTAAATAATTAAGACATCACTAACAGGTAAAGTAAAATATAATGAAGTATATAGTCTAATATTTCTCAAAATTCTCTTCTCTAGACTTCATTTCTCTAGCAAATAATGAGCTGTGGACACTGATGACTTGCCTGAGGTAAATGAAATGCTACATGACAGTTTGTTTACAAGCTGTTTTAATGACGTCTTTCCGCAACTGAAACACTGATTTAGCGAGGCATGATTTGTTTATTCTTGTTTATTTATTGTAAAAGTAGTAGTAAAGAGGAAGGGATGATTACGCTCCATGCTGCCGTTAGAACTGAGGCGTTTACACAGTGATCTGCTGCACAAAATCAAAGAGCGTCAAAATGACATTTATTGTTTGAATTTCCTGAAAAAATGGAATGATTTGTTTGGTACACATGCATAACGAACCGAACGACCAAAATATTTTCGGTACGAATGCGTGTTACCATGTTCCATAATTATTCTTACGTATTTGGAGAGTCACACCACATGATATTTTACAACCTGAACTATAAAATTGTAAGAGAATATTCGTTTTAATACTATTTTTTTTAGAGAATTACTGATCTACAAGTAATGAGGGTATTTATTTTTTTATTCATTATTCTAAGAAATAATGGTAATATTATTATGATAAGTATTATTGTGACTTGATAAGGTTTTCTGTTCAAGAATTTCATTCTGTAATTTATTTATTTAGTTTAGTATTTATTTCTTCATTATAATATCAGAACAGTTGATCAGAACTGTTTTTCAGGACACTTTTTAGCTTTATGCCCCTCTAAATATGAATATGATTTCTTACTAACAAAGTCAAGTGGTCCAACTAACAGGTCAGTAAATAAGTGTCATGACATTGACCCTTTAGATGATATTATTTCATAATTGGAGACATAATGAGGTTATGTGATCTTGCATAGTTGTCCGGGTGTTTTTAAGCTGAAATATCAACAACTTCAACCATGACTGCTGTCCTAGTTGACCAGCAGATCTTGAAGATCTACTCTGCTCAGGTTTCAACAGTTACTCAACCCAAAGAGTTTACGGGATTACATACAAATGGTGTGGATACCCCCACGATTCATTGTCCTGTGAAATATTATCTTATTGGGACAGCAATAAAACAATCTCATTCTCATTCAAGTTTAATGTCATCCTCTCTCCTGCGGCACCAGCAAGCTGTCTCTTTGCCTGGGACAATCAGGTTAAATGCTTTAAGTCCCCAACCAGTGCCAACTGGGGGTCATAAATGTCCTCAAGCGTATGTGCTAGTGGCCTTACAAAAGAGCGCCTCATCATGTTAAGCCCCCGGAGGAAAGAGGACACCTCACTCAGAGTGTCCCAGTAACATTTGAAACCTTAAAACTCACATAACACAAGTCACCTTTCTCTTCCTCTCTCCCTATGGGTGCTTAAATAAATAAAATGTATATATATAAATATATATATATATATATATATATATATATATATATATATTATAAGTATTTTTAAGTCAAATCAGGTAGAATCTGCTGAGAATTACTGAAATAATTGGATGTATATATTTATGTACACTATATATATATATATATATATATATATATATATATATATATATATATATATATATATATATATATATATACACACACAAATAAAATATATACACCCACATAACATAACATTCAAATTCAATAAATAATATTAAATAATTAAATAATTCAATTCAATTCAATTCAAATAAGTTATATTACATTTAAAAATTATATTTATATTACTTATATTATACTATTTTTTACAATATTTTTTATAGTACTTAAAGAGTCAAATCAGGCAGAAATTCTGCCCATATTTTTTTAATAATTAAACATATTTCACTTTAATAAAACCAGTTAAGTTGCATGTTACCATATGAAACTATTCACTCTTCAAAAATGCAGATAAACTTTTTTTGTATTTGTTTATATTTAAAGAAATGTTAATACAGCAGCAGTCAAGTACTTCTTGAGTGAGACATAAACAAGACATTTAAGTGTGGACAGTCAGCACAAATAAAATGAAAGTGTGAAATTCTGTGCCAAAATTGTGTAAGACTGATTGAATGCAACTTCTGAAATCACGCAACTAGACTATTAGTGCTCATTAAATTATCTCTATTAATACACATGCTTCATGGAAATTACTCTTACTTACTATATTTGGCATGCCAATTTTGTCAAAATTAGTCTGCTTAAAACAATCTAGCATGCTGTGTACATGCAGTATCATTTTCACAGTCAGTTCAGTGTCCTACCTTTTGCTCATGATGCAGAGCTGAGCCAGTCTCTCAAGATCCTGGGCCTGTGAAGCCTGTTCTGATAACTCCTCTTGAGACAGACATCCTGACGTTCCCAATGTTCCGTCTTCCTGAGACCCTGATTCACACAAAGTCTGTCAGAAACCTCACAGCACTCACAGAGACTCACACGTACAGAGACAACAAGACTGTGACAAGAGTGAAAAAGACAGAGAGGGAGGGCGTGAGAGGAGAGACGGCCGATCTCTGCCACCACACCCACAGATTCAAATGCTCTTACAAGGAAATGAGACGTATGATAAAACAGAAGCTTACTTGAACCAGCAGCTTTGACCATTCAAAGACAATTCCAAGAAAATTCCCGGCTACCAATGAAGACCTGAAGTGTTTCTGAAATCTAGCTTAACAAAGAGCAATTGCTTTCTCATTGTATTTCATTTTCATGTTGTTCTGAACTTGCATGACTTTCTTTCTTCAGCTGAACACAAAAAGAGACGTTTTGAAAAATGTACTGGCCATTCTTTGACTATCAAAATTCTCTAAAGTTACAAAAAGAAAAGCAAATTCCAAATCTTCTGAAGTCAAACAATCATTTTGTGTGAGGAAGAGACAGAAATTTACGTCATTGTCACTGAAATTGCGACATCCGCTATAGCTCTCCCTGGCACACTCATGTGAGTGCCAGAAATAGTGATGTCTGATGCATGAATGAATGGTTCTTCTGAGTCATATCTTTGTCTCCTTTTGTGTTCCATGAAAAAAAAAAAAGTCACACAGGTTTGCAATGACATGAGGGCAAGTAACTGATTAACTTTTGGGTGAACTAGTACTTTAATGAAATTATGCATTTTAACTTGAGACTAGTATAATAAAATCAGCAAGAAACCTTTCGGTAACACTTTATTTTAAGGTCCAATTCTCGCTATAGTAGTTGTTAAGTTTGGGTATTGAGTAGCATTAGGGATGTAGAAAATGGTCAAGCAGAATATTTGCTATATAAGTACTAATAAACAGCTGTATATTAATAATAGGGATGCTAATAAGCAACTAGTTAATAGTGAGAATTGGTCCCTATACTGAAGTGTTACCAAACTTTCTTTGCAAAGTTATGTGTTCAACTGTTGTCACGTAAACTTGTATCAATTTATGCAGAGAATGTTTGACCATTAAAAACAAACTGTAAATTTCAACTTCAAAAATCTCTCTCTTTTCTTTACTGCTTAGACTTCCATTGAAATGTCCCAAATGTCACTGTAATTTTAACTGGAACCTGGAACATTCCTTACTCATTCATACTCAAAACATTGCAAAAGTTGGAAGACGTGAGTGCACATCAAGCACATCCCTCTAGTGCATGTTTACATAGAAAAACAATGGCAAATTAGCGTAATGGGATGAAAAAACACATTCTGTGTGAACGGCCCTTAAGAAACACACTTATGTATTCAAAGCCAAACAAGACCAATACATCTGTTGAATGCAGCAGACACAATATCACTATATATACACTCAGAAATCTTCAGTTTGGTGTATCCTGAGGGCATGATGGGAACCGAGGATGGTTTAGTCCAGAGGGAGGAAATCAAAGCAGCATGGGCCCAAAACGCTGAATCAGTCAACGTTTACAGGGTGCTCAACATCTCTTTAATGAGGTAATGTATATCGTGGTCATATATCTCCCTAGGCTCCTGCACCCTCTGCCCATGCTAGAGATCTATGCTGTCTCAGCAGCATGCAGACAGCCAGAGGAATGGCAGACGTCCACTATATGGAAGGAGACTGATGGATCTCTGTCATCCATAAATACTGGTGCATCTCAGGGCAAATAATGATGAACCTCTATTAAATATATTACTGCTCTCCGACAGGACCTTGGGGACAGGTTTGTTAGGTCAATTTTCAGTGTTTTGTGGAACAAGGCTTGAACCCTTGCTATTTATTTGCTGCAAACCTGTGGTTAATCTGTGGCAAATTTGTGCCAATGTTTGCCAGAGGTCGATTTGTCACACTTTTGTCAAGGAACTAAGGTTTGGAATGCTTATTTAATGAATTTTAGTATGCTGGCTACATTAATATGCCAGTAGGTAACTGGGTCTCATTCACTAATAAAAGCCTAATTAACCATATGCATGCATGTACATGAATTTGTTCTCAACCTTGTTGTAATGATAATGAATTTGGAGTATTCCAAATGTACCTGATGTTAGTATAATTTACACTATAACTGATATAAAACATGGCCAAACCATCTCAATAAAACTCAAATTGTGAAACTCATGTATTAAATAAATTCAGTGCACACAGACTGAAGTAGTTTAAGTCTTTGGTTCTTTTAATTGTGATGATTTTGGCTCACATTTAACAAAAACCCACCAATTCACCATCTCAACATATTAGAATATGGTGACATGCCAATCAACTAATCAACTCAAAACACCTGCAAAGGTTTCCTGAGCCTTCAAAATGGTCTCTCAGTTTGGTTCACTAGGCTACACAATCATGGGGAAGACTGCTGATCTGACAGTTGTCCAGAAGACAATCATTGACACCCTTCACAAGGAGGGTAAGCCACAAACATTCATTGCCAAAGAAGCTGGCTGTTCACAGAGTGCTGTATCCAAGCATGTTAACAGAAAGTTGAGTGGAAGGAAAAAGTGTGGAAGAAAAAGATGCACAACCAACCGAGAGAACCGCAGCCTTATGAGGATTGTCAAGCAAAATCGATTCAAGAATTTGGGTGAACTTCACAAGGAATGGACTGAGGCTGGGGTCAACTGTCTTCAAACCAGTTCAAACACAATAAACACCTTTATACAGACCTATGTACATAAAAGTATCTGCATTGTTATATAGAGAAACTGCGCAATACCTGACAAAAATTTAATGAAATAATAATGACAGAGCCATTGTATGCCATTTTTAAAATCGGCTGAAAATATCAAACATGTTTTTTATCCTCCGACTGGATGGAATCAAAGTCTGAAGCAAAAAAATCAGAGTCTGTGACCATCATACACTATGCGATTTTCTATGAACTCAACTCAAATCTGGAGACTGGATCTGACTTTCGGCAACTAGTGTCAACTTCTCCAGACAGTAAATCGGGTGAAAATCGGGGCAAAAATCATGTAGTGTATTCCAAGCTTAAGATGGAAGAATACTGTATAAAGACAACTTCACAGGTCGACTGGAATGCACCTTATATCTTTATGAGTAAGCCATTGAAACAATCACTGACTCAATTTGTTCATAAACATAGACTCATTCTGGAATGAAAGACCAGTAGGTTACAATGGGGCTAAATGCCCACCTTAAGAAAAAATGTGCTATTCACTGCACCTAAAATGAATAATTGCAGAAAAAATATATATACGTTTTATTGAACATTAATGGAACAACAGATTTTGTGTGAAAATAAATAATTCAAGATGTTTATTTTGTTTAAAAATCTTATAAATGTACGAGGTGGCAAGAGGGGCTTTTTACCCCACACACGAGGTAAAAGGCACACGGTATTGATACAAATACTTCATCTAAAATAATTATTTTTAAAATAATGTCTAAGTTAATATTTGTTCAAAACAATCCCTTTAGCAAACTTTGTATTAATTTCTGCTTATTTTGAAAAATAAAATAATTACTTTTGTTTAATAAATATACTGTCATTAAAATATGTTAATATAAAAATACATTTTAAAATACAGAAACAAAATCATTTTAATAAGTAAAGATTCTGAAAGTATTGAAGGAGATCCAATAATAATTGATTATACATTTACAGTAGTAACAACAAATGATATTTTATTATATGATATGATAAATATCATGTTTTTAAATATGATGGTTTCATTCTAAACATGGTGATTATCTCTAATAAGGACACCCAACATAATATATGAGATTTACCATCTGAATCTAACCATGTCATGTCAACAAATGGAAAAGTCAGCCATCTATTAATTATCATGTTAATAACTGTGCCTTTAGCCCCAACAGCAGGGGCGCTTTTTTACCCCAAATAACATACTTTTACATATTATTTCGTTATTTAAAAACTGTTTCTTTAATTATCTTAAAACTGAAAATCATAAAGAAGACCTTTGTCTCAAAATATATGCATTCATTTTAGAGATTCTCGTTTGCTACTTAAATCTACAACATTTTAAAACCATAAAATATTAGATCAAAAAAGCACAGAATCAACTTTGCGCTGCTGCCGTGATCACGTCATGGATCAGACAAATCTGCACGTGCATCTTGAAAAGCGAATGTTTTGGAAAGTGCTAAGCCATGTTTTTGTGTCAACTAGTGGTTTAGATGAAAATAATATCAAAGGTGCCTTTTACCCCGGGCCCCGTTGTACCCTACTATTTTACTGGGTTGATTAAGCAAAAATACACAAAATAACAGAAATGTAAGTTCTATCATGACAGGGATTGGCATAGTAATGTACATGACAGTGTTAATGTGTTTGGTCTTGGCGGAATAGATCTGCAACGCTGCTGCTGCTGCTGCGGCAGAGCAAGTACCGAGACTTGCTACTGCCAATACATTCACAACATGCTGCTGTGAGCATGTAAGAAATACTGCTGCTACACGTACAATCACCCCGTAGCAGATCTACACAGGTGGAGCTGGGGAAGGTGGAGTGTTTCTGAAGCGCACTGCAACTGCTACAGCAACCACTAGCCAAGTATTTGAATGTTGAGCAGCAAGCTCATTGGCTGCTGATACAAAAAGAACCAATCCGCTGTGTCATGTGATAATGACATAATTATGTCAGATTGAGTTTGACCTATCGGACTGTGCCATCTAGAGTTTCATGCCAGAACTTTGGATTTACTCACTATTAACTTTGTTGCACCA
The DNA here is from genome assembly GCA_039654775.1 of Spinibarbus caldwelli. Lineage (NCBI taxonomy): Eukaryota > Metazoa > Chordata > Actinopteri > Cypriniformes > Cyprinidae > Spinibarbus > Spinibarbus caldwelli. The sequence goes on from CM077250.1 coordinate 22,730,622, forward strand.
CTGTATAAAAGCAGATGTATAAAACACACTCTCTGAATCATCTTGCTGTTCTGAATTATTGTACAGGTGCATCTCAATAAATTAGAATGTCGTGGAAAAGTTCATTTATTTCAGTAATTCAACTCAAATTGTGAAACTCGTGTATTAAATAAATTTAATGCACACAGACTGAAGTAGTTTAAGTCTTTGGTTCTTTTAATTGTGATGATTTTGGCTCACATTTAACAAAAACCCACCAATTCACCATCTCAACAAATTAGAATATGGTGACATGCCAATCAGCTAATCAACTCAAAACACCTGCAAAGGTTTCCTGAGCCTTCAAAATGGTCTCTCAGTTTGGTTCACTAGGCTACACAATCATGGGGAAGACTGCTGATCTGACAGTTGTCCAGAAGACAATCATTGACACCCTTCACAAGGAGGGTAAGCCACAAACATTCATTGCCAAAGAAGCTGGCTGTTCACAGACTGCTGTATCCAAGCATGTTAACAGAAAGTTGAGTGGAAGGAAAAAGTGTGGAAGAAAAAGATCTGAGAGAACTGCAGCCTTATGAGGATTGTCAAGCAAAATCGATTCAAGAATTTGGGTGAACTTTACAAGGAATGGACTGAGGCTGGGCTCAAGGCATCAAGAGCCACCACACACAGACGTGTCAAGGAATTTGGCTACAGTTGTCGTATTCCTCTTGTTAAACCACTCTTGGGCTAAGGAGAAGAAGAACTGGACTGTTGCCCAGTAGTCAAAGTCCTCTTTTCAGATGAGAGCAAGTTTTGTATTTCATTTGGAAACCAAGGTCCTAGAGTCTGGAGGAAGGGTGGAGAAGCTCATAACCCAAGTTGCTTGAAGTCCAGTGTTAAGTTTCCACAGTCTGTGATGATTTGGGGTGCAATGTCATCTGCTGGTTTTGGTCCATTGTGTTTTTTGAAAACCAAAGGCACTGCACCAGTTTACCAAGAAATTTTGGAGCACTTCATGCTCCCTTCTGCTGACCAGCTTTTTAAAGAAGCTGATTTCATTTTCCAGCAGGATTTGGCACCTGCCCACACTGCCAAAAGCACCAAAAGTTGGTTAAATGACCATGGTGTTGGTGTGCTTGACTGGCCAGTAAACTCACCAGACCTGAACCTCATAGAAAATCTATGGGGTATTGTCAAGAGGAAAATGAGAAACAAGAGTCCAAAAAATGCAGATGAGCTGAAGGCCACTGTCAAAGAAACCTAGGCTTCCATACCACCTCAGCAGTGCCACAAACTGATCACCTCCATGCCACGCCGAATTGAGGCAGTAATTAAAGCAAAAGGAGCCCCTACCAAGTATTGAGTACATATACAGTAAATGAACATACTTTCCAGAAGGCCAACAATTCACTAAAAATGTTTTTTTTTTATTATTGGTCTTATGAAATATTCTAATTTGTTGAGATAGTGAATTGGTGGGTTTTTGTTAAATGTGAGCCAAATCATCACAATTAAAAGAACCAAAGACTTAAACTACTTCAGTCTGTGTGCACTGAATTTAATACACGAGTTTCACAATTTGAGTTGAATTACTGAAATAAATGAACTTTTCCACGACATTCTAATTTATTGAGATGCACCTGTACACAGCTATGATGAAAATGTCTACATATTATGATATATGTTGATCAAAGAGTCACATGTCCACTCAAAAGCACCATAAAAAAAAGCATTTAAGTAAATCCATAAAAAGTTGACTTGCCTGTGCTGGCCTGCAGCGAGGTGAGCTCGATCAATGCCACTTCGTAGAACATCTTCTCCGCCTGAATGAACTGCAGAGCTTTCCCATCTGATTTTATACGGGTGAAGGATTAGACATGCTTGTCACCAGGAATAGTCCCTTGTTATGATCGCACACATCACCCAATTACTCAAGCTCAGCGAAATCCTGATTTGTTCAGCTGCTAGCATCACAAAAGACAATATAAAACACCAGTGTCCACTGAACCTTTAATGTATCGCCTAAACAGTCAAACATAAACTCACTATTCTAGCTCAAGGCCTGTGTGATATTTTGATTGGTTGGTGTCACGTTCTCTTTTTAGCTCTATAGAAAGACACAAAGCTTGTGGCTGTGCTATAAATAGTGACTAAAGAGTTTGTTCAATGTTTTCAAAGGCACGCCATTACAATCTCAGTGTAAGAAAATAATATTTGCTCAAGTGTCATTACAAAAACCTGACCGGCAAGGAAAAAGCTCTTAAAATAGCCATGAATGACCTAGATAATGGCAGGATTTGTTATTTGTATGGGCAGGAACTTTCTATTTTGGTATCATAAAGTACAGCTGGACATCTTGTTAGAATGTGAAACGTGAAACATATGCTTTAACTACTAATTTTATTAAACCAACAAACAAAAATCAAAAAAGGGTGGTCATATACAGTATGTGACCCTGGACCACAAAACCAGCCATAAGTAGCAGGGGTATATTTGTTGCAATAGCCAACAATACATTGTATGGGTCAAAATTATCGATTTTTCTGTTTATCGATGATAATTTATTGATGTTCAATGAAGATATTTTGTAAATTTCCTACAGTAAAAATATCAACATGTAATTTCTGATTAGTAATATGCATTTGCTAGAGACTTCATTTGGACAACTTTAAAGGCGATTTTCTCAATATTTAGATTTTTTTGCAACCTCAGATTCCAGATCTCAGCCAAATATGGTCTTATCCTAACAAACCATACATCAATGGAAAGCTTATTTGTTCAGCTTTCAGATGATGTATAAATTCAAATTAAAAAAAAAAAAAAAATTACCCTTATGACTGGTTTTGTGGTCCAGGGTCACATATGCTACCATTCGGTTTGGGGTCAGTTAAATTTATTCCTTTATTTATTAAATAAATGAATACTTATGTTCAGAAGGAATGCATTAAATATATCAAAAGTGACAATAAAGACATTCATAATGTTACAAAAGATTTCTATTTCAAATAAATACTGTCCTTCTGGATTTTCTATTTTTCAAAGAATCCTGAAAAAAGTACCATGGTTTCCACAATAATAAGTGCTCAAAAAAAAAAAAAAAAAAAAAAAAGCCCAACATTAAGCAGCATAAATGTTTTCAACATTAATGAAATGTTTCTTGTGCATCTTAGAATGATTTCTGAAGGATCATATGACACTGAAGACTGAAGTAATGATGCTGAAAAATTAGCTTTTTTGGTCATTTTAATGTATATTTCAGAACATTACAGTTCTTACTGTATTTTTGCAGCCTTGGTGAGCATAAGAGACTTCTTGCAAAAACAAACAAACAAAAAAAAAAGTCTTACCGACCCCAAACTTAGTGAACTGTACATGGCTTAACGATTTGCAATACAATATGATTCTCTTTTTTTTTTTCATTCTTTTATGTGCTTTTATGTTATGTAGATTGTCATTTTTTTCAGTAGCTTGCATTGTTTGGTCTAGTGTGCATCTCATTGTAGGCAATGCTAAGTTACAGTCTGATGTCCCTCTTAAAATGATCTTTTCCACGAACGAGCAGCATATCCCCAGGTGTCCCAGGCATATTTTTAGATCCCAGCTGGCTGAGGAACATCTGAATTTGCTGACTAACAGCATGGGGATCAGTTTATAAGTGATAAATCTATTTGTGCTGCATGTGATGCTAACCCCTGAATTAGCTGTGGAGGAGAGACCAGGAACATGTATTCTGTATTGATTTTGTAATAATTTTTGCTGTTCATTAAGCATTACCTTCTGCTCCATCCGATTAAAAGCCTGTGTCCTAATGCTTCATATTTTAGAAATACTGCATACTATACAGTTCAGTCAGTGCCAGTCATTGAGATACTATTATAGTTATTATTGTTGTTTTAAATTAGTTAATAATTAATAAATGTTGCCTTAGCAACTATCTGAAATAAAACAAGTTTATATACATATATATGAAGCAATATTATATATTAAATACCCTTACTGAGCTTTTTTTTTGTTGTTGTTTTTTGCAGTTATGTACTATGTACTTTCAACCAACTGATCCCGAGGTGATTTTTAGTGAATATATGAAGTCATTCCACTTTCAATATTTTATTTTCTAACACACTGACACACATTTAATTTTGGCTGAAGCGTCCAAATATTTTTTTGCATTCCCGGTATACAGTATGACTCAAAACAGTTGAACACTAGGGGTTCCAAGTTTATATTTGTCAATTATGCAGCTTCAAATCTCAGATATGCAGCACAGCAATTTTAAAGAGCAGCATCTAAAAATAAGTTATGCATGCTAGCTTTAGGAATACAGAGTGCTCGGAAATCTTTCTTAATGCATTGCAATGGCGAAGCAGATGTGTGCATTAATAATCACTATAACAGCTCTGGTGCTTTAGAGGAAAAATGGATGCAACGATTTATCAACAAATAAATATAATAACTGTGTCCTTCTGCTTGGCATGTATATATCCATCTATCTCAGCATGCCTGTGAAAACAATTTCTACATTTGTGTTCCTCGTTGATCTTGCCGGCTCAGAAGTGTCAATCACAGTATGATCACAGCTATTGTATCTACTTCCAGTCAGAAAATGAATACAGGATGAATGTTTTGTTCCTTTCATCTTCTCCTTAAGCAAATAACTCAATCCATCTGACTTACATACATGTACCTGAAGAGATATGACAGCCTGGTGTCATAAAATATATGTTTTTAAGTGGGTTTTGAGAAATAACTGAGTTCACTGTTCTCTACAATGAGTACTATGGAGAAAGAACATACACTATATTTACCAAGTTTGTAGCATCAAATCTTTCTATTTACTAAACCAAAAATTTGGGGTCGATAAGATGCATTTATTTATTTATTCTGAAATAATGAAAAAAATATAGTAAAACAGTAATATTGTGAAATATTACTATAATTTAAAAGAAATGTTTCAATGTAATGCATTTTAAAAATATATTTTTAATTTTCTCTCTCTCTCTCTCTATATATATATATATATATATATATATATATATATAAATTTTTTTTTTTTTTTTATCTTACTGACACTGTTCATTTGTATATCACTGATTTCAAATTTCTAAAGTGGACTGTGGTTGGTCACTAGGCATATCAATCAAATGATCTTTTCCTGTGTACATATGTGAGTGATTGTGCCAAAATTAGATGCAATGTGGAACAGACTTAAAGTTCTTCGTAAAAAATAATTGCCATAGCAAGTAAGTATATGGGTTTTCACCTTAGTTTACCATTCTTCTTTTTATTGATACATAGGCTATGCATGAGCACTCCATATTGTCCTAAAGGATAAGAGAAGGGCAGAACATTCCAGATAAAATCCTTGTTAACCTTTGATTCCACATCTTTAATTTATCCGGAGCTCCCCAAATCACCTATTCCAACGTCCCTTGTTGTGCACTGATAAAACAGAGTAATGTTTTGCATGTAATTAAATTGCTTATTCAATTAAAAGATAAAATCTACATCAATTATTTCTATTTTATGTAATTACACAGAGATCACCAAGTCCCACCACTATATACTAGCATACTGGTTAAGATCAGCGCACATATGTTGAAACCAATTCACGTGTAATTGGATTTTAATTGGAAAAGAGGTCATGAATGATCTTGGTTAATGACTTAGGTCATGTAAATGACCCGTTTGAGCTGAAACTGCCAGTCTTGAACCCGTTTAAACTCTATGCTTTAGTAATTGAGAGGCCACGGGTTTAAGAGGGAATGTATGTCACGTAACACTAGCCTGGCTGTTAATGGCAGTCCGTAGATGAATAATGACAGCGGCGCTCATGCTGGCTCTATGCAGGTTAATTAGCTGTGATGCTCTTTCAGCTGACATACGATAAGTGCCCACAAATCCTCTTAGGAAAAAGACCACACTCAAGAAGCTCCAGTTGAATAGGCCCTGTGATAACACAACACAACATCTTTGCACAAACAATATAAAATATAAAATTTTATATCATATTTGTGCAGATAAAAAAGATTTATTATTTTATGTTCATTACACAATTTAGAGTAAGAGGCTGAGCTGATATTTTATCGAAAAGGATACAGTTCTTGTCATCAATGTAGAGTTCAGCAATCTGTATGGAGGAAAAAACAAGACAGAATATTGTTAATTCAAACCTCAAGTTCTTGACAGAATAAAAGAGAGAATTTCATGAAAACATGTCCAGGAGATAATATTTCTAGATAAAATAAAATAAATAAAATAAAATAAAATAAAATAATAAAATAAAATAAAATAAAATAAAATAAAATAAAATAAAATAAAATAAAATAAAATAAAAGTTAGAAAATTATTTGAAAAATTCAAACCTCAAGTGCTTCACAGAAAGAGAGAATTTCATGAAAATATGTGCAGGAGATAATATTTCACCACAAAACAAAACAAAATAAAATAAAATCTATATGGATGAAATTAGAGAGAATATTGTCAAACTCAAACAACATGTCCAAGAAGTATAATTTAACCCCTTTATAAAATAAATCAATCAATAAAAATAGCATAAATAAATTAAATTAAAAATTTACATAAAAAGTAAATTAAGCTTATTAAAAAATTAATATATATATATATATATATATATATATATATATATATATATATATATATATTATAAGAATTAGGCTAAGCACATTTTCTCAATTTCTTATTACCATATTGCGTCCTGATGTTTTACTCATTATTCCGTGATGGCCATTACATTCACGTTACTGTAATACTTAAAAAAAATAAAATAATAAATAATAAAAAAAAAAACCTGTAATACGATTGTAGAACACAGTAATGTAGAACATGTGCTTATATGTCATGGGAAATATCTTAATGTTCCTAAAATTAAAATGGTCAATTATTAATTTACTTTAAGCACAACATAATTCTATTTTTCTTCCTTATTTAGGCTGATATATGACCTGGGCTGTGTTTCCCAAAAGCATTGTAATCCTAAATTGATCCTAGATCCATTGCCACCAATGGAGCTATATTATCAATTTAGGCTTACGATACTTTTGAGAAACGCAGCCCTGAATGTCATGTTTTTGACAGTGGTTGTTCACTCGGATTCACTCGAAAAGTAACACTCTAGTTCTTATCAATTTCAGCATTTCAAAATGCCTCAGATGAAATGTTACAGTTAATGTTAGTGATAAATATTAGCAAATTCTAAATATGTCTTTTTTTGTAAGGTCAGAAGCAACTCTGTCTGGCCAATGTCATACCACACATTCCAGCACTCTTTTGTAAGAGCCACTGTTTATATTCTGGACACTGCCTGGGACCCTTGTGAATTTCTGAGAGAGTTTAACAGGGTAACCCAGGACGAGTAAACAGAGCTGAGGGGTTTTATCTGATGGACTGTCATCAAATCAAGTCCATGATTAGACAAGAGAAGTGAACACATAAGAGAAAGAAACAAGTATTAGCAGCAGATAAACTGCCCTGATGTTTCATGTAAACACATGATGGAAACCAAATGATTATAGCTTGCAACACAACGATAAACACAAGATGCTTAAGACCATCTCAAGCACGTCTCCTGCTATGCACAGGAAAACAAGTGCGAACACACACTCTTTGCATATAGAAGAGTGTGTGTTTGCAGTGTCGGCTCATATGCTGTCATGAATGTTTCAGAATGCATTTGCCAGTGTAAAATATGCATTGACTGATGGCTCGTTTAAGGTTAGTGTGCCATCGAATCATTATAAAATACATGCATGAGCAAGAGAATGAGTTTTGCATGCAAACAAATGCATTGTTTGTGCATTCTGTTCAGTTCTACAGATTCTATTGATGTGCAAATGTAAAACCAATTTAAATGGGTTCTATCCCACAATGCATCATGACAGAGCTCCATCCTGCAGGGCTCACCTGATGCAGGCAGTTGGGAAGCGAGTGGAAGCTCTGCACATGTGTGAGTCCCAGCAGGCAGCTCAAAAAGCAGTGCAGAGCAGCTTGGGAGTCTCCTTCCTGCTGGAGCTGCCTGCCCAGTTCAAACAAACCCTCGCGGCTCCCGTTCAGCATCCCGTGTTCGGGATGGCCCGCCAGAGAGACCTGTTCAGGTGCCAGACAACCGCTGCTGTACTTACGCCTCCCATCTGAGCTGCGGCACGGGCATGGAGAAGCAGTCCGGAGGGATGGAGCGGAAAACACACAGATAGCGGTTGCTGCAACCTCAAAACAGGAACAGATTACGGCTTCTCCTCTCCCTCCTCCTACGATCCGTAAGAGTCAAGGGCAGGAGGGTGTGCGTGGGAGGGAGAAGAGAGGGATTGTGGAGACGGTACCGTGCAGCGCCGCCCACGCAGAGAGCAGAGGAGGAAGTCAGGACCTGAGAGGATTTGTCCTTTGAGCGACGGTGCTTGCAGCCAATTGTTGTACAGCAGTAGAGATGGTGGACTCTTTTGCCCGGTTTTAAAGGAATTTCAATTCGTAGCTTCAAATTAGTAGGGAGACTGAAAGGAAGTTTTTGTAGATGTTATTCTGAGAGAATAGACAGTTCAACCAAAAATGAAAATTTGCTGTTAATTTACTCACCCTCAGGACATCCAAGATGTAGGTAGCCTACTTTTTTTCTTCTTCAGTAGAACAGTAAAGAAGATTTTTAGTTGAAACCGTGGTCCGTGGCTAATAATGCATAAAATGCAAGTCAGCGGCTGCTAGCACTTTGAGAGTCAAAAAAGCATTTCTGTCATGACAGCTCTTGGAGGGTTTAGCAATATACATGGCAATGTTAATGTGTTTGGTCTCGGCAAAATATATCTGCTACACTGCAACGGCAGAGCAAGTACCGAGACTTACTACTGCCAAGAATACATCCACAGACATGCTGCTGTTTGCATGTAAGAAATACATATGTGAAATTTCCCTGTAGCAGATCTATCCAGGTGGAGCTGGGGAAGGTGGAGGGTTTTGTTTTTATTGGCTGCTGATGTGAAAAGACCCAGTCAGCTGCACCATGTTAAAAATAATGTCATTATATCAGAATGAATTAGAACCTATCAGCCGTGTTGAGTTTCATGACAGAACTTTGTCTATACAGGCAGGACAAAATTAATACGATGGCTCCTGACAAGATATTGAAGTCATATGAAGCGAAACAATCTGTCTGTGCAAGAAACTGACATTATTTACAAGTCTGATTCTTTTCAGTTTTCTATTAACTAGTTCAAATAGCCGATTTACTAGTTTGTTGACATAATTACATAATTATATGCAGTTATTAAAGCACAAAGTAACAATGTGAAACACAGATGTTTAACATTTCTAAAGCATATTATGTGAATACATTAGTCTTAACAACTCACCTTTTTACATGAACCATAAAAACTTTCATTTCACCACTTTATTCAAGTGCTTGGTTCACGCATGCTCTTTTCTGCAGCTCATCAGTTCTTTGGTCTGAGTTCGAACTGTTTCCTCAGTTCAGTGTATTGTTGGAGGAACTGGAGCGCTGAATGAGATAGCAAAGTCCGTCATCATAGAATCATATGCCGGTACTAAATTGGCTCATTTCGAGTCTCAAGCTCAGCTCGCAAACTGTTTGAGATGGTCTGATTTGGTGAACTGGTTCATCCAGTTAACTAAAAAGAACCAGTTCAAAAGAATGATTAGTTTTCAATAAAAGCATTACCCCCCCCATCCCCCCTTCAAAAAAAAAAAAAAAAAAAAAGGAAAAAAAGTAGAAAATTAGTAGAAGTATCTGTAACACATGAAGTTTTGTTTTGATCAATTGTTTAATGCATTTTATACAACAGTTAGTTCCGGTCTCCATAGCTCGGAGCGGGTTTCTCTCTCACTACTGAGGAAATGGAAAACCTGGAGCGGAGCTGGAACTGAATGATTAATGCTGCACTCAAATATGACTTTTTAATCTGTGTGCTGCTTGGCAACATGCAAAGATTGATGCTTTGGCTTCACTTGGAACTATTTTCACTGGTGGAGAAGGGAAATATAAAGTAACTATAATTTGTCACCAACATACAGTATTAATATTGTATAAAAGCAATATCACAATGGCGGTTGTGCTTTGTGTAAATATCAGCACAGCTGTGACTATCTTCAGGGGTCATGCTGATCACTAAACACTGCCCAGAATGTATACTTTATTATTATTATTACAGTAAAATAACAATGAATAGGTATTAATTACTAATAAGTATAACAATATAATGTATTATATATGTGGTTAAAATTATTTAAGAGAGGATACAACTGATTATATTATGTTCCTAAAGACAATCTTTATAATGCGTTATACATGTAAGCTTCATTTAAAGTGTTTGAAAATGAAAAGTTGTATGTAATAATCATAACAATCTAGCATAATTATAAAAAGGCACATAAAACATGACACAAAGTATGTGTGTGTGTATGTACTGCATGTACTGTGTATCTTTCATAGGTGACAGAGTCCTTTACTGTCTAAACAAGGACATGTAATATTTATTTACAGGGTGGGGTGACTTCAAATGTTTACTGTTCTCTCACAGTCTGGTTATAAATGCTGAGCTTCAGCCATTATGTCCTCTAAAATTAATGCAGATGATAGTCTTGTGCCCATAAACCATAATCGCTTCCTATCTAACAGAAACAGGAGCAGTCAATGACATCACCCAGATTACTCAGCTGCCAGGACCATCTGCTATTTAAAAAAAAAAAAAAAGAAAGCTTTCTCTGACATTTTCTCTTTGTGTATACCATGGAAATCGTGTTCCTGAAATAAAGTTTTAGTCCAGTTCTGCTGACTTTAAATGACTTGTACTGTTTGTTATATCCATCTGTCTGAACAGTTTGTTCTTCAAGTCAGTCTCTTTCACTTACTCTGTAAAACAGAAGTAATGAGAAGCATTTTCATTTTCCATTGGTTTCTATTTTACATTTTGTCTTGGACATTTGTCAGCAGACAAATTTAACAAATCACTCCACAAGTGCACATTTGATTCCTTTCTATAGCTTTTTGGGTGAGCATGTGACAGGTATTTCTTCATAAATGCCAGGACAGCTTGTCACAACCTATATTTAATGCTAGATTGGGTTCCCACTGTGACAACTTGATATGATTAAAACCTGATATTTACTGTAAACCTAAATTTTGCATTACAATGCTGTTGTTATACTTGCACCTTATCGTGAGGTGGCTTGTTTTAGATTTAGTACTCTAGAAAAAGGTAATGTATGGTAAAAGTTAAATGTTATCCATAATAATCCATAAATATCCGTAATGTTATCCATAATTTTATGAACATTTCTGTTAACCCTAAAACATAACCCACTGCAGAGCACAATTCCAACTCAATATAGAAAATCATTTCAATACAGTACATTGCGCCTTTTTTAAAATAATAATAACTATAATAATTATTATTTGCATGCATAGCAAGCAATCCAATCAGTTTTAATCAATGAAATATTATATATATATATATATATATATATATATATATAAAATGCTTTGACCTATGACAGAATCAATTAGATAAAGGTTGCTTTTACTGCACTCTGGCACCCTCTGCTGGAGCGTTTAAAGATCACATTTATATCAATTTGAATTAAAAACAACAAACCTAATAAAATTAATTTGTTTAATTGAGAATTATTTTAGTTAGAAATACTTTCAACTACTTATTAGCCATGCAAAATATTGCAGCAAAAAGTCTCACATGAAAGCCTAGTTCTTATTGTAGACAGTATGGTGTTACAGTATGTATTATATTGCTATTTTTTTTTTTTTTTTACATTTAGTCCTCAACACTCCTTCGTTTTCATCAGTATTGTTTCTCTCTCTGATGCTTCCAAAGCACAGAGAGGAACACGTCCACTGCAGTGCCATCATCAACCTGCAGGGGTCAAAGGACAGTGCAAAAAAGGTGTATTTGACATTCAAGCCTTTCTTGAAGTTCGTCTTTGACAGGCAATCCAAACCGCATGAAATCATTTGGCCGATTATGTGAACTGCACGCATGGATTAATGTGAAAAATTATCAAAAATTACCACAATGTCGAGCTGCTTTGCTTAAAAAAAAAAAAAAAAGCAGGACTTCTTCGGTCAGAGCCTGGAGTTTAAGAAGATCATGGACCGTGCTACTAGAGACAGTAATACTGCAGCAGCAGGGATCAACTTATTGTTGCACGATTACATGGAATTTTGTTAAAGTGGCCTAATAGAAACGTCTCGGTTACGTATGTAACCCTCGTTCCCTGAAGGAGGGAACGGAGACGTCACGTCGGATGACCGACGAAATTGGGATCTCGCCAGAGAGACCAATCCACTTCGAGTGTAACTAAACGAGCCAATGGACATTGGCATGCGATTATTGCATCCAGCTGCCGCTGATCACAGCGTGAGCATAAGAGGCAGCTGATGCACCGCATCAATTATGTTTTCGCTGAGGAGCCGAGCCGGCGACCCGGCAGCTCAGCGGTGGTACAGCGACTGTGGCGACGAGACGTGACGTCTCCGTTCCCTCCTTCAGGGAACGAGGGTTACATACGTAACCGAGACGTTCCCCTTTCAGTCGGTCACTCCGAGTCACGTCGGATGACCGACGAAATTGGGATCCCTACCAAAGCGCCACAGGAGCTGCCCCTTCCAGTGCCCTGTGTAGGGCTCCTGACCCTTCCTATAAGGCAGACGATAGGACCGGGCTCTACACAGAGAAGGTCAACTACTGGTGTTCCTTGAACAACCCAAACAGTAGGACTAGGATAACACTGGGAAGCGTGCCCTTCCACTTGGAAGAGGCACACTGCGGAGTCACCTCCTCCCAGAGGGGGTTAAGTGACATTCAAACATGTGAAGTAACCCCGAAGGGCCCTATTGCACATGGAAGTCTCTGAGATGGCTCAGGCTGCATCTTTAGAGATGGCAGAACGTGGTCCGCCAGGGGAAACATGGCTCTAATAAGAATACCGTGGAATACACATATGGGATCCCGACAGGGTCTCTCATATGGGCACTAGCCTCGCACCAGATTTCAAGAATTCATTGGCTGAAGGCCTGGCGCCGGACGCCCCGCCGCGTCTGGACGCCGGAGTGCTGGAGGACTCAACAGGGTTTGCCTGGTTAAGGAACTCTCTGGAGAATTAGGCGTAAGGACGCCGCAAGCCGACTCTGAGCCGGCCCTCTCAGTGCCACTACCCGTTTGAGGTGAGAACACAGGAGGAAACCGGTTCGACACGTAGGCTATAAAACCTAGCGAACGTGTTGGGAGTCGCCCAACCCGCAGCTCTACAGATGTCTGCTAGCGAGGCACCACGAGCCAGCGCCCAGGACGATGCGACACCCCTAGTGGAGTGAGCACGCAACCTGAGTGGGCAGGGCACACCTTGTGCTTCGTAGGCCAAGGTGATGGCATCCACTATCCAGTGGGCCATCCTCTGCTTGGAGACAGCCTTCCCCTTCTGCTGTCCTCCGTAACAGACAAAGAGCTGTTCTGAGGTCCTGAAGCTCTGAGTTCTATCCACGTACTGACGCAGTGCGCGTACAGGACAGAGCAAAGCTAGGGCTGGGTCTGCCTCCTCCAGGGGCAGCGCTTGCAGGCTCACTACCTGGTCCCTGAAGGGCGTGGTAGGAACCTTGGGCACATAGCCGGGCCGGGGCCTCAGTGTTGCACTGGAGTCAGCCGGCCCAAACTCAAGGCACGACTCGTCGACCGAAAATGCCTGCAGGTCCCCCACCCTCTTGATTGAGGCCAATGCAGTCAGGAGTAGGGTTTTCATAGAAAGAAACTTCAACTCGACTGACTGCAACGGCTCAAAGGGGGCAGTTTGTAGGGCTCTTAGCACCAAGCCAAATCCCAAGAGGGAAGGGAGGGAGGCCTCGGAGGATTTAACCTCCTGGCCCCCCTAAGAAACCTGACGACCAGATCGTGCTTCCCCACCGACCTCGCCTCTATGGGGTCGTGGTGGGCAGAAATAGCAGCAACATATACCTTAAGGGTGGAGGGGAACAGCCTACGCTCCAACCCTTGTTGCAAAAAGGAAAGCACGGCTCTGATCGAACATCTCCGGGGGTCCTCCTGGTAAGAGGAACACCATTCGACGAACAGGTTCCACTTCAGCGCATAGGCCCGTCTTGTGGACGGTGCTCGTGCTGAAGCGATAGTGAGCGCTACCTCCTGGGGCAGGTCACCTAGAACCTCCGCGTCCCGTCCAGGGACCACACATGAAGTTTCCACAAGTCTGGACGCGGGTGCCAGAGGGTGCCCCGTCTCTGAGAAAGCAGATCCTTCCTCAGAGGAATCGGCCAGGGAGGGGCTGTCGCGAGGAGCATGAGTTCCGGGAACCAGGTCCTGTTGGGCCAATATGGAGCCACTAACAGGACCTGCTCCTCGTCCTCCCTGATCTTGCACAGTGTCTGTGCTAGCAGGCTCACTGGGGGAAACGCATACTTGCGCAAGCCCTGGGGCCAGCTGTGTGCCAGTGCATCCGTGCCGAGCGTTGCCTCGGACAGGGAGTAGAACCACTGGCAGTGGGTGGTTTCTGGAGATGCAAACAGGTCTACCTGAGCAACTCCGAACCGACTCCAAATCAGCTGGACCGCCTGGGGATGGAGTCTCCACTCCCCAGGAAGTGCCGCTCGAGACAGCTCGTCGGCCGCCTGATTGAACACTCCTGGGATGTGGATGGCACGAAGGGACCTCAGATGCTTCTGACTCCAGAGGAGGAGGTGGCGGGCGAGTTGCGACATGCGACGGGAGCGCAAACCGCCTTGCCGGTTGATATAGGCAACGGTCGCAGTGTTGTCCGTACGGACCAGAACGTCCCTGCCCCGAAGGCGCCCTCTGAGGCGGCACAGGGCAAGGCGTACTGCCAGCAACTCGAGGCAATTGATATGCCAACGCAGAAGGGGGCCCGTCCAAACCCCTGATACTGCGTGCCCGTTGTACGTGGCACCCCAGCCGGTGGTCGAGGCATCCGTGAATACCACAGCATGCCTGGATACCTGCTCCAGGGGCACTCCTGCCCGAAGGAACGAAGGATCTGACCACGGGCTGAAGGTCTTGCGGCAGGCCGGTGTAATCTGAACCCGGTGAGTACCGCGTTTCCACGCCCACCTCGGGATTCGACCATGGAGCCAGTGCTGAAGCGGTCTCATATGGAGCAGACCGAGCGGAACTATGGCCGCAGCTGCAGCCATATGCCCCAGGAGCCTCTGAAAGAGTTTTAGTGGGACCGCTGTCCTGCCTGATAAAGTCTTGAGGCAGTTCAGCACCGACTGAGCACGTTCCTGGGTGAGGCGTGCTGTCTGGTTGACCGAATCCAACTCCATGCCGAGAAAAGAGATCCTCTGCACTGGCACGAGTTGCTCTTTTCCCAATTGACCCGAAGGCCCAACTGGCTGAGGTGCCTGAGCACCAGGTCCCTGTGTGCGCACAACAGCTCTCGAGACTGTGCAAGTATGAGCCAGTCGTAGAGGTAGTTGAGAATGCGCACACCCCGTTCTCTCAAGGGAACAAGGGGCCGCCTCTGCGACTTTGGTGAAGACACGAGGCGAAAAGGGACAGCCCGAAGGGCAGGACCTTGTACTGATATGCCCGACCGTCGAACGCGAATCGCAGGAATGGCCTGTGTCGCGGGAGAATCGAAACATGAAAGTACGCGTCCTTCAGGTCGATTGCTGCAACCAATCTAGGGGACGGACGCATCCAAAAATGCGTTTCTGCGTCAACATCTTGAACGGCATCTTGTGAAGTGCACGGTTCAAAACTCGCAGATCCAAGATCGGTCGTAACCCACCGCTTTTCTTGGGCACAATGAAGTAAGGGCTGTAAAACCCCGACCTCATATCGGCTGGAGGGACCGGCTCTATTGCATCCTTCGCCAGTAGGACTGCAATCTCCGCGAGCAAGACAGGGGCATCGACGGCTTTGACTGAAGTGAACCGGATGCCCCTGAACTTGGGGGGGACGCCGGGCGAACTGAATCGCATAGCCGAGTCTGATGGTCCGCAGGAGCCACCGGGACGGGCTGGGGAGCGCTAACCAGGCTCCGAGAGACCGCACCAGCGGGGCCAACGGGCCCACCGACATGCCCGCGGTGGGGCAGCGAGGTGGAACACAGGGACCGGCCCCAGGGCCTGTGACGGCCTGGCCTGTGACGGCAGGGGGCGGGGTCTGGGTGTGTAGTGTAGCACTCACCTGATTTCTCCTCGCGTGGGAGGAGACACAGGAACCCGGCTTGAGGCTTGTGACAGCCCGGCGTTTGACGACTTGAAGCGGGGACTGGAGTGCTACTGCCCTTACCTGGTTCCACGAATGGGCAGGAGGGGTGCTCTTGGGCACCACCCGCTGCCTGCTGGCGAGAGAGGAGGAGGGAAGCGATCCTGTGATGCACGGATCACCACTCTCCTCCTCTTGAGACCCGGAGATTGAGGAGACCGCTCTTTACTGATGTTTTGGGTACCGCTGGCTGCTGGGCCAGAGGCGGAACAAAATGAACAAAAGATACTCCACCCGGCCCTCCTCCGGGGGAGGGAGTGGTGCAGTCACCATCTCCCGATGAGCAGTCTCCTCCATCTCTGGGTCGACCGTCCCAGGGCCTCTTGCACTTGCGCTTGCCGCCAGGTTTGGCGGGGGCCTGGACGGGCTGGGCGTCCTGCCTGCGACCGGCTCCACGACGCTGCCTGGTGAAAGGCTGCTGCGGCTGCGCGGGAGCGGGGGCGGCCGCAGGGGGGCACCCACGGCGACGAGCAGGCTGAGTGGCTGCAGCCGGAGTGGAAGCAGCAGGTTTCCTCCGGCGCATGATGTGTTTGCCTCAGTCTGCTTCTGGGCTGCCGAGAACTGCTGGGCAAAGCTCTCGACAGCGTCGCCGAAAGGGCCGGTCTGTGACACGGGAGCATTCAGGAACTGTACCTTCTCCTGCTCCTTCATGTCAGCGAGACACAGCCAGAGATGGCGCTCCTGGACATCGCACGACCCAGAGACTGTGCGGTCACCTTCGTCACTCGTAGCGCGAGGTCCGTCGCAGCACGCAGCTCATGTAGAACCGCCAGGTCGTGACCACCCTCGTGCAGGTCTTTCAGTGCTTTGGCCTGGTGGACCTGCAGCAACGCCATAGCGTGGAGGGCGGAAGCCGCCTCCCCACAGGCTCTATAAGCACTGCCAGTTAGACCTGACGAATACTTAGAGGCCCGTGAGGGGAGACACGGATCACCCCGCAGGGTGGAAGCGGCTGTTGGACACAGTTGCATGGCCACAGACCGTTCCACCGAGGGGATGCCCGCATACCCCAAAGCGGCTCCACCATCGAGGGTGGTGAGAGCGGAAGAACTACAAGATGTGTTTCGGGCAGTGAAAGGTGCCCTCCACGATCTTGTCAGCTCCTCATGCACTTCCGGAAAGAATGGCACCGGAGGGGGGCGTTGAGAACCAGCGCCACCCCCACCGAGGAACCACTCGCCCAGCCTCGAAGGATCGGGACACGGTGGCTTTTTAGGATTCCACACGAGCCCGACATTCTCGGCGGCCCGGGAAAGCATAGCCGTCATCTCTGGGTCTGGCACGGACAACGCTACCACACTCGAAGGGGGCAACGCAGCCGGGTCATCATCCCCGGAGAGAGAGGGCCCGCCCTCCGATGCAGTGATCGACATCTGGTCGTCAGAGGGGGCACCGAAGGAAACGCGTGGCCAGCGCGCTCCTTCGGCAGCTCCACCGGCTGCGGAGTGCTTGAGGGGTGAGGAGCTCCACTTGGGGAAGCCCTCACCGTAATCCTCAATCACCTCTGACTCCACCGGATCCAGTGTGCACGCCGGATCACGGCAGGCAGAGGGACTCTGCCATGTTTGACATAGCAGAGTCGCACTCCGAGATGGTCATGTCCCCGCAAGAAGAACATGAACCATCCACGAAAGCCACCTCAGCGTGCTGAATGCCCAGACACGTGAGGAAGCGATCGTGACCGTCCTGAGGCGCCAGGAAACGACCACGCCCAGAAACGCACGGGTGAAAAGACATCTTTAAAAAGACGCGATCACCCGTGTTGCTCTTTTAGAGAAATTGCTCTTTCAGAGAAATGCTCTTTTAGTGCTGAAGCACGCAGGGGAGCTGGCCACCGCACACTCCTAGTGTGGCTGTCAGCAGGAAGACGATCTTTCTCTCCCGGACACCGTGACCACCGCTGCCGCGCCGTAACGCCCGCACTCGCTCGCAGAACACTCTCTTGGAAGGGAGAGCAGTAGCTTTAACCACTACCGCTCGGCTCCGAAGCGAAAGGATAATTGATGCGGTGCATCAGCTGCCTCTTATGCTCACGCTGTGATCAGCGGCAGCTGGATGCAATAATCGCATGCCAATGTCCATTGGCTCGTTTAGTTACACTCGAAGTGGATTGGTCTCTCTGGCGAGATCCCAATTTCGTCGGTCATCCGACGTGACTCGGAGTGACCGACTGAAAGGGGAACTCATGTGGCACTGCATGTTAGAAGACTTGCTACTTATTCCCCAAAACTGTAAATCAGAGCTAAACAGAGCAAAAATAAAGCAAAGTTCATTCAGTCAGTTATTATTGTCAACTAAAACTTAAACTAAAGCTATAAAAACATTTTGTTTCTAGAAAAAAAAGTAAAATATTTAAAACTAAACTTATTTTATTTCAGCTAGTTGCCAAGTAAACATTTCTCATTTTTTGTGTAGCTGAATAATTAAAACTAAAGAAGCTAAAACTAATAAACAAAAACAATGTTTACTATATAGATAAATACAAAAACTAATAAACTTATAAAAACAGACAACAAAATTACTTCAAAATTAAAGTGAACACTGAAATCTAAAATATTAACAAAAACCTCCTCTGACTTTAGATCTATAATATGACCTTAATTATCAGTTGTTCCATCGCTAATGAGTTTTAACAAAGAAACACCTGTGGCCTGGCTCACATTCTGCATTATTTTCATCGTTCCCGCCTCTCTCTCCTTCATATGCGTCATTTTGCAGGTGGACTGGCCCAGTGTTCCTGATTCTGTCTTGTAAAACTGACCGAGTGGAAAAATAATGATGTCAGTATAAAAGGCTGGATTTGTACAGTCAGTTGCGGATGAGAAAATCCTCTGTTATGAATCTGGAGAGGGATTCAGGACATACAGGTGCACGTTATGAAGACACGCAGTAGTTGGAAAGAGCAGAGAATGAGGCCAACACGGCCGAGCGGCTTATTTTGTTTATAATGGGGCATAAGTTTTTCTTTTCACTGGCTGGATCACATCTTCTCAGTCATGGTGAACACTGAATGCATCATGTCTTGTTTTGTGATACAAATTAGTGCCTATCATAAAAATACTTTTTTGATGCTCTTGATGCTGTCAGCCTAACAGACAAAACTGTAAATGACATGGAAATTTTGGGAGATTTTTACATTTTCTTCATGCTTCCCATGTGCAAAAGTTGCCATCACAATGTCAGGTTGTATGGTTGCAAGGCCATTGCCAATCACGAGTTCACTGAGAGCGAGAGGATCAGGAAAATAATCTGGATAATATTTTCAGCGATTAACAACATAAATTCTGCTCTGCACTTTACATAAACCTACTGTATTCCGCCGGAGAGGACTGCGGCTGCAACGCATCGTCATTTGGATTACTTTTGGTAGTGCTTTTGAATTTTTTTTCAATAAATAAATGATTGTAATTGCATTTATCTATCTGTCATGTTTTTCTTATACTGTACAGAAATAGCTATGTTTAGGTTTAGATGTAGGAGTGGGATTAGCGACTATAAAAACATTTGTAATGCTATATTGATTGCTAAAATTGGTATTTTCCTGGATGTTTCGGTCAATTGCGTTTTATATCCTTTTATATTCGCTGTAAAATGGGTAGGTTTAGGTTTGGGGGTAGGTTAAGGGGTCTAAAATCTAAATCGCTTATTGATAAAATTATAAAAATGCATTGATACGAATATCTTAATAATATAAAAGATACGTAAATATTTTTACGTTGTTTTTTAGCTAAAAATACGTATCGATTTGTACGTTTTAAACGTTGAAATATATCTAAATTGTACGTTTTAGTATCAATAAATACGTACATAAATGTACGTTTTGTGCTTGTAAATGTTACGTATTAATACCTACGTATGAACATGAGACCAGGCTGGATTTTTAATGTTTTTTTTAAAGAAGTTTCTTCTGCTCAGCAAGCCAGCATTTATTTGATCCAAAGTAGGCCTTCAGCAAAACAGTAAAATTTTGAAATATTTTCACTATTTAAAATTGTTTTCTATGTGAATATATTTTAAAATGTAATTTATTGTGATTTCAAAGCTAAATTTTTAGCTCCAGTCACACGATCTTTAAGAAATCATTCTAATATTCTGATTTGCTGCAAAAACAAACAAATAATAAAAAAAAAAACCTTTGTTAATATTATTATGTTGAAAACAGCTGAGTAGAATTTTTTTCAGGTTTCTTTGATGAATATAAAGTTCATAAGAACCGCATTTATCTGAAATAGAAATATTTTGTAATATTATAAATGACTTAATCATCACTTTTGATTAATTTAAACCATCCTTGCTAAATAAAAGTATTAATTTATATAATTTCTTTAAAAATAAATAAATAAAATAAAATAATAATTATACTGACTCTAAGCTTTTGAATGGTATAGTGTATAATGTTACAAAAGCTTTTTATTTCAGATAAATGCTGATCTTTGGATCTTTCTATTCATCAAAGTATCCTGACAAAATGTACTCAACTTTTAATAATAATAATTAAAAAAGGTTTCTTGAGCAGCAAATCAGCATATCAGAATTATTTCTGAAGGATCATGTGACACAAGACTGGAGTAATGATGCTAAAAATTCAGCTTTGATCACAGTAATCAATTACATTTTACAATATATTCAAATAGAAAGCAGTTGTTTTGCATAGTAAAACTGTATTTTGGATCAAATAAATGCAGACTTGGTGAGCAGAAGAGACTCCTTTAAAAAAAAAAATACAAATCTTACTGTTCAAAAACTTTTGACTGGCTGGTTATATACAGTATATTACACAAATATTATATTGTAATGTTATATATATGTGTGTGTGTGTGTGTGTGTGTGTGTGTTTATTATATTTCTGTGCCCCTCACTTCTGAAATGATGGCTACGCCCCTGAACAACAATTTCTGAGGTCAATCAATTGGACTGAGGTGTGGGATTTGACTGGGTCAGTATAGGATGTTAACCTCTTTGATTTTAAGCTACTCCGTAGTGACTTTAGCTGTATGTGGCTTCTCTGCTGGAAGATGAATCGTTTTCCAAGTGCATGTGCTCGTGGGACTGCAGCACTATTTCCTCCAGGTTTTTTTCTGCATCCATCAATTCTTCCTTCTATCTCGATGAATTTCCCAGTTCCTGTTGTAAACAAGCATCCCCAAACACAATGCTGCATCACCATATTTCAAATGCTGCTCTACTTGAGATGTGATGAGCTTTTTCAACAAGGGTTTACGTTCTTTCCATTCATGCCAGATTTATGAATAGTGCATGCTATTATGTGTATCATATCTCTTCTTCAGTTTCTGGCTTTTCATTTTATAATCTGTCTTAAATAGCTTTTACTGATGGACATCATTGTGTATGAGCTGTATGAGAGCATTATATATTTTGCTTAGATAATTTCCTTGATTTTATTGTTTCATAATTGTTATATAGAATATCCATTGGTGTTCAAGGTAGGGAAGATTTGTGATTTGTGTGAGTAGCCAAAAACAAAACATCTATCTATCTATCTATCTATCTATCTATCTATCTATCTATCTATCTATCTATCTATCTATCAGTTATGTGACTCAATTCTTTGTTTCTTTCTAAATTTATTTAGTGAATTAATTTTTTTTTTCTTTTGTCATCAATGGAATCTTTATAGATGTTCTAGAAGATTGGAATAGACAACATGTTTATATATATATATATATATATATATATAAATAAAATACACAGTGTTGGGTGAAGGAGCTTGAACTTCACAGCATCGTGCTTTCAATTGGGAAATCTTGTAGAGAGCCTGTTTGAGGCATTAAATCAAATAAACTAAATTACCCCAGCCTACATTTTCTCAAATTTACAGGTTTCGCTTGATTGATGTATCCTTAATTGAAGGCAAATTAAATATAACTCTAAAACAACTTCATTTCTCTGAAGTGACTCATGCATTGAAAAGCTTGCGATTGCAGCGGGAATTAACTCTCATCGCAGTCGGGTTGTAATAATGGTTTTTTAGCTTGAGGGAAATTTCTTACTCTTACTGGATGACATTCTAGAGCAATCTCACTTTAATCAAAACGACCCACCTTCCTACTCAATTATCATTGATCAGAATCAATAAAATTAGATTTCTAAAGCTTATCCCATGTTGCATTCTTCCACAGAAAATAGAACTCTGATCATTGTACAAACACAGATCCATTTCTGTGCATTTACTTGATTCTGAATCACCCGCTGATGCTAAAACCTTTGTAGCAACTCAACAAGGCGCGCGTAATAGGCAAAGAGTGTAGTATGAGCTGAAATATCATGCTGTAAATTTTCATGAGCTCTCATCTTTTGCTTTCCGCTCTCTTTTTTATTATGTCTCAGCCTTTTTTTCTCATGTGACGATGAATGGATGTTAAATTTAATTAAGCAGAAAATTTGGTCAGTGCTTTCTCTTTCAAAAACGGGTCTTCTGGATTTAACAACCTAGAAAAAGTCTCACTCATTATACATGTGAGCGGTTTAGCCCTGCAGCTGGCCCTACAGGACAGCTCTCAGCAGATGAGCGAACAGTTGCAAACAATGTGTTTATTGATCCTGCAGGCTTTGCCATTTAATTTCATTCAACCTTTTATATGGTTTAGAACACATGAGATGAGAACTTTATAGATCCGCTTCACAGAAAAGTCATCAGGCCAATCAATTGTGCTGATAAAGCAGTATATGCATTATGTATAAGTTTACTCAAGTAAGAAGATACTGTGTTTGACATTTTGTTGGTATATGTCGAGTCAGATCCCTACCTGCCTAATACGTGATTCCCTGATCGATCCTCTAACAGAAACTATACGAACCGGTCAGACAATATAGAAACTGATTTTGAAACGATTTTTTAGTTCAAGGAATACAACGAGACTGGAGTAGAGAGATCAAGAAACAGAAGAAGAAGGAACGTCGCAGGCGGGCCCAGGAGAGAGCTGGGGGATCCAAAGATCATCTTCAAAATGAAAGCAATTCTGAGGCTCATACGGAAACAAGAAACGATGAATAAAAGAGTTGCGAAATTAATAAAAGAAGTGATTGAATTGCAGGGTTTTTCAAAGGAATTGCAAAGGTTAATGAATGATTTAGAGAAAATGTGTTGGGAACATGTTGGGAGGGCACACTTTGTGCTTCGTAAGCCAAGGTGATAGCATCCACTATCCAGTGGGCCATCCTCTGCTTGGAGACAGCCTTCCCCTTCTGCTGTCCTCCGTAACAGACAAAGAGCTGTTCTGAGGTCCTGAAGCTCTGAGTTCTATCCACGTACTGACGCAGTGCGCGTACAGGACAGAGGAAAGCTAGGGCTGGGTCTGCCTCTTCCAGGGGCAGTGCTTGCAGGTTTACTACCCGGTCCCTGAAGGGAGTGGTAGGAACCTTGGGCACATAGCCGGGCCGGGGCCTCAGTGTTGCACTGGAGTCAGCCAGCCCAAACTCAAGGCACGACTCGTCGACCGAAATGCCTGCAGGTCCCCCACCCTCTTGATTGAGGCCAACGCAGTCAGGAGTAGGGTTTTCATAGAGAGAAACTTCAACTCGACTGACTGCAATGGCTCAAAGGGGGCAGTTTGTAGGGCTCTTAGTACCAATGCCAAATCCCAAGAGGGAAGGGAGGGAGGCCTCGGAGGTTTTAACCTCCTGGCCCCCCTAAGAAACCTGACGACCAGATCGTGCTTCCCCACCGACCTCCCCTCTATGGGGTCGTGGTGGGCAGAAATAGCAGCAAAGTACGCCTTAAGGGTGGAGGGGGACAGCCTACGTTCCAACCCTTGTTGCAAAAAGGAAAGCACGGCTCTGATCGAACACCTCCGGGGGTCCTCATGGTAAGAGGAACCCCATTCGACGAACAGGTTCCACTTCAGTGCATAGGCCCGTCTTGTGGACGGTGCTTGTGCTGAAGCGATAGTGAGCGCTACCTCCTGGGGCAGGTCAACTAGAACCTCCACGTTCCATCCCGGGACTACACATGGAGTTTCCACAAGTCTGGACGCGGGTGCCAGAGGGTGCCCGTCTCTGAGAAAGCAGATCCTTCCTCAGAGGAATTGGCCAGGGAGGGGCTGTCGCGAGGAGCATGAGTTCCCGGCAACCAGGTCCTGTTGGGCCAATATGGGGCCACTGACAGGACCTGCTCCTCGTCCTCCCTGATCTTGCACAGTGTCTGTGCTAGCAGGCTTACTGGGGGAAACGCATACTTGCGCAAGCCCTGGGGCCAGCTGTGTGCCAGTGCATCCGTGCCGAGCATTGCCTTGGACAGGGAGTAGAACCACTGGCAGTGGGTGGTTTCTGGAGATGCAAAGAGGTCTACCTGAGCAACTCCGAACCGAATCCAAATCAGCTGGACCGCCTGGGGATGGAGTCTCCACTCCCCAGGAAGTGCTGCTCGAGACAGCTCGTCGGCCGCCTGATTGAACACTCCTGGGATGTGGATGGCACGAAGGGACCTCAGATGCTTCTGACTCCAGAGGAGGAGGTGGCGGGCGAGTTGCGACATGCGACGGGAGCGGAAACCGCCTTGCCGGTTGATATACGCAACGGTCGCAGTGTTGTCCGTACGGACCAGAACTTCCCTGCCCCGAATGCGCCCAAAAATGCGTTTCTGCGGCAACATCTTGAACGGCATCTTGTGAAGTGCACGGTTCAAAACTCACAGATCCAAGATCGGTCGTAACCCACTGCTTTTCTTGGGCACAACGAAGTAAGGGCTGTAAAACCCCGACCTCATATCGGCTGGAGGTACCGGCTCTATTGCGTCCTTCGCCAGCAGGACTACAATTTCTGCAACCAAGACAGGGGCATCGACGGTCTTGACTGAAGTGAACTGGATGCCCCTGAACTTGGGGGGATGCCGGGCGAACTGAATCGCGTAGCCGAGTCTGATGGTCCACAGGAACCACCGAGACGGACTGGGGAGCGCTAACCAGGCTCCGAGAGACCGTACCAGCGGGACCAACGGGGCCACCGACGTGCCTGCGGTGGGCCAGCGAGGTGGAACACAAGGACCAGCCCCGGGGCCTGTGACGGCCTGGCCTGTGACGGCAGGGGGCGGGGTCTGGGTGTGTAATGTAACACTCACCTGATTTCTCCTCGCGTGGGAGGAGACACAGGAACCCGGCTTGAGGCGTGTGACGACTTGAAGCGGGGACTGGAGTGCTACCGCCCTTACCTGGTTCCATGAATGGCCAGGAGGGGTGCTCTTGGGCAACCACCTGCTGCCTGCTAGCGAGAGAGGAGGAGGGAAGCGATCCTGTGATGCACGGATCACCATTCTCCTCCTCTTGAGACCCAGAGATTGAGGAGACCGCTCTTTACTGATTTTTTGGGTACCGCTGGATGCTGGTCCAGTGGCGGAACAAAATGAAAAAAGATACTCCACCTGGCCCTCCTCCGGGGGAGGGAGTGGTGCAGTCACCATCTCCCAACGAGCAGTCTCCTCCACCTCTGGGTCGACCATCCCAGGGCCTCTTGCACTTGCGCTTACTGGCCTGGACGGGCTGGGCGTTCTGCCTGCGACCGGCTCCACGACGCTGCCTGGTGGAAGGCTGCTGCGGCTGCGCGGGAGCGGGGGCGGCCGCGGCCGCAGTGGGGCGCCCACGGCGACGAGCAGGCTGAGTGGCTGCAGCCGGAGTGGAAGCAGCAGGTTTCCTCCGGCGCATGATGTGTTTGCCTCAGTCTGCTTCTGGGCTGCCGAGAACTGCTGGGCAAAGCTCTCGACAGCGTCGCCGAAAAGGCCGATCTGCGACACGGGAGCATTCAGGAATTGTACCTTCTCCTGCTCCTTCATGTCAGCAAGACACAGCCAGAGATGGCGCTCCTGGACCACTAGCGTGGACATCGCACGACTCAGAGACTGTGCGGTCACCTTCGTCACTCGAAGCGCGAGGTCCGTCGCAGCACGCAGCTCATGTAGAACCGCCAGGTTGTGACCACCCTCGTGCAGGTCTTTCAGGGCTTTGGCCTGGTGGACCTGCAGTAACGCCATGGCGTGGAGGGCAGAAGCCGCCTCCCCACAGGCTCTATAAGCACTGCCAGTTAGACCTGACGAATACTTACAGGCCCGTGAGGGGAGACACGGGTCACCCCGCAGGGTGGGAGCGGCTGTTGGACAAAGTTGCATGGCCACAGACCGCTCCACCGAGGGGATGCCGGCATACAAAGGGGGCAACGCAGCCGAGTCGTCATCCCCAAAGAGAGAGGGCCCGCCCTCCAATGCAGTGATCGACATCTGGTCGCCAGAGGAGGCACCGAAGGAAACGCGTGGCCAGCGCGCTCCTTCGGCAGCTCCACCGGCTGCGGAGTGCTTGAGGGGTGAGGAGTTCCACTTGGGGAAGCCCTCACCATAATCTTCAAATCACCTCTGACTCCACCGGATCCAGCGCGCACGCCAGATCGTGGCAGAGGCAGAGGAACTCCGCCATGTTTGACATAGTCCCCGCAAGAAGAAAATGAACCATCCACGAAAGCCTCCTCAGCGTGCTGAATGCCCAGACACGTGAGGCAGTGATCGTGACCGTCCTGAGGCGCCAGGAAACGACCACACCCAGAAATGCACGGGTGATGAGACATCTTTAAAAAGACGCGATCGCCCGTGTTACTCTTTTAGAGAAATTGCTCTTTCAGAGAAATGCTCTTTTAGTGCTGAAGCACTCAGGGGAGCTGGCCACCGCACACTCCTAGTGTGGCTGTCAGCAGGAAGACGATCTTTCTCTCCCGGACACCGTGACCACCGCTACCGCGCTGTAACGCCCGCACTCGCTCACAGAACACTCTCTTGGAAGGGAGAGCAGTAGCTTCAACCACTACTGCTCGGCTCCGAATCGAAAGGTTGAATTGATGCGGTGCACCAGCTGCCTCTTATGCTCACGCTGTGATCAGCGGCAGCTGGATGCAATAATCGCATGCCAATGTCCATTGGCTCGTTTAGTTACACTCGAAGTGGATTGGTCTCTCTGGCGAGATCCCAATTTCGTCAGTCATCCGACGTGACTCGGAGTGACCGACTGAAAGGGGAACTATACAGCAGTTGATTTTGAACTGTTTATGGATATTAGGGTTGTGAATTGTATGTTTTAGTCCTTTATACTGGTTTACGAGCAAAACATATAGATTAACGTAATAATATGCAATATGTTTGTTTCATTTTCATTTCTGCCTTTTAATTCAAATTGCACAAGTTGTTTTCTTCGTGTATGCTCTTTACTGACCTTTTCCGGGCTGTGTGCAATTATCAATAAAATGAAGGAAAGGCTAGCATGACCTCACGTGATACTTTTCATCTTTATGTTCATTCTGTCATTCGGTTGTACATGAAAAAGCCGCCAGAGCCCCCAACAGCTGCCCAACTTCCTCTGGTTTCCTTGTTGGTTCTTAATCCAACAGTTAATGGGTAGTTGATGCACAGGTCTGTTAATTGTGGCTGATTTAGATTTAGGATTTATGACTAGGCGCACTGATCTAATTAAAGGACAGTGTTTAAGGAATAGATTTGGGAAAATGGTCACATGGATATAGATTTTTTTTTAAAATAACAGATTATTTTAAAAAACAAAAACATTACTGCAGTTGTCATAAATAAACAGGCAGAGGTAAGGCATGCTGACTTATATGTAAATGTATATTTTATACGTACAATAAATATATTTATATTGACTTCTAAAATTCTATCTATCTATCTATCTATCTATCTATCTATCTATCTATCTATACACACACACACACACACACACACACACACACACACACACACACATATACTTCATTCAAATTCATAGTGCTGCTTTTATGACATCTCTTCAATTAAAATATGGACAATTACATTTGTAAATAAATATGATAAAATATCAGTACCTTTTTTATAAATACAATTTTTTATAAAATATAGGGATTATATCAAATAATTTTACATTTTGTTAAAAAAGCTAAATTAGCAAACATTTCTATTTATTTCACTTAACAACTTATTGGCTGCTGCATCATCATTCTGCACATGCTAAACTTCTATCTATATATGTTACAATTCAAAAGTAGATACACATTGTTCTACTTCGGCTTCCACCATCTTACCCTGTATTATTTTTAGTTTTATTTATTTATTATTATTATTATTATTTATTTATATATTTATTTATTTATTTTTGTCACATGCATCCATTTGCTTTCTGAATAAGAGCTTTTATTAAATAAATTAAATAAATTCAGATTGTGGTCTTAATATGACTGAAGAATTGGTACGAGGAACATAATTCTGGTGTAAAAAAAAAAAAAAAAAAAGTAGGAATAAAAAATAAATAATTTACACAGTAATAATATTATTGGAAAACAGGCATGTCAAATGTCAAAGTGACGAGGGCAAGAAATTCATCCATGTCTTCATATTCATCCATGCCAAGCTCAACTGTTTGAACTACAGGAACAAACCTATTGCTGCAAACTTTGCACTGACCTTAAACTTCTGTTTGTGTCAGGCTGTCAAGCTCCCTTCAGTATTTTCTCAGAATTTCAGTAACAAGAATCTCTGTCTCTGTCTATTATGGTAGACACTGCACAGATCCCCATGGGAAATATAGTGCTGAGTGGTGAGGGACCAGGACATAAACACATGGATGGGGAAGGCTAAATTTAGTTCTTCTGAGGTTGTACATCTTTCCTGGTGGATAAACTACCACTTCTGATCATTGGTCATGTCTGACATTGATTAGAAATGAAAAAGAGTAACATGATGTTGAACAGCTTGTGCTTTCCCCCCCTTTTTTTTATCCTTTTTTTGCCCACTGACATGTGGTACTCTCTGCATCTTCTGCTTTTTTCATATATATTTTTTAAATCGTTTCTCACTCTATTCAATTTTGTGTGAACTACTACCTCACTATGAAGAGTTTAACATGTCTCTTGAAAAACGTTCTGTTACAAGACTGAACAGATGCTGTAACAACAAATGTAAACAAAGAAAAAAAAATCAGCTGTGTATTTTGATAAAATAAAATTTGATTTAAAATTTTAAAAACATATTTTACATTTAATTTGTATAACAATATATTGTTATACATTATATTTTACAAAATATACTTTATTAACTTTATAATTAATTATATTTGTTATACTAACATATTTTAGTATTAGTATAAAATAGCAAAAGGTAAATGAATAAATACAAATAAATTAATAAATAAGTAAATGAATGTTACTTTAAAATTGTGTTAAACAGCGTATTATAATTATCATTAACACATTAACTTTGGCAGCCCTATTACTTTTACTTTGCATTGTAATATAAGTGCATTGTAAACACACATATAACAGGAAACTAGTACACCTGTATTGTTTAAAATCATAGAATGTACACAATGTTTGTGCAAATAATCTACACAAAGTATATAATGAAGCTTGTTGCATGGGCTGAAAAGTATTATAGATGTCCTTTGGCTGTAGTAATCTTGCCCAAAACTGATAATTCACAATCCTTTCATTCCTTTTATCATGCTTGTGTCATTTTGACCCTTGGCTAAATTTTCTAAATGAAACCGAATAATTGTGATAAGACTAATGTGATGGACAATGCAGTAAAAATAACCATAATTAGAGATCATGCCACTGTGGAAACAACTGGTGAAAGAATTATGATCATCTACGGCATCTATCGTCCTCGCACATCTGTTGCCATAAATCTGCTATTCAAATTGAATTTGCGATGCATGTGATCTGAGAAATGAATTGGACCATCTTTTGCCATTTACCAAATGCCATCTGTACGGTTCAAAATCGCCAGCCTTTAGATGTGTAAATTTTTCCTCAGAGACGAGGTAAATCACTTTTCTATCATCCCTCTAGAAAGAAATTTTTTTGCTTGGAATTACATCCAAAAGGAAATATCAGCTCATTATAAAAGCCTGTCACTTATGAAACCCATCGGAATCTGTTTCCTTGTCCGTATCTGCATCTCTGCTCATGCATTCATTTTTATATGACCTATTCCTCTAACTATAAAACTGGGTGATTGTTTTAATCCTCCTGTTGTAGAGGGCAATTTTACTGTGAGCTAATAAAATACAAATTCCATCTGCAGAAACGCTGACAGATTCCCCTTTAGGACAAATGTGCTCAGCATGCTGTAAAAATCCATGATAATTATCTTGCAATATTAGCTTTAGCACTGGAGGACACTCCGGGAAGCTTGTACTGTGTGCTGTTCTAATTTCAGGTCCATGCTTCTATGTAGTCTTCAGGGAGCAAATACATATGGTGAATGGAATGAATACGCATGCAACAGCAAACAAAGTGGAGCGAGTTTAGCTCCTGATGAGCTCAGACAAACAATTTTAACCAAAACCAATTTATTATAATGAACCATTTCCTCCCAGCAAACCTCCAGCGAATTATTGGAGCCACCAATACAATCTTCACTGAATATATATATATATATATTTTTTTTTTTTTCTTCAAACTGCTGAATGAAAGGAAGCTGCATGGACTTCGAAGAGTGAGGAAACACAAGGAAACTGAAAGGAAGCTAAAAGGAACTTAAGAAGCTGAGGGACAAATGGAAGCTGCAGGGACAAACGGAACTTCAGATGTGAGGAAGCAGAGGGGATATACTATAAGGAAGCTGAGATGTAAGAAAGATGAGAGAACGAAAGAAGTCTAAAGGCACATAGGGAACTAATGGAACTTTAAAAAGGTGAGGAAAGATAAGGAAGCTGAAGGGACATAGAGGATCTAAGAGACATAAAGAAGCTGAGGGGACTTCAGGAACTCGAGTGGATATAATGAAGAGGAAAGGACATAAGGAAGCCAAGAGGACTTTTGGAAACTAAATGTAAGCAAGCTAAGAAAGGACATAAAGAAGCTGAAGAGACTTTAAGGAAGCTAAGGGAATGTAAGGAAGCTTAGAGTACATAATGAAGCTTAAAATACATAAGAAAGATACTTCAGGAAGCGAAATGGAAAAGATGTCATGAATGAAATCATGAAGCTAAGGGATAAAAGGAAGTTTTATAATGACAAGAAATGTTAAGGTACTTAAGTCAGCTAAGCAGATATGAGAAAGTAACAGTTACATTACTATATACAGTGAGGAACACTCTTAAAAATAAAGGTGTTTCACGATGCCATAGAAGAACCTTTTTTTTTTTTTTGGTCTAAATAGTTCCATGAAGAACCTTTTACATGTGAAGAACCTTTTGAAGGTTCTTCAGATTATAAAAAGGTATGAAAGAGATGGCTTTGACTGAATGGTTCTTTATGGGACCAAAAATGGTTCTTCTATGGCATCGCTGTGAAGAACCTTTTAAGCGCCTTTATTTTTAAGAGTGAAGCTGAAAGGATATAAAGATTCTAAGGGGATGTTAAGAAGCTGAGGGGACATGAGGAACTTAAAGAAGTTTAGAGGATGTAAGAAAGCTGAAAGGATCCGGAAGCTAAGGGGACACGAGGAAGCTAGGTGGACATAAGGAAGTTGAAAGGACATAAAGAAGCTGTGGGGGCAAAAGGAAACTGAGGGGAAATGAGAAAGCTGAATGGATATAATCAAGCTGAAAGGACATTATGGGAACTTAAAAAGATACAAAGATGCTAAGAAAAAAAAAGGCAATTAACTACACAAAGTTGAGGAGATGTAGGGAAACTAAGGCAAAAATAATTTTAATTTTTGAATACTGAAAAAAAAAAAGAGCGATAACCTTGCAACCACACAGAACACCTTAAAATGTAAAGCATGATGTTAAATTGTAATCAGTGTCCTTTTGAGTATCACAGCAGGTTTCACATGAATGAACAGCCCTCACAGTTTCTTCAGGAAATGTATAATAAAACTGTAGTTCATGATTCTTATGTGAGGAATTGTGATCTATATTTTATGCTTCTTCCCTGTGTAGAATGTAAAAGTACAGGGTGATTTTACTACTCTAATGTATCAAAGACCTAAGCAGAACAATAATATGAAAGAACATATATAGGCTACACTTAACCTCACACAGAGCACGAGAGACAGAGAGAGCGTTACCTCTACCCTATAATTGCATTCATCTTCTAAGGTCACCTGAGGCTATCAGCAACCGGGTGGAATGTGCATTACAGGAAAAACCTTTTACACTATTAATGTGGGTCTCTGCCAATACAGATAGATACAGCTGTTAGAAATCATGCACACTAGAAACCACACTATTTTCCTGAACTCTGCTCTAGAGGTAGAAGGCAGGTGGTGGAAATATCCAGCTTTTTCAGTTACATGTGACTGTAATGGCACAATGGAAAACGTGTAATTTGCCTCAGGTCTCATGTGAACCCTGAACCTCTGCTGTGGGAATAACCAGACTGGTGCCATTCTTGTGAAAAGTGAAGTCAGAGAATGTCAGGAATTCATTTCAGTCTTCAACTTCCTATTTTTGGCAGAAGAGTAATGGCCTAGAGCTTGGTTGACAGGGTGGAATGGGGCAAAAATGGAAGAAATAAAAAACATTTAGTTGCTAGCACTTGGCAGGCGAGATGAAAGTTGTGGATCTGAAAAGCCGTTAACGGAAGTGAAGTGAAAATCTGGTGGTCAAGTTCTAGATAATTCACACTCTGAAGTGTAACTGGACATGTGCTCTTCTCAGTTCCAGTATAATGGAATGTGACAGCGCAGCACCTTCAGCTGAAATTGATTTTCTTTGAGCACCTCTAATATTGCCATCAGTCCTGAAGAGGGCAGAAGAGGCTTCATTTGAAGGCATGCGCTTAAGCATTGGCGTGATGCCGTCTGAACCCTGAGAGAGACCAGATCATCAGTTTCTAGCAATTTATATCCTCAGTGGTGGCATTCAGAAAATGGCTTGAACTTCAAAAACCCTCAAAAGGAAAATTATGTAGGAAAAACTCTGGTCTCGCCTCACAGCAAGAAGTTCCCTGGTTTGAGTCCCGGTGGAGTCATGAGACCATTCTGTGTGGAGTTTGCATTGTCTTCCAGTGTTAGTGCTCTGGTTTCCATCCACAATCCTAACAAATGCAGCGTAGGTGAATTGAATACTCTAAATTATCCAGTGAGAGTGTAAATGTATTAAGGACAAGTGGTTTGGAAACAAAATAACAAAATAAAAGTAGTATTTGTATGATTTGTACTTCTAAACACTTCTAATTTGAGCCATGGAGGATTGGTTAATGCATAGAGATATGTTGAGCCCTTGTGCTTGTATGGGTGATGCAGGTTCGATTCTGGCATGCACCATATCCTGTTCTCAAATACAGATAATTGCAAATAAATAAAGTAAATACATGCAGCTGACTTTTTGTCAAATAAAATACAACAAATTATAAAATAACATATTGTTGACTATTATGAAAAAATGTTTGCACTCATATGAATACCAGATTTATGTTAGTATGGGACAGATATGTAAAACAATGGGAACAATTTTTAGATCATTAATTTGCGCTTAATTCTGCAGGGTTGTTTTTATGCTCTAATACAGCCTTAACAAGTGAGACATTTTATGCTACATATGACAAACATGCCATTTGCATGTCTGAAAGCTATTGTCCCGTCTGGAAAATTCACCATGCCAGTAATGCTCTGACAATACCCTAAAAAGCATTCCCAGCAGGCAGCAATAATGAGCCGGGAATAGGACTGTATGTCAAAATGACATGGGGCATAAAAGTGCTCCAACCATTTATGTTTAGTTCTGAACAGAGTAATCAAGCACAAGCCCGTTTTGAATAGAAGGCTATGCAGTAAAACGGAAGACAGTCTTATCTTTATGATGTAGGGTCAGTTATGCTGGTACATACAGCCTATGGTTTTTCCATCTGAAGACATTTCTTTTTTCCTATTTATTTATAAGGGGCCAATAGAAAATATGTTATTTGTGATATGTTTCCATAGGCTCCAGCATCCCTTCAATCCTACATAGGACAAGCAATTTGGAGAATGGATTGATGGATGGATATGTTTCCAAATTATTTAACCCAAGAATAAAAATTCTGTCATTATTTACTTTTCCATGTTTTTCCAAACCCATGTGCTTTCATTTTGTCTGTTAAGCACAAAAAAAGTAATTTCTTTAAAAGAACTGTTTTCTTTGCAACATAGGCACCAAAAATAGCACCTACATAAAGAATCGATCAATCAGTCAATTAATATAGTCACTGTATATTTTAATATATAATTAAAATATATATATATAACTTGTAATATAAAATGCATACAGTTTAACAACAACTTTTAAGGTTCTAAGGTGTTTCATAAATATTTTAAAATGTATCTCCGAGGTATCCTGAAGGTTGTGCCTTTTATCAACCATTATATATTTCTAATAAACTCCATAGTGGTTTGACAACATTATGGAAGTTCATGTTGTGAAAACCAGTCCTAGCACATAAAAATAAAAATCCTCTACAACCAAACAAGACTTTGAAATATACCTTGATTGTTATCTGTGGTGGTGTTCATTCTCATAACCTTCTTCCAATCCTTGAAGGACATTTCTTGGAATGCGAAGATGCAGAAACGTAAATTCTCTCTTATGTTCTATATACAGTATGGCATAGAAACATTGGCCAGGTAATAAAGAATGTGTACTTAGCCAATTTTCTATTCATCATAAAGACATAACCATAAGAGGACAGTCCTCTGAAGAATGAACATGTTTATACCAGTCTGAAATTGTCATCTGAAATTTTCTCATGTTGAAAAATAACATGACACGTTGTGTCAATCACGTTTACACACTGTCTCAGAAACCTTTGTCTGTAATAAAAAAAATATTAGACCAGGTTCGATTTTCTGCATTTTTGCATTCACAGTAAGCATCGAATATGAAGAAAAAAAAAAAAAACATAAAATTTTCGGACTCAGTGTGCAAGAACCTTTAGACTTGCTATTGCCAATAGATACACAGACGCTCTGCTGTAAGCGTGTAAGTTATGCTGCTGCTGCATGAATAGACATACATTAATCCCATAGCTGATTGAGACAGGTGGAGCTGGGGAGGTGGAGGGTCTCATTGGCTGCAGAATCAGCAGAGGCCAGTCAGTTTATTTACAGATATGATTGCTAGCAGATGTATGTAAAAGAACCAATCAGTCTGCACTATCTAGAGTTTCATGACATTTCAGTCTAATCTCTGAACAGTTTTGGCAAGTTAAGTATGGACTTGCTACTGTCAATAGATACAATATAATACAATACAATACAAAAGATACTGGTTGCTTGACCATATATTTTAAAAAACTATTGCCTTGATTTATGTGTGCATCAGTTACTGAAGCTCAAGGTTATTAGGAAGCCATCCCCTTTAACCATTGACCTAATCCAGCTATCTGAGCCTGTGACAAAATTGCTCAAACTTACCTTGTTAATAAAGCTTGTAAGTAAAATATCAAGTTGCAAGCTGATAGAGATAGGAGAAAATAATCAATTTTATTTACTTATTTATTTTATTTAACACAGTGTTCCGAGAGGCCGGTCCAAAAGAGCAGTCATGTTGACTCAATGTGAACAACCAACAAACCTCAAGGTGCACATTCTGTCTCAGCTGCATCAGCCTCCAGGAAGAATGCGTAGCATAGCTTAAATGCCACAATTTAAATACATAAAGATTTGTGCTGCGTGAATCTAGTTGTTTTCTCTATTATCTTGAGTATGATGCCTGTTTTGCAAGTAATACTTGCAATAGAAGGCTGTGCAGTAAATTGGAAGACAGTCTTATCTTTATGATGGAGGATCAGTTATGCATACAGCCTGGTTTTTCCATACAATGCTTGGGTGTATCCTGACAGCAAAGTTGTCTTCCTACTGCTGCTGTGTTGTTATTGATTCAAAATGCATGTTTTTATGCTAGCTTTGCTTACATGCTTAATTAAATCCTTGCATCATACACACAGCTTGCTAAAAATTGAATATGATTTAAATCTTATTTATGATTGCTTAATTTAGGCACCAATAAATGCAGATCATGCTACTAGTGATGGGCGCTTTTGAAACAATGCTTCATATAGTATATATAATTATATAGTATATATCATATAATTTACAAATCTGAATCAGTTGTTCAGAGCTTGTATCAAACTCACCAAGTCATGTGATTTCAGTAGACAAGGCTGTGTTAAATCATACTGTTTTGAACTTTTGTTTTCTTGATGTTTTTTTTTTTTTTCCTTGGAATTTTCCCATCAGTACATGTTTTGTGATTTGAAAAATGATAGACCACTTACTTATCTTAAGATGCTAAATTTTAGAGGAACTCTGAAAGCATTGAACCAGACTATTTAAATTTTGAGTAAGTCAAAATGATGTTCTGTCAGATTTATACAATGCAAACACCACCATAGCACTAACCTTGAACTGTGGGGGAAGAGAGACTTCATTTTTGTAATTTTCTGAAACATTTTAGTGGATACACTCCTTCCCCTCACAAACAGCCTATAAACCTCTTTCCAATTATCCTTTACACTGAAGCACCATCATATCTCTCACATTTTCCTTGAGAAGTGAATATGCTGTCTCTTTACATGGCATCCATCTTTTGATTCATTTCCTCCCGGTCAGCCTGAATGCACCAGTGTAGATATCAGTGCTATCACATTCACACTCATCAGAAGAATCTATAACATTAAAAACCTTCACTCCCTCCTAAATCCATTTTTTTTTTAGTGTAACTGCACAAATCCTGTCCACAAACAGATGATACCGAATAAAACATTGTCTGATGGCACTGATGGCTTATTATATTAAAGATCATTCTACATACACTAATGTGGCTGGAGGAGGGTGAGACTCACATGAAAATGTGCCAAATAGCCATTTATCATTACAAAAACTTTATTTTATTTGCAGACAAGGGCATCTCAATGACAGTAACACACATAGCACACTTTCAGGAAAACCCCTTTTGCATTGAATTTTAACTTGCTTATTTTGTACGTGCATGTACATTTCTGTGCATATATTCTTTGCAGAAAACTAGCTGTGTTAGCTGTGCCCAACAGAAATTTCATCATCACTATGCCAAGCCATTAAAGATACTACATTCTGAACAGATTATTTTATATTGCAAACATAATTTGCCATGATGAGGCAATGTTTTAATGATGAAAAAGTGTCATATTTTCTGTGTGCATTGAGTGATTTAGATTAAACTTGAGCTGTAAGACTAAACTTGCTTAAACTTGAGCTGATGGTTTGTCATGGGGATTGTTCACATATATGTGTGTCACTTACAAAAGACTTTGAAATACTCATTTTGTGTGCAAAAAAGGTTTATTATTCTTTTAAATGTAAATGAAAAGTAAATGTAGAATATTAGTGTAACACATCAACATTTTGTCATTTGTAAACCGAAAAATAAATAAATAAATAAGTAAATAAATAAATAAATAAAAATATTTACAGATGTGACATATTAATCGTGAGACATAACTGACACAAAATTCTGACAAAAACCCTACGCTATGCATTCTCCTACCATATGGTGCTGCTTGAGATTTCATTTGGAGAAGCATTATAGCTAATAAATTTATTATCACATGAGCAGAATGTAAATGTATTTAAAACACTAAGAGTTTCCATCCGTGCAAAGTGAAAGAGATCAAAAAACAAGCAGATAGGACACCAAAAATTCAGGTCTTTATTTTCAATTGAAATGATCGGACCAGTTGAAGTTGTTTTAGATTTTCTTTGATTCAGGAGATACTTTAGCATCTGAGCATTCTCCTGTAAAACAGTAGTTAGAAGTTAGTGAAAAATTCAGTTATTGTATCAGTGACCATCAGGATGGATAAAACATACCGTTCATTGGCAATATGGCAATGTTTTCCTCAAGGATGCCAGTGTCTAGGGAGAACTGCTTAAACTTCTCCTTCAAGTCATCAGTTATTTTCCTGGTACGAGCTGTGACCGTGACACATTCAAAGTCTGTTTAGCATTGTTTTATGAAACCATTTTAGCTATATTGTGTAACTGTGTAACTTACTGTGGAGTTTGTTGAGAATCTCGGATTCCCCTCCCTTGGTCTTAATGGTGTAAACAATAGCATACTCATCAAATTTGGCATCAACCACATGCATATCATTGGAATTTCCCCAATCTGATAGAATCAGACACATTTAGGCTATAGAAACAGAAGTATGGATGATAAAAAGCAATCTGACAACAAAAACCAAAAGACGTACTCTCGTTGTCGAAAGACAAAGCGTCCAGGAATCTTAGTTTTCTTGGCAAGATGATGCACCTTGAAGCAGGAACCATCACTCCTAAGAAACAAGTTCAGCAATTAAAATTCATTCTTTTGTAATTATGAGAACATTCATCAAGACTCTTCTTTTTTAACACTACAACAAAGCTAGCATACTTTAGATGACTGTAACTGAAGTCAAGGTCTCCGTCTTCAGTAGGCACCATTATGGCAGTTGCCATCTTCATGTCAGCCTTGAGATGTGTGACAAACCTTTCTGCATTTGTAGCAAAGCCAACAAGATACCACTTTCCTCCCATCAGTTTTTTTTTTTTGAAAATTTAAACATAGTAGGTGATAAATAACATGAGAAATTCCCCAAAACTCCCTGATATTACAACACTCAAATTTTATTTTACAGTAAAATTGCAAGGTAAATGCTATTTTTTTTTTCACCTTTTCCAGGTCGAAGTCTGGCATAGGCATGACTTGAGCAGAGATGAACGCAGCACAGAGCAGAATGCACAGCGTTTTCAATACAACAGTATTGAAAAAAAAAAAAAAAAAAAAAAAAGATCCAAACTTCCCATCACTAGTTGAAACAACACTTTCTTCAAAATAATGAACTTACAAAAGTATCATACTTCAAACTACTGATTGCCTGAGCTCTGTTTTCTAAACCAATTTTAAAGCAGTCCAGGTCAGGAAGCATACATTTAGATTATTTAATCCGTAGCTTTACTAACATCCCTTACACCAGTTTTCGTCTACAGCTCTGTTCACAGCCGTCCATGTTGCCAAACATCGATTTGGATGACGATTCAGGTTTATCATTAACTGCTCCACAAACCCACACATACTCATGTACACAAAAACAGACCTTCAATACAGTGGTATGCATAAATACAATATATCATAATGCAACATTACAGTGCACAGGAAAATAATGACACCCGAGGGCACAAGCATTGAAAGTGCAGTTCTTGGTTGGCAACTCTCTAGGTGCTTGTGTGTACATTAGTTAGACAGGCAGAGGGCATCTGAGTGTGTGAGTGACAGGAAGTGGGTTGATGGGCAGTAGTGTGATAGGAACTGACAATAATTTGATTCCAGCTGTCTGAGGCATCATGACCTGGAGTCATGCTGATCAGATTAGGAAAAGGACACCAGCAAACTTCTGAAAATCTATGACTTCATCTCTCTGTGGGAAGGATGTCTATTTAGTCATTGCGGTTGGGTATAGTAACAGAAGACATCCTCTCTCCTCACTTTCTCTTTACTCCAACCCAGGCTCTTCTGAAATACATGACACGGACTACATTTTTGCAAAGCTGCAAAAACATACCTATACATTTCACTCCAGTTTCCAGCGGAAAAGAACACTAAAGGCAGTAAAACCCCAAAAACTCTTCCTTTTTATACAAATTATGATTATTATCGATTAATAAAACCATGTTTTTGCATGGTTTCTTGTTTTGATCCTTAAAATACATTTACCATAGTGCATTATTTGTAACCAAATACAATTTGATGTTTGCATCACATAATTCACTCCATATATATGGCTTTTCTGCAGTATAGCAAACTTGCTTGCTAGCTCACCCAGCACAGCCTTGCACTTGTGATGTGGAGAGTTTGGGTACGAGGCCAGTGAAACACTAGTCATGATAAAAGGGTTTAAAGACTCACAAAAGCAAGCTTATATTAGCATACTTGCTTCAGTAAATGCATTTTTATATCTTGCTTGTCTTTTGCGCACACTAGGTGGTACTCTCCACTGCTTTATTGTCCAAGGTGGAGAGCATTTTAAGTGGTTGTAATGGGGTGGAGGGAGGGAGGTATATGTCTCATTGGGGACATCAGGTAGGCACCTTCCTTCCTTGGTGTCCCCCTCTGCTTTTACCCCTATTCTGTTGCCTTTGTTGTTACGGGCCCAGACGATGATCCTCCTCTTAATCCAGAGCTGTCAACTCACATGTTGCAGCGGCACTGGAGAGCACCATGACAGCTTGCTGTTGGGCTTGGCCTTGAATTCCTAATTCCTTAAGCATCTTGATGGCAGATCTACCTGTGAACTTTCGGCAGCCAACTTCAACTGGGCAAACCTTTGCTTTCCAGCCACGTTATTCTGCGCTGGCTGCCAGCTCAGCATACTTAAGGTTCTTACATTTGTAGGACTCCTCAGCAGCATCCTTCCAGGGCACAGTGAGCTCTGTGATGTACACAGTGCAAATTGTGGAGAACCAAAACTGGACCAGTGTCTGGGGTTTTCACTTTGACCTCCCTTGTCCCTCCGACCACAAATGCAAGATCAATGCACTTCATTGGTGCACAATGGCATAACAGACGAGGCAGACTGCAGAGAAGCAATGCATTATCCTTTTTTAAAAATGTACTCACAGCCATGTTTTTTCATGACTTGGGGCTGTTTAATAAACCTGCATCTGCAATTGTGACATAGTGAGTGTATGTAACATGTAAGTTAAAGAACCATACCACAATGTCTTGTTCAAGATAATTTTATTTGTTGTTTCTTTTCACCTTTTTCAGTCACATGGAAGGTGCACATTCCAGTGTGACTGATGTTTGTTATTATGGTGTTTTTCTCTCTCTAAATAAGAAAAGGTAAATGGAAATTAGACAAATATTGTTTGTTTGATAATTATGATTCTCTTTGTCTTACCTTTCCCTATGGAGCTTCCTAGTAGGAGGGGCCGGCCCGCAAACAAGAAGCCATATTTATTCCATCCATGGGAGGGGAGGAGCTTATTGACTGAGAATGTTATATGAATGTTATCTGGGATGCATATCTTTTGAAATGCTCATTGGTTTTCGTGATTAAAATAGAGTCTATTAAAGAAGATGCTAAGGCCAATGTTTGTATGATGATGTTGAAGATCATGTAAATTCTCAAGTGAAGTTTAGTCTAATTAGATTGTAACTGAAAAAGGATCATCATTGGACCATTTGAATTTGAGGGGAGGAGCCTCCCTTATAAAAGCCTAACTGTTTGGTAAAGAAGAGAAAAGAGGGGGACAAAGCTGAGTATTAGCTGGACTAGTAGCCAATGGTTTCTTTGTCTATATGTAAAGTGTCAGTCCTTTGTGTAAGTTTTCTTTTTGATTTTGTTTTATTTTGCACTTAGTTTTTTCCCCCCTATTTTTGTTTGGAAACATGTTGGATGACCTCTGTTCCATTGCTTGCTGCATGCCTGAAAAGACAGTTAAAGCAACCTCAAGAGACTTCAGAGTTTTGTGCTTGTTTTTGCTGCCTACCTTGCCACTGCTAAGAACGGCCTCACAACAGCAATGAAGGGGAAAAAAAAAAAAAAAAGTCTAATGGACGTCACCTGAAAATGTGGCAAATTGTACCCAGAGCAATGCATTTTAGATTTTGCAGAAATGTTATGCTGAGTTACACATCAGGTAAACTCCGCAATGAGGGAAGGCAAGATTCATATGTACTAGTAGTTTATTTAAATAATAATAACAATACTAATAATTATAACAAAAGAACAGAACATGAGAAACCAGTGCAACAAAAACCAGTCATGCCAACAAAACATCCATGTAAAGTATGAGTGTATAAAAAATCCACTGAGGGAGGCGTAGTGTAGAACCCATGTGCAGTTTATTCATAATCCATTAATGTGAACACTAACATAAATTGGCATAACTTGAGTCAACACTGAACAAAACTCACC
The DNA here is from genome assembly GCA_039654775.1 of Spinibarbus caldwelli. NCBI lineage: Eukaryota > Metazoa > Chordata > Actinopteri > Cypriniformes > Cyprinidae > Spinibarbus > Spinibarbus caldwelli. Next base: position 22,772,699 of record CM077250.1, read on the forward strand.
ATCAGCGATTACAGGAAACAATACACGACAAGCTAACATGGAAAACATGAGGGCTTAAATACTAGACAAGGGGAACACATGACAAAACCACAAATGAGCAGACAGAACTGAGAACTACATGGCAGGACAATAACCAACAAGAACAGGACACATGCAGAAGTGAACCAATCGGAACGTGACACATACACTTGATGGGATAACATGAGGATCAAGGGTTAAGTCTAGAAGGGATATGCATGGCGCTACTGGGCATGCACACATCAATACAGCGTAATTTTTGTCACATTGTTTTTTCATTATTGTAAGGGGTAGGTTTAGGGTTGGGGTAGGTGTAGACGTTAATAAAACACAGTCTAATAGGTAGAAAATTAATTTCATTGTTTGTTTCCAGTCGGATCTGTATCCCTTCTAACCACAACCAGGATCAAGATAAGCACATGACAAACCAGGACTAAACTAAAAAATAAAAGACACGAACACAAACAAAGCCCAAACCAACGTGACAGAGTGAAACACAATGGCTATATTTAAATTAAATAAGACACACCTATACAATCAAAGATAAACAAGAATAAATACAGGTTAAGGCTAGAAGGGATACGTATGGCGCTGCTGGGCATCCACACATCAATACAGCATAATTTTTGTCACACTGTACAACAATAATTTTTAGGGTTTTATAGGTTTAGGGTTGGAGTAGGTAGACGTTAATAAAACAAAATCTAATAGGTAGAAAATTAATTTCATTGTTCGTTTCCGGTCGGAGCTCTATCCCTTCTAACCACAACCATAAATACAGGAAACAGAAACCAGGCAAAAATATAAAAAATATCAAAATAGCTTCTTTAATACTCCACAGAAAAAAGACACTATCCCCATAAGTTTGACTAGTTAGTGTTGAAAAATGCATAGTAATGCACATCCGTAGGTTTGCCAGAGAACATGAATGTGGATTCAGTGCCATTCTTTGCGGACACATTTTGGACATCTGTTCACTGTGATGTTTGTAATGCTGGCAGGATCCCTGGACAACAGTACTGAGACATACTGTGAAATGTTGATTCTGACATTCACTGCATCAATGCTATCCAGGATTCTTCTTTCTTATAACCATCCTATGAATAATACCCATTCTCAGATTTAGTAGATAAAGCACTGAAAGAACATTGTCTCGCTTGCTTTCTTTTCATATCCCTCCAAGGACCCTTTGAGCTTTTATCGCAAAATGATTTCAAATGAAATGGGATTGTTTGCATCAAACCACTATTTTCTGAGGAAGTAAGCAATTGCTCTATACACAGGGGAGATTCTCATATTCTAATATGCTTTTCATATCAGGAAGTTGAAAATATTAGAAGATATATTGGCATCACTGTTGTGTCTGTATCCACTGTTTTTAAGGTTCCTACGCCCTCTTTGAATTTCTTCTACAAGATATCTGTGATTGGTTGAAATAGAGGATAAGGTTTAGTGATGGCGCCAAGTCTGGAACAAGAGAACCTTGCCCTCTCAGCCTGCAAATCTCTGTCTCAGTCTTACCATCTATCTGTCTCCATGTCAAAGTCCATTAATGCCGAGTCACTCTCCTCTAATCCAGCACTTGCCTGGCCAGCAGAAAGAGCTGATTACAGAATAGAGGAAAGGTTAATTGAAAGACATTGTTGTAATGGTATTGTGTCCAAGCAAAGCAACGGGAATGTTGATATCACTCTCCCCCCGCAGCGACGCTGTAATGAGTGACATTAAAAATAATTATCTAAGACACAAGCAATTCCCTCTATAAATTAGTAGTTAGCTTGTCCTTTCCTCCGCAGGGTTCTGGGCTTCTTCTGTTTAGGTCCATTAGAGTAATAGTCAGCAGCTCATTTACAGGACAAATTAGAGATACAACACTCTGATCAGCTGACCTTATGGATAAAGAGAAAGTTTATGTAATATTATTATAATAATAAGCTAACAAATAGGCAAGCGAATACAAAAAAAAAAAAAATCATTAATTTAATACATTAGTCCTACATATTAATTTATTCAAGAATACATATAAAAAAATGCAATGCATACATAATTACTTGCACATACCTCTTCCATGTCTTCCATGGTAAACATATATTAATAAAACCTAAACTGTCCACAAAGTGAATACTGTGCACATGTTCAGCCAAATTGTAAATTTTATGGTTTTGTAAAACTCATATGTATTCATGGTAAGACAATATTATGTTTACTTAATAGGCAAACAAAATGACATATTTAAAGAAATGTAAATTGTAATCTTTACTGACAATGACATTTAATTTTTTAAGCCATATGAAACCAACAATATATGAAATAACATAAAAAAAAAATATATATCAATTTATTTATTTTTTTTAAACTTGATACCTTAAGAGTTTAGGGTTTGTTCACACATTAAGTGAGCAATAGCATTTGCAACCCTATCTAATAAACATATGTGATTTGTTACTTATTCAACACATTCATCAGAAATAACAATGGCATAAATTGATTTTGCATTCGGTTGAACATTTTTCATATTTAAATGCTGAACATAATTTATCGGTAGAGACATTTGCATTGGCCATTTCATTCTATCCACGCTATGGGATTCCAATAATGAGGGAAAAAGTATGAGACATGGGGAATTAGGGCTTAATATTGATTTAAAAAGCTAGGCAGGAGAAAGAACATGAAAACCATCTGCCTTAGATTGGCTCTGACTGTGAGATCACCCCCAGAATTCATTACCGAAATTACATTAATGAAAGAACACTGATGACTCTGGCCAGAAATGGCAGGGTTCAGGTCATGAACATGAGCCCGTCATGCAGTCTTCTCATAAAGCAGAAGCAGAAATCATATAAAGAAAACCAAAATGGAAAGCGGAACAGATGAGAATTAAAACCAGTGCCAGCAGGAGACAAAAAAAGTATGGCCGAGCAAGACAAATCATGTTTTTATCATTGTAATTCCACATGCAGATACACAGAGTAGCTGTTGGTGTAATGGATCCTTAATCTTAACTCTGTACAGTTTTGACTTTGGAGATGGTCCTGTAATAACTTGAATATGTGATAAGGAATGGTAGAGGGGAGTGATGGTCTTTATTTCACATCTCTCCCTAGAACAACCATCATGAATTTGGTCCTCCTCATTTTATAATGCAAATCTCATTATCGAGATTTAATGGCCTTGACGGGCCTCGGTGGCCATAAACTAGACCTTAAATGCAAATTGCATTTCAATTGCACCATAAATCACTACTTTAATTTAAAAGTTCATAAACCTTCACACTTGTTGAAATGGGATTCCCTCCTCATCAGACAAATTAAATTTGAGATGGTAATTTATAAACATGTTCAAAACTTCAAAAATAGGCATTTATTTAAATAAAATTCTTGTAAATAATAGTACCAAAGCACAAATTTAAACATTTAAATGCAAAACTTGAACAGATCTTTTGCATGAAGTCCATTTGATTGAAAAAAAGCCATGCATATCATATAATTGTTAGTTCTATTCCTCAAATTTGATTGGCTGAGGGGATCTTTTTTTATTTTATTTTTTTATTAATTTTTTGCTTACTCTTATTGCAGGTTACATTGTTACGCCAGCAGGTGGCAGCAAGTGACTCTCTTTAAAGAGTGAGTCATTGAATCAGTCACTCAAACGATTTGATAAAAAATGCTGATTTATTCAGGAATGAAAGAAGTAAATGTCTTTATAAATGAGCCATTGAATCATTCACTCAACCAGTTTGTACAAAAAATGCTGATTCATTCAAAAGTAGCTGTGTATATTAATGAAACACTGTATTACTCACTTAACAGATTTGTTAAAATTGTTGATTCATTCTAAAAGTGAACAAGTAAAGGTCTTTATGAATGAGTCATTGAATCATTAATTCAAATGATTCATTCAAAAATGCTGATTCATTGTGTATCTGTATCAATCACCCATCCCAAAAATGCTGTTTCTTCCAAAATGAAAGAGGTCTTTATGAGTTATATTATTAATTCAAATGATTCAACATTTAACTTTAAAACTTCTGATTCATTTAGTAATAGGTTTTAATAAATGAGTCATTGATTCATTAAAAAAAACAAAAAAAAACAAACAAAAAAAAAAAAAACAGATCATCCAGGAAGGCCATGACTGTGTTGCTGGAAGATACACAACTTTAACTGTTTTCAGTGACAGAGCAAAAAAAGTAATCATACTGTAACTGCCAATATTGTTTTAAAAATCTAAAATTACTCAAAAACTCATTTATTAATTTTTATTAATAAATATTCCATGCGATTGCTTGATTACTAATAAAAAAACATTTATTATTTGTTATTAACAACAACTCTTCATTGTACTGAAATCACTGTAACACATACACTATATCGTGGCTTCTGATCTATTATCCTTTGGTGATTCTGTAAAGGGTCTCTAAAATATAAAACTGTACCATCTCAGTAAGAGTACTGTATCTCAGTTTACAAAAGGGCTGAAAATGATCCATAATACAACAAAACAATCACTATAAAATATGGACCCCTGACAGACTGAAGTTAAAGTTTCATATTCATTTGAAACCAACCTCATATATTTTTGGGAAGCCATGTCAAGTCTACACAGAGATATGGATTACAAGTGCATCAGTCAACACTGGCCTTATGGGTGCCAGAAAGGCTTTTGCCCAGCTGCAGACCTCCCCAGGGAGTGCTCAGGGAACGCTGTGCAACCAGATATCCTTTCCTCCCCTCACAGCATTCAGTCTCCAGCAGCTGGCCAACACCCTGGTGCCATGTAACTTAATTAAGCTGTGGATGGTAAATCAGAATGTAACCCGTGATCAGACAGGCTCAGTTTCACGTCCTGTTTTGTCCCTCCTGAATGGCCATAAATCTAATGGTGAATTAGAGTGTGAGGATAACATAAGCAAACCCACCGGAGATGAAGCCAGGCAGTAATTTGAGTGTGCACCTCTGTGACACTGGATCCAAACGATTTACTGTTAAAACAAAAAAAATAAAAATAATAATAAAAATCCCTTTTTTTTGAACAGGAAATAGCCTATTCCTTTTTGTAGGTTTGATGCTTCAATGCTACAATCAAACAAAAGGGAAGGTGCGTATCATGCCTGATGGTTCTAATAAAGTGCCAAGTGTAGCAATTCAATCCCAAAATAACACAAAAGGTATTTTTAATAATGGTTCAGCTGTTTTTGTCCATACTATGAAAGTCAGTGGAGTCCAAAAAGATATCCAAAAAGGACATAAAGTTAGCATGCCTTTATTCACTCTCAAAATCATTAATCAGTGCATGAGCAGACTATATTAAATGTGATAGAACAAACAATAAACATTACTGGTTCTTGAATGTCACATGACCAAACATCATGATATGTGAGAACCAATGATATTTGATGTTGGATGACTTTTGAAGTTCATGTTGCCATTTTAGATGCAGACTATGCTGAAATAATTGTTTGATTCTAATATGTCTTAAAACAAGACAATTGACAGATTTGAATTCCATTGAACTCCACTGGTGAAAATGGAACTTATGACCACATTTGCTTTTAGGAAACACACCCCTGGTTGGATTGGTTGACATTGGTGGTCAACATCAGCATATTTGACTATGCGTGTGTTGAAACAGATGTTTGGTTCTGAAAAAGTAAAATTCACAAAGCAAATCTTACTAACAAACTTACCTCATCTGAATAGGGACCAACAGAGTATTATATTTAATAGAATGACTCAAAACCATTAAAAATGAATCCAACATTTGTAAGACTAATACTGTTATCAATAGCATCAATAGGGACTATTATATTAAATTTTCTAAGACAGTAGGTTGCTGTAATAAGGCGGTCGAAATAGGTTTATAAGTGATGATGCAGTCAGATGGAAATATATTAGAAAAAAAAAATGTCTAATTTAATCTTTCACTCAACTGATTTGTTAACTTTCTATATTAATAAGCCATTGAATCATTCACTCAACAAATTCATTGAAAAACAGCGATTCAGTCCAAAGTAAACCTTATCGGTTCTTAAATGTCATGTGATGTGTGAGAACCAATGATATTGGCTTGGTTTACATTATACGTTTGTGTGAACATATTTGATATAGAATATGCATGTGTTAAAACACAGATGATTTATTCTGAAAGGATACAATTTGCAAAGCTTATCTTAAAATTGAACTTACGCCATTTAAATAGTGACATACAGTCTATTATATTCAACAGAATGACTCAAAAAACAACAGCAAAAAAAAAAAAAAAACATGAAATCTAACCCATTGTAAATATTTGTATGGCTTGAGACAGTATGGAAACGACAGCTGCTGTGAGCCATTTGCAGACAGACAGTGAACTTACTGGGTTAATAAGACTAATATTGTAATCAATAGCATATATGAGACTCATATTATATTATGTTTTTTAAGATAGTAGATTGCTGCAATGGCTGGAATAGACTTAAAAGTGATGATGCAGTGAGATGGGAATATATTGACTGAGGAGGAAAATCTAATTCATGAAAGGTGGCAGACTCATGAATTGACTTTATTGATCCACTTAGAAAACAGTGTGCATGGAGCAACAGACTGAAATGAAGAGAAAAATAGATATCTAAATCCGTAGAGGGCAGTATTTTGTTCACATTGACACATCTATTCACAGCCCTACATAGTTCTTATTTTCTCCAGTGTTCCTTCTTTATCTCCTTATTTCAGTGCTTGTCTCTATCCAATCCAGCTAAACCCTAACAGGATTCAGTGGCTGTTCCTTAATGCATAATTACATCTTGTGTGTCAACACGGCAGAAACAGCCTGTAAATATACTTTTATTCACTGCAGGGTCGGGAGAGTGGTCTTTCCTGGACCCGTGAGGTCTAGAATAAAGCCAGGGAGTCAAGGACAATGACCTCTGAGGTCAAGCTCCACGACCACCCCATGCAGGATCATTATAAAACACAATAAGCTGATACCCATAACCCCTTGGGGATTGGAGAGAGTTTGCAATTCTTAACTGAGACGCTTGGAGAAGTCGAAATGACAGCTAGGGGAACATCTATGGTGCTGCCTTCCAATGAGGTGGTTCATCCCTGCAGATCTTCTGGCAGCTGGAGATACTATATGAAGAGGCTGAGGAATTACCGGGGTGTCAGAATGAGTTCCCAAAGGCTGGACGTCAGACATCTGTCAGGCAGGTAAACACTGGATCAAAGCAGAACCTGGTTTTTGATGGTTTTGTAACGTCCAGAAGCTTTACATTTTGATGAAGGAGCTTATAGAACGCTTGTGTCAATATGGAATTTATGAACATGTTGTTGTCTTTGTGCACACAGATTCATATGCTTTGACTTAAGCAAAATATGACAAATATGGATAAAAGATGTAATTCTAAGAAATTCCATTAAATGGTTGGATGGTGAAGATAAAAACAAAACTGGGCAAAGCCATCCATAAAAAAACAAACTAATCTTTTTAAGAAGAAAATGTCAGCTTGCCCATATAAAGCTTGTCAGCATGATGCTACTCTGTGCTGGTGGTTGCCAGTGTGCATTGTTCTGAGTAGCTGCATTGTTATTGCTATTGGATTGGGAACCAGTGTTGTTATTGTTAATAAAAACAAAACTAATAAAAATTAGTTAAAAAAAAAAGAAGCTGAAATGAAATAAAATGTACTGTAAATATTTCATGAAACAAAAATAGAAATATTGCCTTGGAAGCTAACTGAAATAAAACAAGTTGAATTACATAAATTTACCAGTTTACTAAAACAAAACAAAACAAGATAATAAAACAAAACAAAACTAGAAGTGAAATAAAAATAAATTCAAGCTCAAAAATATCTATCTATCTATCTATCTATCTATCTATCTATCTATCTATCTATCTATCTATCTATCTATTGTCTGTCTGTCTGTCTGTCTGTCTGTCTGTCTGTCTGTCTTTCTGTCTGTCTGTCTATCTATCTGTCTATCTGTCTATCTATCTGTCTATCTATCTGTATGTCTATCTGTCTATCTATCTGTCTGTCTATCTGTCTGTCTTTCTGTCTGTCTGTCTATCTATCTATCTATCTATCTATCTATCTATCGTCTATCTGTCTGTCTGTCTGTCTGTCTGTCTGTCTATCTGTCTATCTATCTATCTATCTATCTATCTATCTATCTATCTATCTATCGTCTATCTGTCTGTCTGTCTGTCTGTCTGTCTGTCTATCTATCTGTCTATCTATCTATCTATCTATCTATCTATCTATCTATCTATCTATCTATCTATCTATCTATCTATCTATCTGTATGTCTATCTGTCTGTCTGTCTGTCTGTCTGTCTGTCTATCTGTCTGTCTTTCTGTCTGTCTGTCTATCTGTCTGTCTATCTGTCTGTCTGTCTGTCTATCTGTCTATCTATCTATCTATCTATCTATCTATCTATCTATCTATCTATCTATCTATCTATCTATCTGTATGTCTATCTGTCTGTCTGTCTGTCTGTCTGTCTGTCTGTCTGTCTATCTATCTGTCTGTCTATTTGTCTGTCTGTCTGTCTGTCTGTCTGTCTGTCTATCTGTCTGTCTGTCTGTCTGTCTATCTATCTATCTATCTATCTATCTATCTATCTATCTATCTATCTACCGCAAGACCCTACAACGGACAGTGAACACTGCCGCAAAGATTATCGGTGCCCCTCTCCCCTCCATCCTGGACATTTTCCTTTCACGATGCTCCAACAAGGCCACCAGAATCGTGAAGGACCCCACACACCCCTCTCACAACCTCTTCCAGCTCCTGCCATCAGGTAGAAGGTACCGGAGCATCAGAGCTCGCTCTGTCAGATTGCTCAACAGCTTTTTTCCCCAGGCTGTGAGAGCTCTTAACTCCAATCCCCCTGTCCCCCTCTGAAACCATGAACACCTCAGCCCTCCCACCCCCCAACTCATTAAAAACTGTTGACAATTTTACTAAGTGCAATTCTGAATGTGCTACACACAGGTGAGTGGGCTATACAAACCACCTGTAGTAACGCACTCATCCCACTATATACACACTAGACACTTTCTACAAACACTCCCTGCCACAAAGACTCTTAAGAAAATATGTCTATTTGAACATTGCACTACAAAATTTTTTTGCACTATGCACTGTCTCCCACAAAATCTCTCTTCTGCACAATAATTTAATGTACAAAATATATATTTTTCTGCACAATTTCATGTACATATATCTCTTTCGCACAATTTCATGTACAGTATTTATGTAAAGTTTTTGTACAGTCTCAGTTTGTGTATGTGTAGTCAACTAGGTATAGCAGTTATAGTATTTTTAGTATATGTATAGTCAGATAGTTAACTGTTGTATAGCTCTATTGTTTTTCCTATACTTGCATTGTTGTATGTTTATCTTAGGTTTAACTAGTATGTAGCACCGTGGTCCTGCGAGACACGACATTTCGTTCCACTATATGTCCACACATGTAGCAGAATGACAATAAAGCTCGACTTGACTTGACTTGACTTGACTTGATCCATTTATTCATAGAAAATTCAGTGTAAACATATTTTGCAATAATTGCTTTAAAATTGTTTATTTTTGAAATGACTCATCATTTGGAATTTAATTGCAGTTCTTTCTTTCTTTCTTTCTTTCTTTCTTTCTTTCTTTCTTTCTTTCTTTCTTTCTTTCTTTCTTTCTTTCTTTCTGTCCTCTTTATTCCCAAAAGTACTAAAAGATAAAATTGGCATAGTTAAATTCTTAAAAAATAAATTAAAATTCCCATCCTAGAGGATGCTTGCCTTCTCAAGTAAAATAAAATAAAATAAATAAATAAATAAATAATAAAAATAACAAAAAGCCTAGAGGTCTATAATATTCTGGTCAGTAGATACTGCATGGATAGAGTCCCTTTTTAGTATAAGATAAAGGACATGTTTGTTTTTCATCCAATTTATCATCTGGTCTGACAGAGGAAAGCCTGATCCTTTAGAAAAGTAGCAGCACACCTCTCCTCAACAGGCTTCATGATTTGATGTTTTATTGATGTCTGTAACACAAATTGTACTGGGGTTATTACAAATTCCTATTCTTTTAAATGAGTTGAACACCAAGCACTGCTAATATATATTTACTTGTTATGCCTCTTAAATTTGTAGTGTGTACTGAATATCTGCAAATCATATTATAAAAAGTGTTGTCAGTGTATCAAGAGATGAACACAATCTGCATATTTGCAATAAAACATTACATTACATTGTTAAAGTGTGTGAATAAACCTTGAATCATATGGCTCTCTACTGGCCAGTGTGTATTTCTATGAAGGCAAAACCCTGTGTGAGATCAATGGAGTTGTGAGTTGGTCATTTAAATCACCTGAGCTTATGTTCTTGAGCAAACATGTGTGCTGAGAGACAAAGGCTAAGAGATTTTATAGCCAGTGTTTTTCTGGATGAGGCCTCCATTCTAAACAATAATGACTTTTTAATGCGGAGCTGTGATTACGTTGTCATGGTGAAATATGGGGCCCTTGTGTGGCTTGGCGACGAGGGGGCCACACGTGAAATACTACAAAGGCATAGATTACAGCACCGACCTAGGTGAAGCAATCTTCATAAATTCAAATCTAATCTTTGTGGACCCTGGCCATGTCAAACTATGGAAGACTCTGTTGTTTTAAAATAGCCAATAGAAGATCAGACATGCAGATATGCAGACATGCACTGCTTACATGCATGGCACTATGTGGAGACAGAGAAACTGATTGAAATGTTGTTGAGGGAGAGTAGAAGATCATATTCACATCAGTGATAATCTAAAGGAGAAAAAAGAACTCTAAAGGAGAACTTAGACTGAAATAGAGGTGAAGAAATAATGTGCGAGGGGAAATATATGAAATGTAAATGACTGAACTAGTTTTTGTATTTTCTGCTAAAATCGTGCGTTGTTGAGGTTGCTAGGGTATTTTTTTTTGCTAGGTTATTGCACTATTCAAAACCGAATTGTGAATGTTGTTGATTGCAAAATCATTTTCTAAATTTTAAATGAGATTGAAAATGGTGCAAAATTGTAAATTGAATTTAAATAGGGGAAATTTGAATTAAAATATAATAATGTTTAAAGAAATGTGGTGCAAGAATTTATTTATTTTTTTTTTAAAATATTGCACATTTCATTTTCTCAGCATAATTTTTGCATAAACATGTTCATACACTAAACATATGAGTAGTGTTGTTATTGTTATATGAAAGTAAAATTATTAAAAAATTGTTGTGTTGTTTGTAATAAAGCTGAAATAAATTAAAAAATATATAATATATGAAAAAATAGCTTAATTAGTATAACATTAGAAATGTTGCTTCAGTAACTAACTGAAATAAGTTAATAGCTTAAAATAGGTTAAAACTGAAGCGTTGAAATTCCTAAAACTGAATTAAAAATAAAGCTAGTAAATAGAAAAAAAAAAAACAAGATCACATAACAAAATTACTATAACCTAAAATAATATCAAAATGAAAAATTAAAATATTAAATAAAAGCTAATTTAAAAAAAATCTCATTTTAAAAATGAATAATTTAAATGTCACCTATAGAAAAATGTGTACTGAATTATATTATATATATTTCACTATATTTCATAAATGATCATCAATTTTATGGACCATGGACGAAGAATTAATTGAAGATAATTCTCTAATTTAATGTATTTTATAATCAATATATTATAATATCAGTATTGTTTTTTTCTATTTATTATTATTATTATTATTATTTTATTTATTTATTTATTTATTTATTTTTAATAAAAGTTATAAAAGTTGAGGTTTGGAAATAAACTGGCATAATTAGTCAAGATAATTATTTAATTATTTAAATTTTGTTGTAAATTTTGTTTTGGACAACGCTAAACTTGGTAAATTAATATTCTTGTCATTCTAAATCAGATCATCCTAAGGAGTCAATGTCAATGCCCAATGTCTCTATTCTGATCTCTAGAACATCTTTCCTCATCAGGTTTCATAATTTGTATTTTTTTTTTTTTTTTTTCCTAGGGCATTTCTAAAAATGCACCATTGATGGAAAACCTCAATTGAGCATTGGAGAAACAGCCCACATGAGCAGGGTGGGGGTTGAGGATGTCAACTGCTCTGACAGCACCTCACGCTCTACCCACTGTCCATAACCAAGAGTGATCACCGTTTGATGGGTGAAAACTCCACTCCACGCTAGCCATTTCTTATTCATGTCACTGGCCTGTCAGCCAGGGTCCTTCATCTCCACAAACCCTACATGAGGAACATGCTGGCAAGACAATGATAAATAATGGTGGCATCATATCCACACGAAATATTCTTCTGTTAAGGTAGTGGTTCAAAAAGAATGAAAATTGTGTACATGATTTTGTGGTACATAATGTCATGCAATTCGTCACAGGTGTATGCTGCAGATAATCAAATGGAAAATCAAACTGTAACGCTTGTCCTACAAACAAAATATTCAGATCATACATTAACCTTTTCACCAACGAATACATCACATTAACCTTTAAGCAGTCAATATGTCATTATGTCCATTTATTATGAGACAAATCAGCACAATAGCAGCTTCATGACACATGCTTATACTAATTGTATATTTCGAACACAGTTTAGATCAATAATGAATAAAAATGTTTAGTCACACTTTTACTTTGGGGATACCAAGTCTACCACCAAGTCAAGACCATTATTCATTAACTATTAACTACAACTTTTACCTCAATTCCTAATTTGTTGCTTATTAATAGTTAGTTAGTAGGTTAGTTGTTAAGTTAAGGGATGTGGTAGGATTAAAGGATGAAATCCTTTAATGCAATATCTGATTTTAAAATTTGAAACCCATTTTAAAATCAGATATTGCATTACCATGGAAATGGTACATCAAAATCATGTTACAAAATGTTTTCGTTCATGAATTATAAAAAATTAAGTTTGGATAGTGCTCTTTAATTTCTATGTTCAAAAATGTGAGTGACAGTTAAGGGGTTAAAATAAAGTGTTCCAAACTGATTTAAAAGGGGTCATATTGTATATTTTTTGTGGTACATTTTAATTTTATCATTTATTTATTATTATTATTGTGTAATATTTTATATTTTTTTCCACCATTTCTATTACTGTTATGATTGTTTATTTATTTTTTGTTTTTGTTTTTTGCTGCTGTGTCTAATAAAAACACCCCCTTCACGTGTTCAGTAAGCAGCAGAGCTTTGTGATCAGTACTTCTTCCTTTTTTTTTTTTTTGCCCTAACAGACTCTCTGCATTACTCATACTCTGATAGAGTAATAAAACAGTCCATGCTGATGAGTGTTAAATATATTCTTTTGCCACTCACTGGGACCCTTTAAAGAGTTAGTACAACCAAAAATGAAAAATTATTTCATTAATTACTCGCCCTCATCCAAGAACTTTCTGACCCTCCATAGACAGCAACGCAGCTACTATGTTCCAGGCCCAGAAAGGTAGTGAGGACTTTGTTAAAATAGTCCATGTGATATCCATGTAATGCATGCGTCGTGGGTGCTCCTGTGAACGCGCATTAAAAACCTGAGACGGAAGAGATAAAAATGTTAAATAAAGTCATTACTTTTGTTTTCTTTGCGCACAAAAAGTATTCTTGTAGCTTCATAAAATTCAGGTTGAACCACTGATGTAACATGGACTATTTTAACGATGTCCTTACTACCTTTCTGGGCCTTGAACATGGTAGTTGCGTTGCTGTCTATGCAGGGTCAGAAAGCTCTCGGATATCATCAAAAATATCTTAATTTGTGTTCTGAAGATGAATGAAGGTCTTGTGGGTTTGGAACAACATGAGGGTGAGTTATTATTCACAGAATTTTAATTTTTGGGTGAACTAACTCTTTAAAGCAGAGCTGTAGGTGCTACACAGTCAAAAATAGTGTATGGTTTAATTAATTTTCTGTCCAACTTTCTCCTTATTACCTCATCCAGCAGCAAAATATCTAATGTGAGGAGGACACTAACCATGTGACTGCAAAACATGCACACACACTCATACTTGAATTTGTGGTTTACGGGGACTCTCCATAGGCGTAATGGTTTTTATACTGTACAAACTGTATGTGCTATTGCCCAACACCAACCCTACACCTAAACCTACCCCTTACAGGAAACTACTGGCAATTTTTGAATTTCATAAAACATCGTTTAGTATGTTTTTTAAACCTTTTGTTTTACGGGGACACAGGAAGTGTCCTCATAAACCATATTTACGTTGTAGTACCCATGTCATTATACACATTTGTGTCCTCGTAAACCATATATACCAGTACACACACACACAAACACACACACACACACACACACACACACACACACACACACACACACACACACACACACACACACACACACGCACACACACACACACACACACACACACACACTCAAAGACACACACATATTTTTCAGATGTCTTTTCCTGCACAAACATCATGAATTAATGAAAGGTGCAGTTGGCCCTCTGGAAGCAAGAGAAGAACATTGCATCAGAGAATTGTGGGACTAAGCCACCGTCTCATAAAACACTTTATCTCAAACATATCAGCATAGTCCCAGTTTGAAAAATACTGTAGCTGGAATTGGTTTTATTTATAGGCACAGATTGTTTTGACACTGCTTGTCTTCTGAATCTAGACCACTAGGAAATCAAAATGAATTCACGGTTTATTGCATCCATAAAAATTAACACTGCTGTTTTAATTTCTAAGTGAGCATCTTAATAAACAAACAGCAATAAAATGACTTGTTCTCTAATCATTTAACCTTTAGCTGTGGCCATTAGCCCTCCCCAGAGTCAAGCGCAGATGCTGAATGACTCTCATTGCTGGAATAATGTAGCCCTCTCATTAAAAAATCATACCAGCTACACATTCTCTAATAAAATAGCAAATCACATCAGAGGCACTATGACAGCATTACAATCTGCGGGAAGACTGTGAAAAGGGTTTTCCCCTGAACTGGGGATACAGTGTCTGTTTTAGCCATGGTTTCATTAAGTTGCCATGAAGGAACTCAGAAAAGTATTAAACACCATCTGAGAATAGAAAAAAATTACATTTACTGGTGACTAAAACAGCATGATTTGATTAACAATGCCTGAGAGTATGGACAGGGAGCAGTTGTGAAGAAAATAATAGATGAAGATTGGAAAATGAGATGAGAAATTGTTCAAAAAATTTAACATAAATGTAAGAATTCATTGAAAATAAGATAAGCTATACTTAAAAGCTATACTAAAGCTATACTAAAAAAAAAAAAAGGTTTAGTGCTTTCTACAAGTTAATCAAACTTTAAGTTAAAGCTCAGTTTTTTTATTTGTTGCCATTGTCACTTCAGTCATGTAGAAATTAGGGTTCTAGAAGAAAAAAAAAGTTCTCAAGAAGAAAAAATGTTTCATTATGAGTGAGATTTTTTCGACTCATTCATTCAAGCATTCAAACTTTCAAAACTGCTGATTCATTCAGGATACTATACTCTTACTATTTCAGCTGAATAAAGATATGGCAGATCTAGCAAGAGAAGAATTCTATTATGCTGTTTCAAATTCAGCACGTCTTCATGAGTAAGTCATTGAATCATTCATTCAACCAACTCATTCAATTGTATGCTTTATTTAGAGACGCTATTATGCCATTTATTCTGCTGTGCCTTTGTTTGTAATTATTTTATTTTATTTTATTTTATTTTATTTTATTTTGAGCAAAAATAGACAAAATCCTACAAAATGACACATTTACGCACACGATTTATCTATCACATTTTTAAATAACAACCTGAAAGTTAACTTGCTGGTACCACTGTATGAGAGACCAAACTGATATTTTATTACAGCATATTTGAAAATAAAGTAAACTTTACTCACATTATTCAACATTGTGTCACATATACGTATATACATATATATTGTTTCTCATATATATTCCCAAAATGATGCTATATGTTGTCTACATTAAATATTGTGGACTACATGTAGTTTCCTTTTAAGAATCCAAGGCTTTTTATCAGTTTTAATCAACTTCATATGAACAGCTAGTGTCAACTCAGTGTTAATATTAGTTGATCAGATGAATAAGTAAAGAAATAAGTATTGGCAGATTACAATCAGTGAGTACATCTAATGAGTTCAAGACTTTAATAATGTTGGCCAGTCAAAACAAAAATCTTAACATTAAATGCACAGCTGAACAAAGATGTGGAGGGTCCTGTCAGATCAGTCAAGTGAAAGTGAGAAAGAGACAGAGACAGAAAGAAAAAGATCCTGAAATGGGGGATCAAGAAAAGGTGGGGAACCGTGAGCTATTACCAGCCAAGTGAAAATAATCAGGACAGACGTGGTAACCTCAAGAACCGACAGGGGAATTACATGCTATAGTGCCTTTCCTCTGAACCCCTGTTTCAAATAACCACAGCCTCATTCCATGTAAGTGACCAAGAGGTTATTTCAAGTAAACCACTTGTGCAGAAAGTCATTTTGGATCCAACACTAATGGCTGGTCAATGGAAATACTTTCCCAGTAATGGAATTCAATCAATCAGATGAAGAAGCGACAGATCTTCGCTTATTTTTGGTATCTATTTTCATCATCCATTGAAGTATCCTCAACCTATGAGTTCCACCAAATGCATTCGGAGAGGAGACTCATGGTCTCTGGGCATTTGTTGATGTTCGTCTATCCACATCAAGGTGAACTGTGCGATGATGTCACCTCAACCCAGTATAGGGTAGAGTCTTACAACATGTGCCAGACTGGGATGGGAGCTTCCTTTTGTCTCCTGATACACCTAATGGCAAGCTGGCCTGAATATTTAAGTTACTGTAAGTGTTGGCCTGTCAGCTTGAATCAGCTCAAGGATGATGAAGAATGCTCACTGTCTGCTTCTCTGTGATACGCAGGGGTACATAGTAAGTGTATTGATGTATGTTGTTTTAAGGGGGTGTTCACTTGAGGTTGAGGTAGAGGTTGAGGCAGCCAGTCATCACTAATACAGACCTAGGAGAAAAGGAGAGATTTTATTTTATTTTTTTCTGGGGGTGCTGTAGAATAAAGGATGGTGGTGTCCAGATGGGTGTCTTTCGCAATCCAGATGTCTAAAACATGTCTCACAGGTGAGATAAAACCAGATTTAACTTCCTTGATTTAGATTTTAGAAAAAAAACCCCAAAAAAACCCTAAACTCTCAGAAAGAAAAGTGCAAAAATTGTACCTTTAGGGGTACAACAGCTTGTCACTGGGGCAGTACCCTCAAGGTGACACATTTGTACCTTCTTTACCCATAAAGGATTTAACCCTTTGACGGTACTGCCCCAGTGACAAGCTGTTGTGCCCACAAAGGTACAACTTTTGCACTTTTTTTCTGACGGTGTATGTATATTTAGACATCTGGTAGATTTAAAAATGCAAAAATGCAAAAATGCAAAAAAAAAAAAAAAAAAACATTAACAAGACTGATAAGCTATTTAAATGTCTAAGTTGGCTTTTAAATCCGATTGATTTATTTGGAAAACTCAGTATTGGGAGAATGACTGGTGGAAGGGAAGCTTTTTGAATTTAAAAATAATAGGAAAGTTTGATTGAATATAAATATAATACTGAATCACGGTTTTTATCATTCATTAAGACTACTACTTTTATTTCATTACTTGGAAAAAAAAATGAAATTAAATAAAATTTAATAATAATAAAAATAAACAAACAAACAAACATATTATTTTTAAGCAATGCTCCAAACATTTTGCATTTTCATTTAATTTAAGTAGTAAAATACCTAAAAATAGCAACTATACAGACACATTTAGACACAATAGAATGACTAAAACTATTTTTTTTTTTTTTTTACTAAAATTACTACTTGGTACAAAAATTACACTGCATTAAATAATTATTAGGCCAAATGTGTTTCTCAAATGGCCTCATCATTTATTCATGTATTTTGTTATTTTGTGTTGTATATGTGAATTTATATATACTGTATAATATGGTGCTTTGTGCTTGGTAAGATACAATAATAAAATTATTATTATTATTATTATTATTATTATTATTATTGAATTAGGGAAATTGGAGTTTTGTTTCATGCCACCCTTGAATATCATAAAGTCTGCAGATGTCATTAGATTCAAGGGTTAAGATTTAATGCAAATGCTTTGATTTAAAAACAAATGAATGTACCAACACACCTTCTCTGTGTCACTTCCTGCACAAAAGAGAAGGTTTCCAGTCTGGTGTCCTCATTGTGTTAAACTATCAGTATCGTTCCCCAATGGCCCGTGCCCTCTGAGCACCAGTGACAAGGACAAAGTAACAGAAATGGCACGGTGCCACCCCTGTCTGCCTGCCTCTGATAAAGAAAAGACATTATTAGAACCAGTCATTTATCTAATGTGGCAAACTCCATCTCAGGCTCTCCCAGTGGCATTACTTCCCACCAGAGTGTTCTCAATCATCTCTGCCACACATTCTCATACTTCATTTCAGATAGCTTTGTGTCGTGTAACGTTTAATTCAGCTTTTTTTTTTTTTTTTCCTCCTAGAAGTATTTCTATTCTTCGGTCAGTAGAGAGTGGGTGATAGCACTAATGAGGCTGTGATCGTGGATTGTGTGTGTGTCGAGGTGGCGTTCAGAGCGTGCACCAATATTGTGTGGTGGGTGAGAAGGAGATGACATCATCCTCTTCTGTATTGCTCATCATCCCATGTGTGTTTGTGTATGAAAACATTCCTGTTCAATTATTCAGTGCACCCCCTGCCCACTGGTACTGAGTTCTGTAATGATTTTATTTAAATGGTTGAACCGCTGTGGCTGGGGGAGGTAGGTTTAGAGGTGAGAAGCGTAACGGCGGTCCTGCTGCACTGTGGCACCCAATATAAAGCCACTTGCTGTTTCTCAGTAGTTACACAAAGTGTCATTTTTCAGGCAGTACTCCATAAAGCATGAGAGCCTTTAGTTCTCAAATTCTGCTGAGACTGACTTTTGTTTGTAGACTCAGAGGCCCAATAGTGTATGTACGCTCTTAGCATATGTATGAAAATAATAATTTTAATAATAATAAAAATAATAATAATAATAAAAATACTACTACTACTACTACTACTACTACTACTACTACTACTACTACTACTACTACTACTAATAATAATAATAATAATAATAATGATTCCAGAAAATAATGGAGAAATTTGATGGTTTAACCGTAAATGTTAAGTATGTTTTCTGAGATAATAAGAAGAACTGGTGTCTTTTGAAGCTCAAAAAGAACACAAGTATTAATTCCAAAGGTGAGTGGTAGTGGTGCATCACATATAGGATTTGTCACTGACTTTTAGCATTCAGTGTTGCATTTCATCCATCATTTTCTTATTATTTCTTGAAAAGTTTGGTTTGTACATTTAAATTAATGCATTTGGCAGATTCTGTTTTCCAAAGCAACTGTTGTTTGGCAATTTTTATGAGCAAAATCTAGTCATTTTTAGTAAGAACTGATGTGCTCTGGAACTTCACGTAAGGGTGAAAGATTTCTCCATGCAGATTTTTTAAATTGTTGTGTGGACTCACCATGTTGATCAACAGAAATCAAAATCTCAGTTCACAAGGGTTGTGGGCACATCACATTGTTGTATTTGGACCCATACATACTACCATCATTACACCACTGCTCCTTAGGTCTTACCAAACACAAGACACCTGTGACATAGAGCACAACCTTTACTCATAGAGAAATCATGAGTGTGACAGTTCTTCATCAATATTAATGAACTTTACAAATCCAGACCTGAATCTTGGTCACGGATAAGCCTGCTTTAGCCAAGTATACCAAGTCCTTTGTTTCAGTTGACACAATGTTCTTAGAGGTGATTATACTAGAGCCATTGAAAGATCTCGTTTCCCATCAATAAGAAGAGCCTGCATAAGACTCATCAATGTCAAGCATCTTTGAACACGCTTAATGGAACCCGTGACAAGTGGCCTTATGTGACAAAAGCATTAGAAAAGGTCAGATATGAGGAGATCCATCAGTGGAAATCAAAAGTATCTGTTCCTACTTGATGATGGATTACATGAAGTGTACATTGATGTGCACATTGCTGGCAGTATTATTGACATAGTCACCCAGTAGTTTACAGGAAAGGAAGGAAAGGATAGTTCACCCAAATATTAAAATTCTGGCACAATGAACTCCGTCTAAACATGAATTGCTTTCTTTATTATGTAGAACTCAAAAGCTATCTTGAAAAATGTTTCAACTGTATTTGTCCATACTATGAAATTGTTTTGGATTTCCATTGTATGGAAAAAAATATATATAGACACTGAGCAAAACATTTTCTTTCTGTTACACAGAATCAGAAAAATCACACAGGTTTGGAACAAGGTATAAATAGATATTCTTGTAAGGGTGATTTGAAACCGCAATCTATGTAAAACACAAGAGTATAACAAAAGCAGAACTTCATCATCTTGATGCAGTGTAATTTGAAAAATTTCCTGTCTCGTCCTTTCCCCCCTTGAATAAGGTAAATAGGACATAAATACAGAAAACTGTTTTACAAAAAGGTTAATTTGTCATTCAATGGAACTGTGAAGGAAAGCAAATTATTCACTGCTTTCATGTTAAGGTGGGTTAAACAAACAAAGAGCAAAAACAGCAGAGCCCCGTGATGACTGAGAAGACTTGACATGGCACAGCATGCGGAGACATTATGAATGTCTGAGCCATTAATCCAGAGATCCAGGAAACCTCTTGGGTTACGAGAAAAAGGAAGGTTTTTTGATTGTCTAGGTTATGAATCAAAGATGGCTTCCAGATGTAATCTCTGTTATTAGGTGTGCTCGCTAAGCCAAGCATTACTATTGCTCATACTGCCTCTGGTATGGACATAAATTATACATCAAATCACACACACTGAAAAAAAAATGTTGTAGAAACAATTTTCACTCAGAAATAACTAGTAACACATTGAATAAACATGATTTTTTGAAGTAGAAAGACTGAAATATTTAACTGTAATAACAGCCATATATCAATATCCTATAGCTACCATCCAAACATGATTTTGCACAGGCAACCACCACTTATGTTTTATTCACAAAGTGCAAGATTTTTTTTTTTTTTTTTTTTGGTTAATTTAGTTTTCATATATATTTAATTAGTTTATTATTAATTTACAATGAGGCAGAGTGGATAAACGCCACCTAGATTTTTAATTACGTAACTTTTGATGAGTTCAAGTTTTGAAAATCTTTGTATCAGTTAAGAAGGTTCTGGCACCAATGGACTCTTTAAATCACTCGACAAGTCACAGGTGCTCTAACAGTCAATCTTGAGTTTGTTATTATTATTATTATTATTGTTATTATTATTATTATTATTATTATTGAAACAAAGGATGCTCTGCAGTGAATGGGTGCCATCAGAATGAGAAAATCTATATGTTTATAATAAAAAGATCCATCATTAAAATGTTATAAACTTCAAACATTGCTTTCGGCTGCAATACGAGTCCTCTATCTATAATATTGCTTTCTCAAGTGAAAAAGCTGTCTTATCTGAAACAGGAGAGAAATATGCATAGACCAAGCACCATTCAATGCCTAATGATGCATTTGTTTCTTACAAACACGCAGCTTTTCACTTCATAAAGTGTTATTTTATGGACTGGCATCATGTGGATTACTTGTGGATTATTGTGATGTTATTATCAGCTGTTTGGACTCTCATTTTGACGGCACCCATTCAATCCACTCCATTGATAAGCAAGTGACGTAATGCTGAATTTATCCAAATCTGATATGATGAAGAAACAAATTCATCTACTTCTTGGATGACCTGAGGGTTAGTACATTTTAAGCAAATTTTCATTTTCAGATAACTATTCCTTTCAAACTGAGCACATTTTCCTTGATTTTATAGATTTTAAATGGACTTTAAAAATCTAAAGGACAGCTTTTATTTTGCTCACTGCAGTCAAGGGATTGTATAGATCTGTAAAAAGGCAGAAGACACAGATGCAGCATGGGTAGTGAGAGTGTTGCCTGTGCCCCGGGTAAAAACCTGCTCAGGTGTGAAATTGAAGATGAAACAGACATGCAGTTATAAGCATCAGATACAGCGTGGCATTTTGGTTAAACAACTGTATATGTTTATTGCACAATTATAGTAGAAAGCTTATTATAGGTATAGTTTTATTTTAGGAGCTTTATTTCAACAGTACATCGTTCAAATAATCTAAAATGCTGGTAAAAGTTGCAATACTCACTCCACTAAGTAATACGGTTAAAAAATAAATAAATAAATAAATAAATAAATAAAATAAATATTGGTGTAAAAAGCAAGAAATATAAATGCAACTAAAATAGACCACTCATACAACAATCATGTTTAAGCAAGCATGCAAATCTGTGTATGTGTGTAAGTGTGCCCATGCATTCAGTTGGGGGGGGTACTGAAAAAATATGAATTATTGAAAAGAATTTGCTCAGGCTGAAGGTCAGAAACTGGGAGAAGGAACTCCTCGTGATTAAAAATTTATGTTTGCCGAATTGTCTTCCAAGCTTTGCGCTGAGATGGCGAAGATGTTTCTATTGAGTACGCTTGATTCAAGCAATGACAAAACAGATCCGAGCAATAAGCCTGGGTTACAGGCAAAATGGTTATTGTCTGTGATAAACAATATCATGGTCTGCCTACAGCTCCCATATTGCATTTATAACATATGGAAATAAAGCAATCGTGTGCTGTTGTAGTATACAAACAGAATTTGCACAATACAGTAGAGGCTTTATACAGTAGGTATGTTGTGAAACAATTTATCTGAATACCTCTTGATGCCAAACTAAATAAATAGAAGTGCTGATAAAATGTAAAAAACTATAACTTGATTGCAATGTAAGTCGCAAAGAAATACAATGAATGGCTGAGAACACCTTTATGTGTTTCTGCTGCGACATTAAAAAAAAGTGACTTTTCATGTCACACTTCTGACTTTGTTTCTCACATTTTGAGTTTAAATCTTACAATACACGCTATTTATTTGCAAAGCATACAAATGGAATCACAGTACATATAGGCAGCTTTCAGTCCAATTTTTTTCTTTTGACTTGTGAAGTAACGTGTGGTAATGGTGGGTTTGTATTTGATCTGTCTGTGTCTTAGAGAGAAGCTCTACTTCTAGTTTGGTGGAAGGGAGACTGTGTGGCAGTGTGAATTAAATCATATGAAAGAGATTATGACTTTGATGAATGTTATTCATTATGCACACATCAGCAGCTTTGAAGAAAAAGGACAAACTTGGAGAGAGAGAAAGAGAGAGAGAATGAACATTTGTGTCAGAAGGCAAGACAGATGAGTTGAAATTAATGAGAAAATTGTGTGATAAGACAACAGACAATGACAAAAGAAACAGAAAACATAATTAAAGGATTTTTGAACTCATTGTCAAAATAAAGGATATTCTTCAAACAATTTGTAATTATACTAAATATGAAATAATCTGCTTCCCTTTTCGACAG
Organism: Spinibarbus caldwelli; assembly: GCA_039654775.1. NCBI lineage: Eukaryota > Metazoa > Chordata > Actinopteri > Cypriniformes > Cyprinidae > Spinibarbus > Spinibarbus caldwelli. Next base: position 22,796,269 of record CM077250.1, read on the forward strand.
ATGACCACAAGGGGGAGACAACCATCTGAGATCCACAGGCTTTAGAATCTAAAACCTCATATGCTGGTCTTTTTGCTATCAGTGTAAAGAATTAGTGCTCACTGTCTCACATAAATATATAGATTAAAACGCCAAAGGAGTGTCAGTTGAACTATTTTCCAGTGAAATTAATATAATATGAACTTCACATGTTGCATATGACTGATAATCATGTAATTAGATCATAAATCAATAGTGTTAGGTCTTCAGGTCTTAAAAGAACAGCTTTAATAAAAAGTTGCTGATATCAGTGCAACTCAAACATGGTTTGACTGACTTTTGATTATCTCTGATATCATGCTCATGTAAAATGATGTTTAATCTGTTTCACCACCACTGGGGTCTTGTCCTTTAGACAGAAAATGTGGCAGTTCAATCAAAAGAACAATGTGGGTGAAAGCAGCAGCGTTATAGGTTTAGGGCATTTTGAATGGCATGTTGGGAGAGGTAGAATGTTCTGGTTTTGTCGAAATCCTTAAACAATCACAGAGAGGTACTGGTCCATATCAAAGTAGCCCAGCTTCACACTGAATTTATTGTGTCAGGTTCAAGTTGGGAAGTGTGCAGGTCTGTAGCCATTCTGTGTGTACAATCTGAATCTGAACTGGATCACTCAGTCTCCTGTGCATGTTGCAAGGCAAATCATTATTCATATCTCAACCTGTCTGGCTTTGCAGGAGGGATCTACCCTGTGCTGGGGGGAATTCCCTCAAGCCACGGCTCAGGGGTAATTTTTCTTCTGACTAAGGACATGGCGGTCCAGCATTCCAGCCCTCATCTCTTCAGTCTGGCACGTCGCTCGCGTCCAGGGGATAAGATGCCACTTATTCCCATCACACTAGTGTTAGTACTGGAGTGAGCCAAGAAACAGTCTACCAAGACACACACACACACACACACACACACACATACAGGTTGATAGCACAGACACACAGATTCACTCTAAAAAAGTCATTAAAATATGGCCCGATGTATTGTGTTAATATAAAGAAATAATCCTTATTTATTCATTTATTTTTAACAGGATTGTTTTTAACAGGTGTTTTACCATTATTTTGAGTTATGCATTGCATTATGGATGGATGGATGTTAGGGTGGGATGAATGGTGAATAGATGAAAACTATATAGATGTATAGATGGCTTCTTTGAAAGTTTGGAAGATAGAGGTTAGATGAATCAATTGAACAATCAAGCAGATTGTTAGATGAAAAAATGTTTTAAATTGGAAAGATGGATGGATGGATGGATGGATGGATGGATGGAGGAATTCTTTGAGTGGCTGATTTATTGGAATATGAAGATTAGAGATGAGGTTCATCCATGGGTGGATGAATGAACAGATGGAGTTATTACTTGAGAGGCTGATTAGCTGGAAGATGGAGGTTAGATGAATGCATGAGGAAACAAGCAGATTGTTAGATGAAGAAAAACGTTGGTAGGATGAATGGATGGAATTATTTGAATGGCAGATTAATTGGAATATGCAGGTTAGAGAGATGAATGAATGAATGAATGAATGAATGGTTAGATAATTAATGGATGGATGGATAGATGAATAGATGGAGTGATTACTTGAGAGGCTGATTAGCTAGAAGAACAGAGATAGATAGTTGCTGCAGATAAATTAATTAATTGTTAGATGATTGTACTAATGGATATATGGACAGATGGATGGATGGATGGATTCTTTGATTGGCTGATTAACTGAAAGATGGTTAAATGAAAAAACAAACAAACAAACAAACAAACAAACAGACAAATGAATAAATGGTTAAATGGTTGAATTAAAGGATGGATGGATGCTTTGACTGGAGGTTTTTTGGAAGATGCATGGGTGGATGGATATATGAATAGGCAGATGAAAGACTTAAAAAATGAATCAATTGATGGATGGATTTTTTGAGTGATTGATTAGAAGACAGAAGTTGAACAGGATGAACAAAGAGTTAGGTGAATGAATGTGAAGAAAATTTTAAAGGGGTCCTATGCTTTTTCACTTTTTCAACTTTAGTTAGTGTGTAATGTTGCTGTTTAGGCATGACAACAACAACAACAAACATCTGCAAGGTTACAAAGCTCAAAATCCACTCCAAAGGGAGATATTCTCTTTAACAGAAAACAACTCTCAAGAACTACGACAAATGGTTAATTTGGACTACAGTACTTTTCTTCCAGATATTGTGAAGTCACAATGTCACTCATTTAAATAATCCCCGCCCACGAGCGATGCATTTTCTCCTTTGACCAGCAAAGCAATCAGAGTACATTTCGTGTTTCAGAAGGGAGGAGCTTCATCAAAACAGGAACTAAACAGGATGTTTGAGACAGACTGGGAAGAGAAGGACTGCAATAATGTAAAATATGTAAATAAATAAATAAATAAATAAATAAAATAATGCATTTTTTTGGAACAATCAAGCATGAAAATCTATTCTAGTACACCCCAAAAAACAAATCAAGACTTCATAAAAGGGCATAATAGGACCCCTTTAAATATACTTGATAGGACATAGAACATTCACTAGTATAAAGGGATAAAAAGATACAACTTTTAAACAAAAACCTCTGTGTAAAGTGACATTCTGTGCTGGATGAACAGATTTCAGAGAGGTGAGCCGAACAGCAACACCTGCCCAAACTTCTCATGCTTTATCTCTCCTCACCAGCCTCGAGTGTCACCAAACAACCTGTAATCCTCTTAACTTCATTCACACAGCTCACTCTGTCTAGAGCTGCTGCATTTTAAATAACAACTTAAATATCCTCATGCGCTTCCTTGCTTGTTTTCCTAAATGCATTAGCGCTCATTGTTTGATTTCGAAGAGATAGTTTGTTATGCTTGTTTCTCAGACGGCGTCTGCTTCCTTATTGTGTGAAAGTGCTGGATCAAAGACTTCCTGTCTGGAGCTCTGGGGAGCGGCTGACTGGACTTTCACGCACTTGATCGTTTTGGGGATGGAGATAATTTGATTTAATTTCATCGGCTTGCCTGAATCATGTTGTGTCTGGAGAGGAAATTGATGATGTCTGAGGTATTAACGTGCCGTGACACAGAAATATATGAACATATACACAAACACAAACACATAAATAGAGATGAGTTTGTCTCGTTTCTCATGACCTTGAATGTCCTCAGCTGTGGAGGCAGAGATAGCCAGTGCACTTTACTATTGGAAATGAATAACTCATTTGTTCTCTCTAGTTCTTCACTTTCCTTCAGTTCCTGTAAAAATTCACTTTAAAGTCAACATGAAATCAAAACTGATTATCTTTCTTGTATTAATACACATTCCTGATTTTATTGCAAATGATTCAGCAGTGTGTTATTCCAAAAAGAGAAAACTGTTTGCCCTTGTAATCCTTCATCAGTATATAATGACTTGCTTAGGCTCTGAAACAAGTTTCCTTTTCAGTAAAACAACATAGTATCAACATTTTAGGTTTTACAAACTTAAATTTACAGAAAAAAAAAAAAAAAAAAAAAAAAAAAAATATATATATATATATAATACATCATTAACTGACTGACATGTACACAAAGGCAAAACAACAACAACAACAACAACAACAACAACAACTTTTTTTTAACTTCCAAGAACAGATTTATTACCATACTGTATATATATTGTATATATTTACCGTTAACCAATTGACAGGTTTAGTATAGCATGTTTACAGTGTGATCATTATGTTGCTGTTTGATTTGCAGAAGGACTGGACTTTGTCTTCTTGACCCCAGGAGTTCATGCTCTTGAGTCGCTCTTAGTCTGAACTACCAAGGATGCAAGTCCGAACTTGGCGTATTGTACTTGGTATTAAGAAACACCTTTTCTCTCCAAAACCCCAACATTTAAGCCAATCTTATGTCAGCAAACCCAACATTCAAAATCATTCATGGCAGAAAACGTTTCTGATTGGATAGCTTTCTGATTGGCTAAAAAAATGTGTGTTGGCCCCCTGACTTTAAAGGGATAATTCACCCAAAAAAAGAAATTTTTGTCATTAATTACTCACCCTCATGTGATTTCAAACCCATAAGACCTTTGTTTATCTTTAGAACATAAATTAAGATGTTTTTGATGAAATCCGAGAGCTTTCTGGCCCTGCATAGACGGTAATGCAACTACCACATTCAAGACCCAGAAAGGTAGTAAGGACATCATTAAAATAGTCCATGTGACATCAGTGGTTCAACCATAATTTTATGAAGCTATCTCTTTAACCTCTGAAATAGCATGCAATCTAATCGTGTATTATTCAAATAATAATAAAAAAGACATGACTGAATGACTGGAGATTGTTATTGGAAAACCACACTGTCTTTATTTTATTGTTCTTGATGTGGCCAGATTTTTAGGTCAAAACATGTTGCACATTAGGTCATGCAGTTCCAGGCCTTTCCCCTAGAAAACTATCAGCATTTGACACAAACCTGCTGCACTTGGACCCAGACATTGGCACTAACTGCCACCTCCCCCTTCTCTACTATTGGTGTCCAGCACCATCTGCACCTTGATCCGTGAGGGCAGCTGCTCCTGATAACCTTTCACCCAGCAGCTGCGCTCAGAAGAGTCAGTCCAGCTATTATCACTGCAATCATGGGGATCCAGTGAGGGAGAAACTGGGGCCCTTGATGTGCTCACTGCTCCATTTACTACACCTGCCACCTTTAACACAAAGCATTAAATCTGAACAGGTTTCCTTCAGGATGTTGATGACATCATAATAACCTTCCTGGAACAAATTGCCATTGTGTGTATAATTAATTCATCATTATTATTATTATTATTTAAATGACTGAGGAAGAATAATAATGTTCCAACCAACAGTCATTTAAGAAAAGTGGTTAATCTAATATAACCAACCTGTTGTTTTGATGCTGGGCAATTGTCAAAAAAAAAAAAAAAAGATCATTAAAGGGATAGTTACCCAAAAATGAAAATTCTGTCATCATTTACTTAGTCATATTATTCTAGTGCTTTTTGAATTTTTTTTTGGTTTTCTGTATAATCACTGGGACACTGTAATTGCGATACTATTATTTGTTTATTTATTTATTAAGCTTAAGTTTTAGTAATTTTATTGTGCGTTTTTGTCATTGTTATTAGTATGTTTTTTTTTTTTAAATATGACAGTCTGAATTCATTATATTTGTTTTTATTTTAGTTGTAATTTGACTAATTTTAATTCATCAAGGTAAACTACAAACTACAATCCCTCAGCCCATTATATATTAGCCAGTTAAATTGGTTGAACTTTTTTTTAATTAAAACTATTTTACACTGCAGAAGCTGCATCAGTCTGAACTGCATGAATTTATTAACAGAAAAAAAGAATAAAGTAGAAAGGAGAGGGCTAAATTACCCAAAATAAATTTACTTTTTCTTATTATTTAACTTGACATCACTCCTTGTGGGTGTGGCTATAATGGTGGACATGTTTTTTTAGCAAATAACAAATTAAATTTAAATGAGATTTTGTTTTGTTCTTCACACAAAGCTACCATATGACTTGCAATACAGAACATAACTATCCCTGTTATAGTAGTATTAAGGTGCTTTTTGCCATTGTGGTGCTTCACAGCCCCATTCCCTATTCATTTTAATTATATGGAAAAGAGCAGCATGTGTCTTATTCAAATATTTACCTTTTGTGTTCTACAGAAGAAAAAAAAAAAGAAGAAAAACATAAGGATGAGTAAACAGACTTCTCATTTTTGGAAGAACTATTCCTTTAACCTATCAAACAGCCATTTTCCATTTCACTGACACTGACCAAAAAAAGCACAGTGGAGGAGAGTAAACGACTGTGTTTGTGTGTGGACAGGTTTTGCTGTCCTTCTTTGTCCCTGTGTGTGCACAATGCACATGCGTACGTGTTTGTGTGGCAGTAGGTGTGCTCAGAGGGTGAGCGCATTTTCATATTCAACAGATATACACAGGTGAAAAGCCAGAGATGCATGACTGCATGAATAAACATTTCATCTTGTCCTGGCACAGTTGTGTCCAGCGAGCAAATGGTCTAAGTAATGCAGTCATACAATGCAACCTGAGCCAGTGAGCCACAGAGACGGAGATGATTTTCCTTCTCTGGAAATGTGCTTTAAATGCACTGCTAGACCCTATTAGCTTGTCAGCATCAAAGGAACATAAGACATGAAATAATCTCTGAATGGTTGACTGCTCAGCCCAGACATCTGTTATAGCTACATAGGGCCAGTTCATTTGATGCAAGGTTAAAAAGACTTCTGCTATAATGCTAAAGAGACAAACCCAATAGAATGTTACAGTAATTAAGACTGAAATACTTTGAATATGATACACTGATTGAAAAAAAAGACATCTGTTGGGCTTGACGCAAGTTAAACCCACTGCAAGTAGCATACAAGTGCCTTTTTTTTCAATAAATTTGACTCCAATCGAAATGATTAAGTGGTTTACAAATATATAGTTGGTGCTTTGGTTATGTTCTATATAGATTTATTACCATTAGGATGTGAATGTGATCCACCCCCTCATGTAAAATAGATTTCACAATGATCATGGTCGTAACTCAGTGGGCAACACTGGATAGGCGCAAAAATATCCAATATAGTAATCCAGACATTATTTTTATTACAGTTCCTACGTGGTCACTAAAGTGGTGAAAGAAGGCACATTGCTATGTCGTAAAGATCATGTTCCATGAAGATATTTTGTAAATTTCCTACAGTAAATATATCAAAACTTAATTTCTGATTAGTAATATGCATTGCTAAGAACTTCATTTGGACAACTGTAAAGGTGACTTTCTCAATTTTTATTTATGTATTTTTTTAATTTTTTTTGCACCCTCAGATTCCAGATTTTCAAATAGTTTTATTTCAGCCAAATATCATTCTATCCTAACAAACCATACATCAAAGCAAAGCTTATTTATTTAGCTTTTTTTTTTTCTTTTTTTTTTTTTTTTAATATGATGTACATCATATAAACTTCAATTTCAAAAAATGGACCCTTATGACTGGTTTTGTGGTCCAGGGTCACATATGAGTGAGATTCAGTGCTAATTTTTTTATATTTACAAATAAAGTAGTAATAAAAGTGATGCAGTAAAGATTGCAAATTGAGTATCATAAGACAAATATAATGTAAAATGATTGTTCATCAGCTGAACTTTCAGCCCTTTTTGAATTGTTTTCAGAAGATGTTGTTAAATTCCTTTGTGAAATTAAGTATGCTTAATTGTATTGAAATTTGACTCGTAATGTACTTAAAATCGTAAAAGTATATTTTATAACACTGTACCTGCAAGTACTTGAAGAGTTTCTTAACACATTTAAGTACACTTTTACAAACTACAAAATGTTACAGTTACACTTTATTTTAAGGGGTCCTTGTTACAGTTTAATTATACATTTCACCACTGATATTAATTAACTACATGTACTTACTATATGGTTAGGGTTAGGATTAGGGCTTGGTTTAGGGTTACTTGCATGTAATTATGCATAATTAATTGTTATTATAATAGTAAGTACATGTAACCTGTAACAAGGACACCTTAAAATAAAGTGTTGCCAATGTTACTTTAAAGTAAATTCTAAATGATTGTTATAATGATAATACTTTACATAAATAAATTATGTAATTAATTATGTAATCAGATTCCAAAAAAATAAGTACTTGTAACTGGATTACATTAGTTTTTAAAATGCTAGTCAATTACAGTAATTTTCAGTGATTACATGACTAAATATTATTCACACAGTAAATTATTCATATTTTGTTGATTCTTCATATTGTTTTTCACCTTTAAACATTTCTTTGTAAAAAAAAAAGAAAAAAAAAAGTGGAAATTCAAATAGAGTTCTGACAATAGTCTAGGATTTACTAGGATGGTTCCACTTTATATTAGGTGGCCTTAACTAATATGTAATTATATTTAAATTATTCATTTGAAATAACGCACTTACATACATGTTTTTACATCGTGCTTACATTTTTTAAAAAAGTAACACTTTATTTTAAGGTGTCATAAAAAAGAATAATTACCTAATTAAGTACTTAGTAGTAGCCATTGTACTTACATGAAACAAAATATACTTACCATTTAACTAAGTTATGGAACAGCCTGTAATTACAGTTTGTAATTATGTAGATGTAATAAGCAGCTACTGTTACACATATGTAACAGATTGAGTCTGTTACACAGCTACTTTCTCACTTAAGTACAATCTTGATACACTTTATTTTAAGTAGCTTATGCCTGTGTAATATTCTGTAATTTTAATGTAATTAGAAAGGTATTACATGTATTTAAGCTGTGTACTGGTGGGTTAAATCAAACTAAGGTGCAGCTGGATAAGGTGTACAGTATAGATTCACATGAAGTACACTTAAGTACAATCTTGATACACTTTATTTAAGTAGCTTATGTCTGTGTACTTACATTTATAATTAAGTTGTATAAAGTCTGCAACACATATGCAACAATCTTTTGGTTACATAAGTAGCTGTGTAACAGACTCGGTCTGTTACATATGTGTAACAGTAGCTGCCTATTACATGTACATAATTACAAACTGTAAGTACAGGCTGTTTTATAACTTAGTTACATGGTAAGTACATTTCGTTTCATGCAAGTACAGCAGCTACTACTAAGTACTTAACTAGGTAATTACTCTGTATTATGGACACATTAAGTGTTACCTAAAAATACCTGCTTGCAATTACATCTGTAATTAATTTCTGTAATTACATTTATTATTACACTGTTGACACATCCCTTACACCCATGCTTAAACCTACCCATACCACCAAACCTGTCCCTAACCTTACCAGTATCCCTCCTCAATAGCAGCAAAAGTGTTTTGCAATACAATATGAACATGACAAGTACATTGTACTTATTTATTGATATAAGTACATAGTAGTTAAGGCCAAAACTATAAACTCTACAGCTCCTATGTTGACTGCAAATGATTACATGTTAAATCGAGTTCAGCTAATTGCATTTAATATCACTTTAACTATAATACATTTTCACTTTTGCAATCAAGTGTCCATAAACATTACACTCAGGTATATTCTTTTAGTATTTCTGTAGTGAGTACTCCTACTAATGTGTACTTTATGTTGATAACATGTTTGAAGAGGAACTGCAAAACCTGTCCAACATTGTAAAGTTCCTGACTTGGACTGTTGATCAACTATTTACTTCATAAAAGTTAAGTTACACCATTAAGCGCTATCTCAGAGACATGTTTGCCTATCCAGCAGTTTTGTGACTCTTTTCTCAGGTATTTTGAATTCACAGCAAAACACTTTAATGGTGAATTGGTATTCTTGGCTTCACTCAATCTGAAACAAGGCCTGCAAAAGGCTGGCAGATGTGTTTCATAGACAAGAGACAGCGCAGCGCATACTAATGTCTCATCAGGCAGAAGTCTGCAGAACTGAGCTAAATAAACACACGTCACCCTTTGACCCGAAATACATGCTCAATTCATCACCCGATAAAACTGAACAGTGTGCTTTACCTCCATGATCTGTGTAGTATATTATTTCGTCAAGAGACAGAGAGATGTGTGAAATATAGTAATCATGACATAAAAATCTATGAAATTATTTAGAACTAACCATTGTAGTTCTATTTTATGATTGCAGGAGATGAACTATCATATTTACTTTAGCCCTTTCATCAATAAACTAAATAGGGGTCCGGATTTATCTGGCAGCTTTGCTTTATTCAGTAAATGATGACCAGGGTAATTACTAGCTGTGATTTTTTATTTTACTCCCATGTGGCAATGGATTGAACAGCAATAGAGTCTTTCTTTGAACAATGAAATCTGAACATGGGACCATTAACTGTAGAGTATCATCAGTCTCTCTCTCCGTTCAATTTCATTCACACTGTAACACACACACGCACACACACACACACACACACACCAGTGACTGTCACTGTCTGTTGGGAGTTTAAAGTAATAGAACTGCTCAATTAGGTGCCAAATGGCTTTCCAGGGATCCGTATTTTACCTTTAATGCCGCATACAGCTGGGGGAGCAGCAGAGAAGCAAGATTTCCTGCCAGAAAGAGACATACGCTTTATATTACATTTAAGTTATTACCCCTACAATTCAAAAGAAAGACACATTCATGCAATATGAAATGTTCCTTACCTCCATAAAGAGAGCGAAATCAAGTCATTGTGTTCTTAGTTGTGGCTATTAGCAGGAAGTCATGCATCCGCTTGAGTGGGAGGGAATGGGACCTCATTGACATGCGGGACCCGTGGTTATCTTTGAGGCCCGGTCAAGACTGAAATTACCTGGGTAACTGTCTGGACCAGGTTAGCAGAAATCTGTTCTGAAGTCAATTTGTGGCTTAATTTCTTTGTCATGCACCTTGGAATATTACTGTGATGTTGTATAATGGGATAATTCAAGCATAATGGCATATTTCTTATATTGGAGCCATTCAGTGAGACATGGGAATGGTACTTCATAAATCCAGCTTTATTCTATTAATATTTTTTCCTCCTGAGTTATTTTGTAACATTTCTGCATACAGATCTGCAAAGTGTGAAAAGAAAATATGCAATGTGATATAAAATATAATATAATAAATATATGATAAGGCAACAGAAAAAAAAAATGAATTAAAAAGTGTGAGGATTGTAATGAAGAACATGGACAAAATATGCAGCAACAACAAAGAAAAAAAAACAAGTATAAACATATAGAATTATATATATATATATATATATAGATGACACTGGATGACTTCAGTAACTTCATTCATTTGTGCATGATTGTCTCCTTAAGCCTCTGCACTTTAAAGAGTTATATAGTAATGTTACTTTATACAACAAAAGTAAAATTAATCTCTTTTGATTCAAAAGAGCAAGAATAATCCTTTTTCTGCGATATAGCCCCTTTAATGCAGCATATACTCAATATACTTGACATTCTGCCCTTGGAAGAGATTGAAGAGTGTGAATAGGCAAAAAGATATTTCCCAGGACGCAACAGCTCTCAAAATGACACTGCCTGTAAAGCATGTAATTTCTTCTCATTTCTTACCATCAGCTGGAACGAAACATATTGAATTTGACACAGACGTAAGCTCTTGTACCCTGACTGATCATCCTGGGGGTTTGATCAGATCGTCTCCTCTTCAAACTGTCTATAATGCAACAGCTTGTCTACGGGTGCATCTGATAAAAATATTAGATTTTTTCCTTACGATGTCAGTATATCATTCTGAAGAGTGATTCAACAACAAGTCATTCCAAACATAACTCTAGATTCTCTCTGGAATCCCTACTGAAGACTCGTCCAACCTGTCTCACATACAAGACTTCTCCCTGATGGGGAACATCAAACGTGGGATGTTTTTTTCTGAACCCCAGATCCAGCACTTCTACATCAATAATGCCTATAAGAATGTTCGCAAAACCCAGAAGACACCCTGGACTCCTTGAATCTATGAAACAAGAAAGAGGATCTGGCGAAAACTCCTTCATGCTCCGTAATTTATTTACAGCTGAACAGAGTGAAGTCTTATTACACCGAGCCTCAACTGCGAGAGCCATAACAGACGGCATGGATTAATGGTGCTTCTTGGGCCATGGGTTTGCAGTTCAGCGGTCCCCTGTCAGATACAAGAGTAAAGTCTCAATAAAATACTTGATTTAAGCCTTTGCCTGTGGCCACAGGTCAAATCTGGTTTTATTCCACCTCTGCATTGCACTCTGAAAACACATACAAATGAGTATTACTAATGGCAAGTTAGTCATTTTGCTCAGACGTAGATGAATATGCTTTAGCTTTGTTTTGCAGAGTAACAATTCAACAAAATTGATAGATTCAACAAAAAGCTCAAGAGACAGACATGACATGTTATTACGGTTCTTAAAAAATGTCAAGCTCTATCTTTAAAAAAAAAAAAAAGTCTTTTACTCATCCTCATGACATTACAAATAAATTTGTTTTACTTTCTTCTGTGTAACATGAAAAGAGATGTTTAGCTGAATGTTTAATATTCCATAAGGCTCATAAGGCTAAAGGTGTGGTCAAAATTAATGAAATCTCTGTGAAATTTTGTGGGCTAAAAAATCTATTGTCAATCGACATACGTTGTACAGTTCACACAAAAGTTAATTTCAAACCAAGCAACTTTTCTGTGAATTCATGTGACCACTTTGAATCTGATGCGAAATCTGAATGGGGAAATCTTTCGCCCTTAAAGGGATAGTTCACCCAAAAATGAAAATCATCCCTTAATTTACTCACTCAAGCCATTCTAGGTGTATATGACTTTCTTCTTTCAGACAAATACAATCGTCATATTAAAAAAAAAAAAAAAAATGTCCTGACTCTTTCAAACTTTATAATGGTGGTAAATGGGTGTGTAAAAAAGTGCATTCATCCATCATAAAAAGTGCTCTACACGACTCCAGGGGTTTAAGAAAGGTAAGAAAAATATCCATATTTAAAACTTTATAAACCAAAATCTCTAGCTCCTGCTTATTTTCGTACGCACATTCACAAGAGAGTGGCGTTCCAGCGGATGAAGTATGAAATATGGATATTTTTCTTACACAAACGCATTGCTTCGCAAGTCATTTATTAACTCCTCGGAGCCATGTTGAGCACTTTTTAAGGTGGATGGATGCACTTTTTTGGGCTTCAAAATTCACTGCCATTATAAAGCTTGGAAGAGCCAGGACATTTTTAAATATAACTCTGACTGTATTTGTGTTAGCATCCCTGTATGAAAAAGTTTTGATAGTGCAAATTCCTTTTGAAATGACTCAATTTAAATTGCAAAAATTTGCAGAACAACTGTAAATGTGGCCACAAGTGTGAGGAAAAGACCAAAGTATCAAATGCTCTTGTGACACAATAATAATAATAATAATAATAATAATAATAATAATAATAATAATAATAATAATAATAATAATAATAAATACATAAATAAATAAAAAAAAGTTTGCATATATTTTAGCTAGACATAATAAACTGTAACTCCAGTTTTGGACAAAAGGGATTTGAGAGCAATAGTTGAAATGGGGATTTTCAATTAATAACTACTTAAATGTTGGTCTAAACCACACAGATTTATTGAATGAATTTAGAACATTTATATGTACATTTATTCTTCTTTATAGTACTTATTTCTCAATTTTAAAGCCAGACACCCTAATCACTTTAGGTGTATGGAAAAGAGCTGCAAGTACCTTCCACCTAGAATCTATTTATAGGTTTGGTTCTGAAAGAAAATCACACAGGTTTTGAACAACATGAACTGAATAAATGATGACAGAATTTTAATTTTGAGGTGCTTTAACTTCATCATGATCATGCAGGATTCATGTCCCTGCTTGCTTTTTGAATGTTTAGAAATGCATTAATTCCTGGATATTACAATGCCACACCAGTTTCACTGCGATTTTGACTGATGATATGGTGATTACATGCAGAGACAAATGTGCTGCCATCTAAGAGATTGAAAACCAAAATGTTTGTGTGTGGTCACAAATCTATTCAGGCCCCTTATTTCCTTACACTGTGTTCACCTTAGCAAATTAATCATGCATTACATACAATAGACTTAAGTAACCTTGTTTTATACGAGGAAACTCATACATGTTGAACTATATGAGATGGGTTTTCCCATATAAGATGCATGTGATATTTCAAGGGCAGAGGACAAGAAGGAAGATTAATGATTGTTTTAAATATGTCAGCTTATGGAAGGACATGCCTTTTAATAATCCTTTTGAATAACAGAACTAGAATATTGTGGCAGCACTATAGTTTTTGAGATCTGCATCCTAATATCATATTCTATAGTAGATCTATACTGTGTGTGTTTTAAATAGAAATTAAATATGATTTCTATGACTATTAAATCTTTTATATTATAACTTGTGTGATATAAATATTATTTATAAAATTCAATATAACAGATCTACACAGGTAGATCACTCCTTCTGCACAGAATACTTTTCTGTAACAATTCAGTATAGGGACCAATTCTCACTATTAACTAGTTGCTTATTAGCGGGCCTATTAATAACATATTGGCTGTTTATTAGCACTTATAAAACATATATTCTGCATGACCATATTCAACATCCCTAATCCTATACCCAATATCTAAACTTAACAACTAGCATACTAACTACTAATTAGTAGCAAATTAAGACTTTAATGAGGCAAAAGTCGTAGTTAATGATTTGTTAATAGTGAGAATTGGACCTTAAAATAAAGTGTGACATGAAATTGCATGAAAATTTAAATGTTACTTTTAAACTTTTAAATTGAAAAACAAGCAATTTATTTAAAAACATATTCCAGGTGTTTCTTCATTTGGATTTGAATATTTTATATTGCTTCTGGTGCTTTCACTATATGGAGCCAGAAGGTGGAATGCATTGCATCATGGAATACAATATCTCAGTTTGTTCTGTATTTCATGCATACAGAAAATTACATTCTACACACGTACATACTGCAAAAATTATATGAACAGAATTTTAGCATACCAATGTAACTTTGTAGGACTTACAGAAGGAATTTGGCCACTAAATTGGCAGAAACACTCCTGAAAACCACCCCAGAGCAAGAAAGATGCTACTTACACTTACACCTAAAATTACACCTTAGAAATGACTTGTGAAAGGACTTATTACAAAATGGCAAAATTTACTACACAGCATTTCAAATTCATATCTTTACTGGAAGGGTTATCAGCGGCGTGTGCGATACTCCTCTAAGGAGCTTTAAATTGCAGCAAAGTATGGGCTTCATTATATCTCCTCCTTCCTCTGCTCATTCTCATCACCAATGAATATAGTTATGAGAGAAGATTTATTGGCCAAAGTTGTCGAAAGAGGTGAGTGCGCTGCAAATTGGCTATGAAACATTGGGCTTCAGATGAGCACCGACAGCTTGTTGTGAATGACACAATGAAATGAATTCACACTGCCAGCTCAAGGCGGCGACTAATTAGCCTACCAAGGCAGCTTTTATTTCCTGGCATTGACACTGAGAGTTTACCACCAAGTCCCACAAGAACAGCAACTTATATTGTCTTACAGCAGCTATACTGTAGAATTATGAGCAGCGATGAAATAAACCAATAAATCCGAACAAAATTTGCTTCCGTAGGTGTGATACAGAATACTGTAGAGCAGAAATATGGACAAGAGAGAGGTTCACAAAGCTAAAGTAGATGTTGTCAGTGACTGAGAAGAGCATTGTGGGATAAGAAAATTTACATAAATTGACTTTATGTTATTATCACTTGATCAGAAGTTGCTCACTCATCAGATTACCTTATTGTGATCTAGAGAGCTAGTGTGATGAATTATCAACCTGACCACAAAGAACAAAGGCACTCGTTTTTTTCTCTGTTGAACACATTTTAGACTTGTTAATATGCTCACTCTATGCTTATATCATCGCCACAGCTGCGGTTCATAAATCATAAAGGACTGTCAGCAGGTACAGAGTTTTCTCTCTCGTCTGAGGTTAGTGAGTTTTCACAGGTTTACACAATGGGCCAGACTAAACATGTTACAATTCATGCTAATGATTGAGAGTATTTTGACTTTGTAATGCATTGAGGTTACAGGAAAATACCCATATAATTCCCTTCCGTGATATGAGAGTGGTGCCAATTGGTATGAGATTAGTTATAGCACTTACAGGAGTGCACTAGATTGATATTATTCCTCAAGCATTTTGGATAAACCTAAACCTCTAAAGCGGAGTATTAAATTTCTGCAATTAATTCAGTCTTAATAAAAAAATCAAGGTGTTCTGGGCAACTTATAGACAGGTGTGTTGGAGCAGGGTTGGAGACCCCTGGAATAAAGGAATAATTTGTCTATGCACATTTAAACATATTTAGTGACAGAATGTTCAGCATTAAAAAAAAAAAAAGTAACCAAAAGCAATAATATCATACTAATACTTGCATACTGAACTGCAATTAGATTTTTCTCATGCATTTATTTGCATACTGTTTCGGTCTTGTCTACTTTTATTCGCTGTATACATTCATGATTTACATGTCTAGCCAAGTTGATTATTTCAGTAGTTATACATTTATATGCAACCAAATACCCTGACCTGATCTCACAGGAAAATGTATGTATGTGTGTAAAATGTAAAATAGTTACAAATCGCCATGAGATTGTGTTGGAAAATAGGAAAAGATGAAGTATTTAAAAGCTTGAATATGAGTATTTTCACAATCGGAATTAAAAATATTTTTGATGTTTATGTGTATATCTAATTATATTTTATGAACTGGTCAGTGGAAGAGACTAAATATTTATTAAAAATTGTTTAAAAAAGTGCTTCTAACATATATGTCAGCTTTATTTTTTAGTTATGTCATTAAGGCAAAACGTTACTGCGGTGGCTTTCTCTGGTTTTGAACCAGTGTGTGCATCTGATTGAAAAGATGACTTATTCTGAGTGTGACTACAACTTCAATGTAACATTTAATTTACACAGAAACTTGCATTTGTGTATGATGAATCAAAATGCTGAATTCCACGAACTGACAGCATTTATTGCTGATCGTCTATAGTCTCCTTTTCGAAATTAGTGGACCAAGTAGCCTGTAATCCCAGTGTCCCCTGTTTCCCTTTCCATGTAGAGCGAGTAAACCGTGACCCTGTGTGTAAAGAGATCCAGCAGACTATTCAGTCAGAGTTTGCTGACACAAGCCTACAGTATGGTTCATGTATTCATGCAGACACAAGGTCACTGGACAGATGGTCTACATAACATCTTCATTCATTACATACATTATAGACATGCACAGACACTGCAATGAGCACATAAGTTTGGTTTTTTAAGCTTGTGTTGAGTATCAGGCTCTCACATTCAAATAAACTCCACGGAGAAAAAAAGAATCACTTTCCAACTTATTCCAACAGCATTTAAAAAAAAAAAATAGACAAGCATTCACACTATGTTAGTACAGACTGCTTTAAATGGGACGTTGTTCAATTTATCTTTTGGTTTCAGATACAAGACTGATCATGAGCATTCCATGAGTAATTATATGCTAGATAAATATGACATAAATGTTATAAAGTGAGGGATTTCCCCACATACTTTAGAGTTTGCACATTGCTAAAAGCCTTCATGGCTGTTGATTTCTATAAACAAACTTTCATCAGCACATCCATAACCTTTATAAAAGTTGAAACTAGACCCTCTCCAAACACTACAAATGGGTCAAACTGAGTTCATGACCTTTTGGTTGGAAATGTTTTTAAGCAGCATAACACAAGGTTTAAATCACAAATGATAGTCGTTCTAATATTCTTCGTATTTTCTCAATATGAAGTATTTTGACATTCAGTGTAAAACCAGGATCAGGAAATAACATGAGCTGAATTCAAACTTGCATCCCCCACATTAGCACCACAGCTCAGCATCTCAGAGAACAAACACTGGTGCTGAATAACACCTGTGTTCAAAGGTGATGCAGAAAAAAAAGAGTAATTTTTTCTTGGGAATTGCACTTGTGGTTCCAGCAGGACAGTGTATATTTGGTGAAATAATTTCTGCACCATTAGCCTCAGCAAACATAAGTATTTATGTGTTGAGCTGGTCAGGATTCTCAAACAAATAATCCTCAATTCACCAGCCATTAGTAGGAGAGGCAAAAAAATTGAGCCCCCTCATGTCCATCACTCTAAAATGAAAACTAAAATTCACTGCACCACTATCTCATCTTTTGAGACTTATCTTTCCCAAATACTTACTGCAGTAACTGCTTCAGCATTGTGTGCAGAATGGATGGAGGTACCTACAGTAGCAGTACCTTTTGTGGCAGATGCTTAGCTGAGGGATCTTCCTGCTGAAGAAGAGAGAGATGAGGGGGTGGGTCACAGAGAGTCCAGAGAGAAAAGCAGAGCTTTGATCACCCTTCCTTCCCTCAGGCGTTGTTCTGCTTGAGCACAGGTCATTACCATAACTAATATATTTCTTGCACCCCCTCCCATTATGCATCAGGTTTCTGTGAGGCTGTCATGCCTTTGAAGTGTGCACACATTTTGTTACATTTGAGTATAGTAGTATAGTTATTACTCAATCTAATTTTAAGTCAAATATTAGTTTTAACCCCTATATATACACTGCTGGTTTTAAAAGCTTGGAAGAAAAAAAAAGAGAAAAAAAGTCAGAATTTATTTATTTGATTTAAAATACAGTAAAAACATTAATATTGATAAATATTATAATAAAAAATACCCTATTTTAATATATTATGATCCTTCAGAAATCATTTTATGTTGATTTGATGCTCAGTTGTTATTGGTGCTCATCGATGAATGGTGGTTTGTATTATTATTTGTATTATTATCAATACTGTGTTATTATCATACTATAGATACAAGTTCTTATAAACATTTCTACTTAAAATCCTCTGAAAAATGCTACTGTGTTGAATTCTAATGTCAGGCAACTGTTGAAGTCACAGAGCAGAAGCGATCCATCGGGGACGGCCTGAGGGCTGAAGAGATGGGAAAGCAGGACTGCTGTCCCTCCATTTATCTGTATTTCACTGGAGTGCAGTGCCGAACCATCCGTTTGCCTCCTGAGTGACTCTGTCCTCAAGAACTACACTGTTGTTTCTTGCTAACAGGCAGAACACGGCACATTAATGCCCGACACATGCATTATTGATGGAGGGCAGGAGCTGATAAGCTCGTTGTAGCTGCAGGCTTCTTCTTTCACACAGAGGGCCAATTAAAAGCAACCCAATTCATGGCCTCATAAAGCTTTTGGTTGTTCAGGGACGGCTGATATACTCACTCAAACAGATGGATGTGTAGAAACAACAGAGGCACCCAAGACTACTATATATTACATATATACACTGGCTGTGTTGAAAAGCTTAGTGCGCTACCCAGCTAGGCAGGATTTATAGGCATTATAGACACACCTGTGACCCAAAGACTAAAGTTCTGATACCTTATACATTGTTTAGGGCAACTTCTAAGGCAGCACCGGAAATATCTTTCATAGACAAGCCAAACTGACAAAAAGCCTTGAATGCATGGTAACTGTCTTTGGATACAAGTGTCTACCAAATGGAAATGAACAAGTACATAAGAAATATCAGTAGAAAATGGTTCCATCTTGTACAATTTTTCACCCAATATTTGTGTGTGTGTGTGTGTGTGTGTGTGTGTGTGTGTTTGGTGTGTTTATTAGAGCATTAAATCATTAAATTTGCAAGATGCTAACATCAATCTCTATTGGAATGAACTGCAAGTGGATTTCCACACACACACAAACCAAAATGAATGGTTATTTGCTTTAGATAACACGTTAAACAATCTATAGAAAACAGAGTTTTTACCAAATTAAAAAATATATTTTTTTCATCCAATATTTGTGTGTGTGTGTGTGTGTGTGTGTGTTTTCCTTTTCATTCCATGTTTTTCTTTTCTTTTAAATCCATTTAGCTCTGGAACATGCTATCATCATTCATCAACCTATTGGAATCAATTGTGATTGAACATTTCTTTCAAGTCTCTTGTGAATTTCCTGTGAGAAGTATTGTGTGACCATTATTGAGTTGTTGCCCATAAAGACTATTTTTGAGCTTCCATTCCAGTTAGGATGCTGCCTTGGAAAGTAGCCACCTATGTAGACAGCAGTGAAGTCTGTCAGACAATCTGAATTTAGTAGGGCTGCTACTAAAACACACACACAACCACACAAATCCATAAGGTCTGGCCTTTTCACAGTGTCCAGCATGATGCATTATCACCTGGCTTCTTACCTTTCTACTCATACCTCAAACCCAGAACAGGTTGAGAGAATGGCAGTCCCTACGGAGCACTGTTACCCCTGACACCCGCTGCTCACTGACAGCTCCAACATGACCTCTGACCCCTCAGCACTCTGGTGCCTAAACGGCCGTGTGTTGGGGGAGATTTTTTGGATATGTAGGGCTGATCCCTGAGACAGGAATCTCACTAGAGCTTTGGGATCTTTAGGGAGCGCGGGGGGTTGAGGTTTGGAGTGGATGGAAATATGTGTATGTGTCGGTGGGTCCATGCTGCCTGTTATCTGTGGAGTGCTGCATAAATCATAAAGGGTCAGGGAGTCACGGCAGTCATTATGGTGTTCCCTTAGAATCACGCCCAGGGCCAGATTATCCATCCCAGAGAGAGACTCTCCTCAGTAAAGAAAGACCCTTTGCCAGATCACCACCAGAGAAAACAAACAGCACTTTGATTGCATTGACATCTCAGAGAAAGGCAACACACTGAGAAAAACTAATAATGGCACGATACACCCAAGCAAGTGAATTTAGCCTCTTTCTTCTCTGAATCATCAATAACCCTTTGTTTTAAAATATTCATGAGGTCAGATTGCTTGCCAATTCACACAGCAAGAAAATCTAACTCTGCTGAAAAAAGCCTCAACCTACATTTCTGCAGATCTTTACTATCAACACCAAATTCCTGAGAGAGCCTTGCTAGTAATAATTTAGATTGTTAAAGTATACTGCAATATGATATAGCATACATTGCTAATAATATTGAATCATTCTTATGGCTTGATCATTACAGTGCATGTACTGTATTGAATTGCCTTTTACTTAATTGTATTATTGGTGAACGCAGGAAAGCAGAGAAGCATTACTACTATTTCTCATTAGGGTTATGGATTTAAACAATCCATGATGCTAAATATTAGGGTGTATTCAGACCTGTCTTGTTTGGTTTGATTGAATTGAACTCAAGTTCATTTCTCCCTTTTGTATCTTTTCGGATCTTTTGGGCAGGTGTGAATACAGCAATCACACTCGGGTGCCAAACAACCATATTGAGGTGGTCTCAGTCCACTTCCAAATGAACTCTGGTATGGTTGAATGGATGAACCAATGAATGGATGTCCTTAGCACACTTGTGGTTTTGTTTACAATTTCTGGTTCACTTGCTAAAAGAGCATTGTGAAAGTGCACCAAACTAAAAAAAAAAATAATCAACTTTGTATTTGGTCCGGACCAAAGCAAGTGAACTAGCGGACTTTCCTGGTGTGAATACACCCTTAAAATTTGGTTTAGAGAACTGTTGCTATAGACATGAATGCTCAAACTGCAGCTTGCCAAGGAGATGCATGTTATTTCTTTTCTAAATGACTGTACAGTTGTGTCTGTGAATATCAAAGAGAAAGTTGGACTTGGGGCAACATGTGATTACCTGCTGTAGCAACCATTCAGAACATCCTGGCAAGCAATTTACAAAAATTACTCATGATACCTTAGCAAACACATAGAAAATATCACAGTGGAAAGCTCATATTTTCTGTTTGGAGTTGGTAAGATTTTTAATGATTTTCAAAGAAGTGTCTTATGCTCACCAAGGCTTCATTTATTTGATCAGAAATACAGAAAAACATCAATGCTGTGAAGTATTGATACAATTTTAAACAAATGTTTTCTCTTTTAATATACTTTAAAATGTAATTTATTCCTGTGATGCAGAGCTGAATCTTCAGCATCATTACTCCAGTCTTCAGTGTCACATGATCCTTCAGAAATCATTTTAATATGCAGACTAGCTGCTCAAGAAACATTTATTATCACTGTTAAAAACAGTTGTGCTGCTTAATATTTTGTAGTAAACAGTGGAAAAAAAAATCTTACTGACCCACAAATTCTGAATGTGCACAATCAATCAATCAATCAATCAATCAATCAATCAATCAATCAATCAATCAACCAACGCATTTTTGTACAAATTTAGTTATTTTTTCCTCCTCTGCAGTATATTCAGCATTATTTTTTAGGTAATCTGAACCTCACACTTAAATACGAATTATATAAATAAGGTTATTAGAGAAAAGTTCTAAGAAAGGTTTAAAAAATCTCCCATTGGCTCACTATTTAAAATACAACCAAGATAAAACATTGTTTTTGTTTGCATGCTGCATTTCAATTGGCATTTCAATCCTGCAGAGTTTCATTCCAACCAGCTCCAAAACACTTACCTAGAAATTTCTAATGAGTCTAAAGACCTTGACTACCTGGTTCAGGTGTGTTTAATTAAGGTTGGAGCTAAACTCTGCAAGACAGTGGTCCTCCAGTAACAGGTTTGGACACCCCTGCTCTACAGCACACCTTCATAAGTTGCTACATATCTAGGATCCACTTGTAACTGTCCCTGAGGTGTGAGCAATGAATGTGAGTCTATATCAATGTGTCTACAAGGTGATGGATGTAACTATTAGATACCGCAAAGGGAGAAAACTCAACTTACCGGCTGTTCGTACAATCGATGGGTTTCCTCGGCCAGCACGATCTTGACTCCCTCCTGAAACGACTCACTTTCGGGTCTCTCAGTCATGGCAGATTTTATTTAAAATGCATCAGGTTGGAGAATGACAACAATACATTTAATTTACACAGAACCAAAGCCTAAAACCAAGCCCACATAAAACTTCAAGTAAAAATCATATACCTTAAGTCTACATGGACATTAAGACTTAAGTCTAGCAGGAAAGCTTGAGTGTTTGTAGCTGACTGCCAAATTAATTGTCAAAAAGACACAGTATGATAAATACAGGCAGCCCCCGTACGGCTAAAGTGGCCCATATTCATCATTCATTGAAACAACCTGTGTCACAAGAAGCCCTCCAAGGAACTTAGATCTCTGTGTTTTACTATGAAGGTGACTGAGAGGTACTGCAAGAAGAACAAACAAATATAAAAATGATCTACTGGTGTTGTTGTAATGATTACAGATTTGGAACACTCAGCAGAATCATGAACTTTGTAGGCCTTCATAAATAAACGCGAATGCGTTTGAGTGTATATGTGTGCGAGACATTTTAAGTGCGTGTCTGCGCCTGGAGGAGGAGCAAAAGTGTGGAATTGACTTTTTCTTCCATGTGGAGAGAGGTAATCACTCATTCTGAGCGGCAGGTGTGTTTTTGTTTGCCGTGCGCAATGGCCTTGCCCTGAAACACACATTTAATTCTGTTATTTTAGCCTTCCTATTCGTAATAATTAAGTGTTCTCACACCCCAGTGATCCCAGTTGAAATGATGTACGAATTTTTTGGTTATTTGCACGCTTCTGTGAGTGTTGTGTTTTATTCCTTCGGGGCAGGGCGCTATTTGAGCATTTCACTCAGGGTACAATGAGATGTGTGCTTTAACATTTGCTTTGCTTGTCACAGTGGGTGTATACACTGTAACACAGACATTTTGAACGAATTTCGACCTGAACACAAAATTGCTCTCTCTTCGTATATCCTCTATAAAGTGGGGTAACACAGGTGCACAGATTCATTGTGATAAATAAGTGTTTGCACGTACATGTATAAAATGTGTTTCATTAACGTGTAAAAAACTATAAATAATAATAAAAATGATTATTTTTTCATTAATTAAAAATCTAAGCATGAAACCAACTTTATTTTGGGAGTTTCTTTAACCAAATGGGTTCGTTTTAACTAACTTTTTTTTTTTTTTTTTTTTTTTCATTTTGATAAAAGAAATTCACATTAGTTTTTTTTTTTTTTTTGCCCATGCCTTTTTATTACGAATATTGTTGGCCCCTTGACTTTGCTTTCAGGGTAAATAAAAGGCTTTTCTAGCTATGAAATTAGATGTAGCAAAATAATGGGGTAATTTTATTTATTTATTTGTTTTTTATGTTAAATAAGGTTAAAATGTTATTTTCAAACACAGAATACTATTAAAGTAAAAAAAAAAAAAAAAAAAAAGCTACAATGTAAATTATATTTATGCTGACAGAGTTTATTTTCTGCAATATTACTATAGAAGCTCATATTAAAAAAACAAAAAAAAAAAAACAGTTATACATGAAAAACTGATCCTAACCAGCCACATGGTCTCATGGTTGGACTGAGAATTAAAAAGCAGAAGCAAAAGAGTCCAGTTATCATATATATTGAAACAAATAATTATACACAACTGGTGTAAATCCTGATACTCTAACTAAACATGTTCATTTTAACACACTTATAAAAGGAGTGAGTGAAAAAAACGAAGAGATTACACTCACCAAAGTGCTTAAAAGAAAAACGAGCATATAAAGAAGATAGAGAGCAAGTGCTGCTCCATCAAGAGTGCAGTAAAAACAAGATATTACTTAAGCTCTGATCTGCCATGCAGTGCCACAAGTTCATTATTAAAGGAGAGAGCGGGACCACCATACAAGTGTTAATGCTCATGTGACCTTTAATAGAACACAACACAGATGTTAATCTTTTTCGATAACCTATAATCTAATCGGTTTACAACATAAAAAAAAGAAAACATTGTAAAGTAAAAATGTCTTTTAAATACATGGCTGTTTCAAAACCTACGAAATGCAGACTTTATAGAATATAGCAGGTAATTCACAATTTTGTCATGTTATAGATGAAACCAGTGTTTACCTGAGAATAAACATTGCTAAGGATTTTCAAACGTCATCCTTTTCCTTTAATTTGTTTCTTGATGTAGAGGTATGTGATGCTACGTGCAGCAACATCTGTCCCTCAGCTCCATATGTATGTTGTGAGAAAAACCTGACAGACGAAAAGGAGAGAGATTTTCTTAATGCAGCTCTTTCCATTAATATTTTCAAACAGTAAGTGTTGAACAGAAGTGGTGCATGTTTTTGCTAGATAGAGCATGAAATGAATTGTAAGGAAACAATGATTCAGTGCGTCTCGGAGAAACGAGAGATGGTGTTTATGGGCTTTTGAGATTAAAATGAGGAGTGTACTGTTTCCACTGCTCTCACAAATCACTGATAACATATTTACTCAAGACATGTTTCACGGAGAGAAAAGCACTTTGTGTGCATGAATAACAATATCCATATCTATTTGTTTGTGCATTTATATGTGTGTGAGAGTTAATGTAGGGCTGTGCATTCACTTGAGTTGAGAATATCTTTTAAATTGCAATGCAATTGACCCTCTGCTTATGCTCCGTCCCTATTAGTTACTGTTACTTACTCAGACAAGCTTTACAAAAGATCCCAAAGGAATAAACTGATCCTAACATTTCTAACACTAAAGCTACATTAATTGACGTTTTAGTCAATTTCAAAACACATCTTATTTTCAATGTTTTGGCATTCCGACCACATTGGGATTATGATTTGTCCAGTGAAAATGGAGCGCCTTGAAAACGCTCTCTCAAGTAAATTTTCACATTGTAGTGTTGACTGTGAAAATATTATTTGTGTTATTTGAAAATGATGCATATTTAGTCTTATGACACCATCATGTGATTAATTCAGCTCAAAACAATCAAGATGGTGGTCCATGTTGTACTTCCATTGTTGTGCCTGCTATTTATCCATTGTTTTATATGGGAATATTGCACCTTCTCTGGGTATCTGTGTCAAAAATATAAGTGAAAATGTGAATGTAAAATATATTTTAAACCCATAGATCCTCCACAGACTTATAAAGAGCATAAAATTCCATATAGCAACAGTTGCTAAGGTATGATGCTTTTAAAATAAGGGTTAGTGAAGAGTCATATCCTGAAATTGAATTAAAAGTATAGTTTTTAATACTATTTCATTTGAATGTTATCATACACACACATTCTTTTTCTGGTGGCTATTTTCTGGTGAAAGCAAAAGAAAAATCTGTTTTGATCTGCTGAGCTAATTATTTTGACAGTATCAAACTATGAAATATGTCTAATCAGATAATAAAAAATGTATTGTATGTACTGTAAAAGGGAATAAATTGGCATAATTAGGCAAATTAACTAATCTTCCTGTCATTCCGATTTGTGTCTGTGTTTGTTGTGGCAAAATAAAAAATCTATCCCCTAATTAAAAAGCAGGTAATTCATAAATTCTAAATTTTGTCTCTGGTGAGTGTCCCAATGTGTTTATATGAGTGTGTAACCAAACAAATGGCCTTATTTCCATATTATCTATCCTTTCCCACATTATGAGGCAATCCATAAACTCTCAATTTCCAGCAATACTGCCTACCTCAGTGAAACATTCAGCCATAAACAACACTCTCTGAATATTCATCATCAATTAGCTGGTTTTCATCGTAACCTCTTAGCTAAACAAAAACGTATGTTTAATATGTGCTCAAGCTAACTGTAGCAGCAGGGCAAAATGCTCCTACTGCTCTTCAGAAACAGCCAATAAATTTTACATTGATTTTCAATTTCAGACTTCTTTTCCTGGTCGGTTTCCAACATATGATGTGGTTAGCAGCTGACACCTTTGTTCATGTTGGCCATATTTTCAAAAGTATAGCAGTTACACAGTATATGCTACAGTGACCGTGTTGAGGTCTTGGACTAAGGTACAAACAGCCATACTGTACATAATGAGACACTTTGAGAAAAGTTTGCATTTGGCTATATGTAATACTCTTACGGAAAAGAAGGACACTTCAACATGCTTTTAAAAAGCGTTATTATTATGAAAACATTACACTTTAAAATAATATACTAAATAATAATGTAAACTAATTTGGAAGTTTATTAAAAACTAATGAAACTATAGATTAAATTGATATAAAATGCAATTAGCCTAACTTTTGACCCACTTAAGAACATCTGGTAACACTTTATTGTACAGTGCCCATGTTACATAGTAATGACATAGTAATACATAGTAATAACAGTATATTAAGCAACTAGGTTACATTTTATTTTAAGGTGTCCTTGTTACAGTGTAATTATACATTTAAGTACTAAGTAATATTAATGAACTACGTATACTTACTAAATGGTTAGGGTTAGGATTAGGGTTTACTTAGGTTACTTGCATGTAATTATGCATAATTTATTGTTATTATAATAGTAAGTACATGTAACGTAACAACAGCACCTTAAAATAAAATGTTTCCACCAACTAACTCTAAAATAAACCCTAACCCTAATCCTAACCCTATAGTAAGTATTTAAATGTACAATTACACTGTAAGAAAGATGCCTTGATTATACTTCAAAAGGTTACATTTCATTTTAGGGTGTCCTTGTTACAGTATAATTAAATATTTAAGTACTGAGTAATATTAGTTAACAATATGGTTGAGGGTTAGTTGTAAGTAATTACACATAATTTATTGTTATTACTTCCGTGAGTATGTGCAATGTGTAACAAAGACACTGGAAAATAAGGTGTTACCAAATAAAATGTAACTGAACATCTCATAATTACTTTAATTATCTTTGAAATATGTTAAATGTGTACTGTTGAATTGTTTGATCAAACAATATGCCAGAAATGGCACTTTTAAAGTATGTTCAATAGAAGAAAGCAACTCATACAGCTTTGGAACAACAAGAAAGTGTGTAAATGATAACAAATTTTCATTTTTGAGTGAACGTTTTATTTAACGCACTCTCTTTATACACATTTTAAGTGGTCTTTTATTTTACTAATATTATATTATCTGCAAGTACAGTTTCCTTTAATATACTTTTAAAGATTATAAGTACACTACAAGTGCACATTCAATACAATTAAGCACTTTTTAGGGTTGATGTGCCATTATAGACAATGAAGGTTTCTTTCTATAAGTGCAATATTTAACACCCGTGTGTTGTTAATGGTGTCAGTGAGTTCAAGTGCAGCTCTTCAGTTCTGGATCTGTTGGCACACCTTTCCATTCATTCACACCAATGCACACATGCACTCTAGGGTACGTTTTCTTCTTGTAACTCTACCTTGTAAATTCCTGTCAGATTGTAGGATAGGCTCACGAGTAAAACGCAGTCAGCTGATGGTGTAAATAACAATTCACAATGATAATTACAGAGCTGCTAACTTGTAAACGCGTCAAAGCATCCCTTATCCCCATTCAATCCATTACCTTATGGCACAGGTATGCGCTCATGCTCTCTTTACTGGATAGTGTAATGAGATTGAAAACAGAAAGAAAGAACAGAGGTGAAAATGAGTGTTCTAGCAAGATGGAAGGACATATATGTTGTTACTGTAAGGGACAAGTACAGACAGCTATAGGCAATAATAAGGAAGATTGGGTGGGGTTTCAGGGTGAATAACTATGTGTTCAACACCTTGTTCCTATAATCATACACCTAGCACAATGTTTACGGGCCCCCATGAATCAAAGCCAATGGACAGATTTACTCTTTCTCCATGAACTATAACTCCACCTAGCAGCAGGGACAAAATCATGTGGGTATTTGATGTAGAGTTGCCAACTTTGCATTACAAGAGTTTCCATTTATGAAGAATGAAGAATTGTAAATAAACTGTAAATTTAATCTACAATCAGTCAGTAGTCATGAGTGGTTCTACACAGGATCTTTGGCCACAGAATTCTGCAGATTGCTCCAAAAGTGTTACGGAGCCGAACGAGACTAGAGACGTGCGGATTCATTTGCAAGGCTTTATTTGGAGACGTGGGCATGAAACAGGCATAGATTCAATAATGGCAAACAGGTACAACATAGACAAGACAAAGAGTAATCCTAGACCAAGTGTGGGTCTTCGATCAGCGTACAATATCCAACAGGGCAAGGCAGAGAGATAACCCAGGTTCACAGCAATAATCCAGGCAGGGGCAAACAGAGTCTGAACGGCAAGGCAAGGGTTAATCCAGGTAACACGGGCAAGAATCAGAACACGAGAAAACACCCCCCCCCAATGAGCGGCTTCCAGACGCTCCTATACAATCCAGGAGGGCGGTGGAGCGGAGGTGGAACGGGGGAGGGAAGTGGAAGTGGAGTGGTCGGGGACCGAGGCAGAGCTGACAGAACAGGGCACCAAGGTGGAGCAGGGAACCAGGGCAGATCCAGCAGAGCAGGAAGCCAGGACGGAGCAGATGGAACTGGAGCCCACCAGGGCAGAATGGATGGGACTGAAGCCCACCAGGGCAGAGCAGATGGGACAGGAGCCCACCAGGGCGGAGCAGACGGAGCAGGAGCCCACCAGAGCGGAGCAGACAGAGCAGGAACCCACCAGGGCGGAGCAGACAGAGCAGGAGCCCACCAGGGCAGAGCAGACGGAACTAGAGCCCTCCAGGGTGGAGCAGACGGAGCAGGAGCCCACCACGGCAGAGCAGACGGTACAGTCGGAGCAGAAGACCACCAGAGCGGAGAAGATGGTGTTGAAGACCATGGCAGGGACTGGGACCTAGGGAACACTGAGACACAGGAGAAAGACAGAGCATTTACAGCCCCAAAGGACGAGGCAGGGAACACAACAAGTTCATAAATAGGCCCACTGACTGGAACTGGATAGGCTGATAATTCACCCTCAGATTTGACTACAGAATTTAAACCAACAGACAGTTCACAGTGAAATGCATTGACTGACACTAGATTGGCAGACAGTTCAGTGATTCAAACTGGACAGACGGATGGTTCAAAATCAGACACATTAGTTGAACTCAGATAAGCAGACAAATCAGAACAGGATATATTGGCAGAGATAGGGTGAACAGACTGTTCAAGACCAAGAGCATTGACTGGAACTGAACTGGCAAACAACTCATGGACTGATACAGGGCAGGCAGATAGTACGACATCAGAATTGTCAATTGGATCGAAACAAACAGGTGATTCAACATCAGGTTCATTGAAAGAAACGAGACTGGCAGATAATTCAGAAACAGATTCCTGGGTTGATTCTGGATAGGCTGATAGTTCATAATTGGCCTCCATGGCCAGTTCAGAGCAGGGCAACAGTTCAAGAGCAGCCTCTGTGGCCGTGACAGAACAGGACAAGCTTTCAGGGACAGCCCTTCTGGCTGCGACAGGACAGGAAGAGGATTCATTGATGGCCTCCATAGCCGTGACAGGGCAGGACAAGAGCTCACAGACGGCCTCCTTAGCCGTGACAGGACAGGGCAAGAGCTCACAGACGGCCTCCTTAGCCGTGACAGGACAGGGCAAGAGCTCACAGACGGCCTCCTTAGCCGTGATGGGGCAGGGCGAGAGTTCACAGACGGCCTCCTTAGCCATGACAAGACAGGGCGAGAGTTGACAAACAGCCTCCTTAGCTGTGACAGGACAGGGCGAGAGTTCACAGACGGCCTTCTTAGCCGTGACAGGACAGTGCAAGAGTTCACAGGTGGATACCACTGACATCTCTAGAGGTTCTGCAGCGGATGCCGCCACCTTTAGAGGTTCTACAGTGGTACCATAGGGAACCAGAGAGAGTTCATTAACAGGACAGGTACAGTGCTCATCTACGGTTCCTTTGACCGGGATATGACGGACTGGACATGCATTGTTGGGCGCTACCACCATGCAAGGAGCTGAAGCGAGCATCGCCGCTTCGGGAGGTTCTGCAGCATGCGCCGCCATCTCTGGAGAAACTGCAGCGGGCACCATCGCCTCGGGGAACACAGCAGCGAGCGCCACTACCTCAAGAGGTTCTGCAGCATCAGCCGCCACCTCTGGAGACATCATAGTGGACGTCACCACCTCGAGCAGTTCTGTGGTGGTGTACGCAGCCCAAACGCATCATAGAGCGATCCCTTATCATGGGAAGCGCTGCAGGCAGAGGACTCAGTTCAGGGACAGGAGGGCTAGAGTGAGTGAGTTTGGGGATACCACCTGCGCGTGCAGACACCAGCGGTACATCCCTCACACTGTATACCAGACTACGAAACAAGAGAACTGACCTGGAATATCTGGGTGTGGCAGACAGAATGATGACAGACTCTGGATGATCAGCGGAGACGTGACTTGACTCATGACGTGACTCTGGATGATCAACGGAGACATGACGTGACGCTGGATGATCAGCGGAGACGTGACTTGACTCATGACGTGACTCTGGATGATCAACGGAGACATGACGTGACTCTGGAAGATCAGCGGAGACATGACAAGACTCTGGAAGATCAGCGGAGACATGACGAGACTCTGGTAGATCAGCTGAGACGTGACGAGGCTTTGGCAGATCAGCTGAGACGTGATGAGACTGGTAGATCAGCCGAGACGTGATGAGACTCTGGTAGATCAGCTGAGAAGTGACGTGACTCTGGATGATCAACTGAGACGTGACGAGACTCTGGATGATCAGCTGAGACGAGATGAGAGCCTCGATGATCAGCTGAGACGTGACATGACTCTGGAAGATCAGCTGAGATGTGACGAGACTCGTGAAGAGCAGTCGTGACTTGACTTGACCCGTGAAGAGTAGCCATGACTCGACCTGACCCGTGAAGAGCAGCCGTGACTTGACCTGATTCGTGAAGAGCAGCCGTGACTTGGCTTGACTCATGAAGATCAATTGTGACTTGACTTGGCTCGTGACGATCAACTGTGACTCGACTTGGCTCATGATGTTCAACTGGACATAATCCCAGCAACATTTACTCCTCAGCTGGGATCATGTAGAGCCCTTTGAAGCTGCAAATGAAACTGCAATTTGGACCTTCAACCTGTTGGCTCCCATTGAAGCCCAATATATGGAGAAAAATCCTGGAATGTGGGAGTAATTTTTTTTCGACAGAAGAAAGAAAGACATGAACATCTTGAAATTATCATTATCATTCCTTAAATTATCAGGAAATGTTTATTCTGGAATTGAGCTAGTACTTTAAAACTGAAGAAATAGAAAACTGACACATCTACAGGATTGTCAAGATTGACTCTAAAATAATTTTATTATTCAGATGTAAATTTACATTATCAATTAATTCTTTATAAACAGTTCTTCAGAGCCCCCAGGAAGAACTGAAAAACTAAAAATTGCATTTCTATCTTATCAGTTTGGGTTACTCTCATGATGAGGTCATAATTTTACCTTTGCGATGGGTGGAGAAAGAAACAATTTGTGCTGTTTGCTGATAGCTTTGTCTCTTGTATTTTCCACATAAGGTTTATATTGTAATCCGCAATATTCAACCTACTCCTGTGGGCTCCATATACAGTGGTGTCCAAAACTATTAGAACACTAGTATTTTCACCTGCTAAAAATGTTTTTAAGTCAGATATTTCTATCTTTTGCAGTAGTGTGTCATTAGGAAATATCAGTTTACATTTCCAAACATTCATTTTGCCATTAATTGTAATAATCCAGTGAGATTTTTGTTTGCACAAGGAGTCTGATAACAGCCAGTGCTTCACACAGAGATCTAATCTCATCATCATCCAATCTGTCTGGAATGACATGAAGAAACAGAACAAAGAGACAGACTAAATCCAGAAGAACTGAGGCAACGTCTCAAGATGTTTTGCTTCCATTAAAAATATAGTGGCGTCACATGGGCGTACACCCAATAAGGACATCAAATGGGTTTGAATGCAATTTCATGTTGACTTCAAATCCATTCCTAAGAACTCTAGAGCTTTTGCCCCACAATCAGTTTAGAAAATGTGTGTAGGTCCTGTATGGTCCTCATCATGAGTGGAAAAGGACAATTTTTAGAGTCCACCATTGAAAACCAATAAAAATAACCAATGAGATAAGTCACAGTCGCTACTGGGTTAATACAATATAAACCAAGGTAATAAAAAAAAATAAATATATAAAAACAATCTCCACTTCTGTCAGTAACCTTTCTTCATGCTCAAGCCTGAAATGTGAAGATTGAAAAAACAAAGTCAGAGGGTTAAGGGATGAAATCTCCCAGCAGTCATGTCTGTAATGGGCCTCTGTTGTGCGCAGAATTAAATGCGGTCCAATGGCCCATAAACCATCATACCTACCAACTGGGTCAGGGTCAAAGTCCCAAGCAGCGCTCTGTATGGAATCGCAATTGCAATCACCCACACACCCACAAGCCAGGAAGGGTCTTTCCATTCCTCTCACCCTCCATGAAAATGCAGGATTGGCGTTCAGCTGGGGGTAATTTGGCCTGTATCTGATTATCCTCTGGGTGCATGCACTCTCTAATGGGCCATTCCCACAGAGCCTCCTTCCTTCTCGAATATTCACAAATGTAGGGATGGCGCGTACACTTCTCCTGACCTCCGGATGTCATGTCTCTCACTGTCAGTCCTGCATGTCCGCTATCTGACAGCATGTCTCTGTATTTCCTCTCTCAGGAAGAACATTGGCAGTGTCCTCGCTGTCTGACCCCTACAGTGTTTGCTTCAGACCCCCCTCGTGAGCTCACACTCGCAGCTTACCAAAATGCAGTTATAGGGCACAACTGAAATTGAAATAGATCCATTCAGACTTGTGCTGAAAGGAAAAAAATCAGTAAGACTTTACAGTTCCCAAACCATCCATATTTTATACATATACTGTCACTGAGCCTTCACTTAACACTTTTTGGCCAAGAACTGCTCCGTTAGACAGGAAGAGGTTGTCTGACAAACATAAAATAACCAAGCACAATTATTTGTTTTTATGTGAAATTTAGGGTTGGGTCAATCTTATATAAATGATTCCAGATTAGACAAACAGAATTCAAATTATACTATCTGACTAAAATAATAACACAGAAGCAATTGTTTTTTTCACATTTTTCTACACTGAGTAATAATTCACAATGTGTGGAGAAAGTAAGTGTACCCTTAAAGGAATAGTTCACCCAAAAATTAAAATTTTGTCATCATTTACTCGTTCCAGACCTGTATCAGTTTCTTTCTTATGATGAAAATTAAAGGAGATATTTTGAAGAATGCTGGTAATCAAACAGTTGATCGTCCCAATTGACTTCCATAGTATTTTTTTTTCCCTACTATGATAGTCAGTGGGGACCAAAAACTGTTTGGTTCTTCAAAATTCTTCAAAATATCTTCTTTTGTGTTCATCATAAGAAAGAAACTTATACAGGTTGGAGTGACATGAGGGTGAGTAAATGATAACAAAATTTTCATCTTTGGGTGAACTATTCCCCTAAATTTAGTAACATGTAGATCCTTCATTAGCAGCAAAACCTCCACCAAAGGTTTTCTGTAGCTGTTAGACTTTTAACTAATTTTGAAATACAGTATCTTTCCCTCACAAATCTATTGAAGTTTATTAATATTTTTGGATTGCTTTTACAGCACATCCCTCTTTAAGTCCATATATTTACAAAGAAGAATTCAGTATCGTGAACCTCACATATTTTGGACAAAAATCTTGTATAATACTAATGTTTGTATTATTCTAATTGGGAAGCTTACTTGGATAAAGGGTTAATGTAAATCACTCCTGGTCAATCTTTAAGGTGACCTTGTTACAGTGTAATTATACATTTAAGTACAAAGTAGCACACAGTAAATTACCAACATGTTTTTACTATATGGTTAGGGTTAGTGTTACTTTTGGTTTAGGGTTAGTTGCATGTAATAATAATAATAATAATAATAATAATAATAATAATAACAGTATAATTTACTGTTATACGTACATGTAACAAGGATACTGTAAAATAAAATCTTACCTAAATTACTTTCTAAATATAATTTTGCATTGCATTAATTTTGATTAGTAACAACCCACAAATATGTGCCTCTATGGGAAACACCAAACATATAAAATGCTTCATATATGCATTTATTCTTGTTTTTCCTAATAATTTTATAAAACAAAAATAATCTAATAAGACAAAATGATGATTTTTGATTATCATAAATTAGTGTAGGTAACCTGCTCAGCTTCAACATCTAACCTCATGTTTTAGGTGGTGCTAACATGTTTCTGCTTACAGCAGTTCTCTTACAAATGATATTTCCAGTGAACTATATATGCTAAAATCCATA
This sequence comes from Spinibarbus caldwelli, assembly GCA_039654775.1. Classification (NCBI taxonomy): domain Eukaryota; kingdom Metazoa; phylum Chordata; class Actinopteri; order Cypriniformes; family Cyprinidae; genus Spinibarbus; species Spinibarbus caldwelli. The sequence goes on from CM077250.1 coordinate 22,830,981, forward strand.
TTGAGTAACGAGCGATTTCATTTTTGTAATTTCATTCGCATCAGTCAACCAGAGCACCTGTTTTATTGCTCTTATTCCACAATTGATTACAGCTTCTGAATAAATGAATTTAATATAGACTGTTCATGAATCAAAAATTAACAAGCAACTGCTGTTATAAATTTAGAAATACATTGACATACAGTAGTCTGATATATACTGATGTCAATGCGTGCATTTCCGATTGAGATTAAGAACTGAAAAACCAATATTCATCTCTTTTTTATGGACTTTTGACAGGCAGTTACTGACTGCTCTCCTGGTTACCGCATTGTACACTAAACACCTGCTTAGGAATATTTTGACTCAGGATACAACTATTCCTGAGCATTTGCAGGGAAGCTCAGGTGTGAATGCTAATCATAGTGTTAGATGTTGCGGTTAAGTTTCAGGGGAAAGAATGAGACCTAAATTCCCCTTCAGACAGTACTGCATGTGCCTGAAACTCAAACCTTGTGTTATTTAAGATGATGCATTCCAGTATTTGGGAAGCATTATTTGTAAGCAGTGTTTCTGGTAAATCCTGGCCTGCAAAAACATTCTTGGTGTAAAACAGTCTTGTTTTTCACCCTGTAGGCCCAAGCTGGACATTTTTAGTCTTGGAATGGAAATGTATCTCAGCAACAGAGAGATGTGTGTGAGTATTTTAAGTTAAAAATCGTATTAATTGCTCAATATCACTTTACAACCTGCTAGTCTTTTGTAAAATCTCAAAAGCCAGTTCCAGAAGGACATCCTCCTCCAGGAAGTGACACAGTTTTAATAGCACAAACCATAAACAACCGCACAAGAAACAGTATTTTATTGAAGTTTTTTGGAAAGAACTGACTAACTACTGTATATATTTACTACAAAGAAACTTAATCATTCTTTTAAACTAAAATAAATAAATAAATAAATAAAAAGTATCAAAAAAGATACAAATATTTAATTTTCTTTAAATCTTTAAACATAATTTTATTGTTAAACTTTTTTTGTCAGCTTTTTTTTTTAAGTGACTACAATAATAAAGCCCCACTCATACTGTATATACATATATATGTATATTATAAATTATGTTATGTAAAGTGTTAGATTTATTATTATTATTATTATTATTGTTGTTGTTGTTATTATTATTTATTTATTTTTTATTTTTTTCAACAGGTAAAACAAATGACCAAGTTAGCATAGGAGTCCATGTACACCTCTATATATGCTTTATTCTTTAATATTTATGAGCTGTTCTAGTTGAAGATTATGATACATAAGGTTCCAGCAGTCATGTTCCAACAGTTCCCGGCAGGCTCTGATTTAACTCTCAAAAACACTTGGACAAAAAGCCTAATGAGTAGGTTCAGGAATATGGTATTGTTAACACAGTGACCCAGATAAGAAGAGCATCATTTAACAAAATTGCAGAGAATATAATTCATTAAACTGACACGGAACATGTTTGGGCAACTTGTATGAGTGTCTGAGAAAAGCATAGTTGTTATCTTCATCCAGTAACATGCAGCTGAAAGTGCACTGGGTTTGTACTGAAGTGTATATGATTGTAGAACTGACACTTATACCATCAGGGAGCAGAACTACTGTACGCCTACATGATCCGCACATATCAGAGAAGAGCTCAGCACACTTAATCACGCTCTCTGTGATGGCGTATTCAGCATGTTCTAGAGGACAAACCTTAAGGTTCAAAGTGACAGTTGTTCATTCTGCTTGTGCATTATAGTCATCTGAATAGTTTTATGTGAACAAAACAAAATTTAAGTGGTTATTACCCCAAAATCTTCATCTCCACCATTAAACTTAAAGTACACGCCTTCCGGGTTAGCATAAGTTTCGGAAAGTGTTTTTTTTTTTTTTTTTTCCTCAAGCATGGCTCTTCATGACGTCATGAAGGGTGGAACTCCTTGTGGGCACTTCTCCCGGAAGAGTGTGCACGCACACGTCAAACAGGGGTGCGTTTCCCAAAAGCATCGTTAGCTAAATGGTCGTTAATTCCATTGAACTCTATTAGTAATGACGGAACTTGCGACCATAGTTGCTTTTGGGAAACGCACCCCAGAGCGAGAGCAAGAGCACACCCTTCGACGTTGTCCGCAGCTCTGCACAGGTCTTGCTCGAGAAGAATGTCTCCAAAGAAGTGTGTTTTTGGTTGTGAGGGAAAGATAACCTTGTTCAGCTTTCCAAAGAACCCAGCGTTATGTGAACAGTGGATGCAGTTTGATTTTCCGGGGCAGCAACGGAGTTCCGCAAGTGTGTTTGTTTGTTCCCATCATTTCGGTAATGAATGTTTTAGAAACAAGGCCCAGTTCAACGCTGGATTTGCACATTGTTTGATAGTCAAAGATGGAGCGGTCCCAGCGCTCAATAATTGGGCTGGGAAAAGATCGCTGTCATGATTCGGAACTGCAGGCGGTAAGTAAAACAGCATCAAATTTCTGTGTTTTGTTAGCAATCAGTGCTCAAGTGCTCGTCACTCTTTAGCTCCACCCACGGCGCGCCTCCAGGAGCTCGGCTGTTTTCGGAGAGAATGGTAAAGCTGTATCTTTCTTTTATAAATCTGAAAAAACTAAAGACTCTTTAGAGATCTGAAGGATGCAATACTACTCTACAGGTACTCAAGATTAACATGAGATTGGGCGAAACTGTGCATATTATGTCCCCTTTAAATGTCATTCATACTCAAACATTCAAAACTGGTTGGTCCAAGTTTGATGCCAATTGTGATCAATTTTTGCATCTTTTCTTTTCTTTTCTTTTCTTTTCTTTTCTTCTTTTTTCTTTTCTTTTCCATTTTAATAAATTTATATATATATATATAATATATATATATATATATATATATATATATATATATATATATATATATATATATTAAATGTATTACTACTACAACTACTACTAATAAAATTAAACTGTATTATTTAAAATATATTTCATTTAATAATAATAATAATAATAATAATAATTTATATTTTAAATAATATATTTTAAATCTATTATTATTATTATTATTATTATTATTATTATTATTATTATTATTATTATTATTATTAAATGTATAATATACATATTATACACAGATAATATGTCTGATTCTTCTAAACTGAGCTAAGATTGGTAGTGCTTGGAAAAAGTCACTCCAGAGATGTTTCCCTTCCCAACAAAATGATGAGGATGTTGATTATGCATCATTAAGGAAAATCATGTAAAACAAGCAAGCCTGATTTAAATCTGACTGTAGGGAAATCCTGGTATTTCCAAGTGCAGTTTTATTCTGTAACAAATATAAATGTCACATCTGATTGCAGGACTCTGGGTGAATGCCTTGTGCGGATTACTTGGGCCCTTCACAAATATTTAAATGTCAACAGTGCATGAACACTTTCCAATTATCATCGTCAAGAGCTGTACTCATCTTCTGTCCAGATTGCAGCTGGTCAATAGTCTTCCCCTACCAGCAAGCCTCAGGCCTGTGTCTCTAGAGACGACCCATCTGAGAGTGACAGAATGACACACACACACACACACACACACACACACACACACACACACACACACACACACACACACACACATAACAACCCCCCTTAGAGAATATTGACCCCATAATCCTGCTTTTTGTAAAGTTTTATCCCAGGAATTAAACATGTCATTCAAGACAAGAGGAAAATAATAACATGACGCTGGATGACAGCTAAGCAGCTGTAAGTTTTGCTCACTTTATGCCAAAAAAGACTCCACAGTAAGTGACAAAAATGCTTTACATGAGCACTGATAATGTCTATTGGGAATTTGATATGCTATACTAAATGCTATACTGGTTACTAGCATTCAGTTATTAGCATATCAAATGATCATTGCTACATGCCTTTGTTTTTGTGAGGCAGTCCGAAGAACCAAATTAACTGTGCAAGCAGAAAGTTTTAACGTACTGTAAATACAAAGCATAAGCTGTGGTTTTATAAGGTTAGAAAGAAATTATCCCCTTGTAAAGTTGGAAAATTCCCCTAACAATAAATTCCAGGGGGCAAATATTGGCCCTTTTTAAAAATTCTGGCACTGCTATTCACTGAATTGCATGGTTTTGAATTGCATGTTGACTTTTGAAACTTTCTGAGCACAGCTTGATCATCAATTCAAATTAACTCGTAATCTACCTTGTTCCATTCAAAGTTTGATCCAGTGAAGCAAGCAAAATTAGTCTTGCAATTAATCCTAAAAATAACTCTTGTCATTGTAGGTAATCATGTACTTCTTAAATCTGCATAAAAGTATAGCTGCAATATCCATAGTATAAACAAAGACTTGGCTAGCAGGAACATGTGCTCTGGTGAGACATGTTTGAAAGACTGCATCTGAAAAGCAACATTTATAGTGTCATATTTGTGTAGAGCATCTAAAAAAAAAAAAAAAAAAAAAAAAAAAAAAAAAAAAATCTAAATAAATAAAAATGCACACATCAAGTTGAAATCTCTTGGCAACATACAATACTATTTAAAAGTTTGAGGTCAGTCAGATTTTTTTTAATGTTTTTGAAACTAGGGTTATATGCTTTCTAAGGTTGCATTTATTTAAATGAAAAAAAAATAATAATACAGTAAAAATACAGTAAAATTATTTCAGTTATTATTACTATAATTTAAAATTAGATTTAAAATGTATTCTAGTCATGACAAAGTTTAATTTTTTGCAGACGTTTCTCCAGTCTGTCATATGATCCTTCAGAAGTTATTTACAATAATAAACAATATGCTGATTTGGTGTTTTAATATTTAATATTTTGTGGAAATCTATTTCAAAAGGAAAAAATAAAAAATAAACAAATAATAATACAAAATAAATAAATAAAATAAAATGTGTACCCGTAATGACTCCAAACTTTTGAAATGTAGTGTGTGTGGGCTGCAAGAGAAAATAAGGGGAGAAAAAAAAAAAAAATGTAATTCTAATTCTCCCCCTTTAGATCGTTTGGCTTGATTTGGCAAATATGTTATAAAAATGAAATTTCTATTTTTCCGGTAAAAGATTGTGCCAAATTTCTTTTTCTTGGTTATTTTGGAGCATCTGTATTAACTAACTGGATGTTTGTGCTTTGCGGAATCCATTCACTTGATCATTTACTGTTGATGTGCTTACTGTTTAGCCTAGTTATATAAAATACAAATTGCTTGCTAATAAAGAAAAAAAGTAATTTATCCCACCCATTGCTTCTGTTACAGATCCTTTATGTTTCCTCTGTTGTGTGCATCCTGAGGCTAATTGCCCAACCCATTAGCATAAACACCAACTCAGTGCCCCAGAGTGGGGGCTGTAGGATCCCAGCCCAATTATTGAAAGCACTGCTCGTCTGAATGTTGGCCCTCTGTGGGCTGGGGCAGGGACAGAATTAACACAATGAGCGCACCAGCTGTGAACCAATCGCTGCGAGCACAAACAACATTTTAACAGCGGTCACACAGCAACCAACCACTCGTTGCTAGCTGCTAACACCCACACAGCGCTACAGGTAACACACTTTCCACACAGGCGTTTAGTAGTAATAAGTATCCTCTGAGAAGATCTTGTTTCAGATGCAGCCTATGACAGCCAGTCTTCTGAATGATGAAAATATGAGACAAAAATGTGGGAGTTAATCAAATGATCTTTTAGACAAGTGCTTCGTATTTCATTGGATTGCCATTTTAAGGAATAGTCTGCCCAACAATGAACTCGCTTTGTTTCTTATTTCTTCTGTGCAAAAGAAAAGGAGTTGCTTTAAACATTTCCAAACATTTCTGCTTCAATAAAGAACAAAAAAGCACACGTGAAGTAGTCAATACGACAATTTACAATACAATATACAGTCATCAGTGAAATCAAATCTTGTTTAAGACATCTTGATATATCATACCCTTGTGAAAAGAAATTAAGTTCATGACAAGAGCAATACCAAGTCATGTCAAGTAACCTATATATGTAGTGCTTTATACAATACAGATTGTGTCAATGCAGCTTCACAGTGATAAACAGGAAAAAAAGAAGAAGCAGATTCAGTTATGGAAACTCAACAATGGGGCAGCAGGCACAGGACATCAGTATAACGTCAGGTTGACATGACGTCGAACAGACGTTACATTTTAGTTGAGAATGAAAATTGGATTGACGTCAGTATTTGACGCCAATTTGACATTGACTTAACGTTGGATTTTGGTTACATAACCTAAAAACAACAAATATCAACGTCAGCTGACATCGGTATTGGACATCAATTTAACATTGACATTAGATGTTGAACTGGTATTGAATTTCGGTCACTGACGTCGCAACCAAAATTTAACCAAATATCAACGTCTTATGACTTTGTGTGCCTACTGGGAGACAATTCACATTCTGCTCTAAAATACAAGAGTGTCATTTAGTTCAAATCAGTGCAGTGCTGGTTCGTAATCACAATTTCTGCTTCTCTTGATTTATTAAAAGGATAGTTCACCCAAAAATTAAAATTCCGTTACTAATTACCCTCATGTCATTCCAAACCCGTAAGACCTTCGTTCATCAGATATTTTTGATGAAATCCGAGAGCTTTCTGACCCTCCATAGACAGCAATGCAACCACCACTTTCAAGACACAGTAAAGTAGTAAAATACTCCATGTGACATCAGTGGTCCAACCGCAATTTTATGAAGCTACGAGAATACTTTCTGTGTACAAATAAAACAAAAAAATAACAGATTTATTCAACAGTTTCTTCTCTTCCATGTCAGTCTTCGATGTGTGTTCACGAGAGTATCATGACGTATGCGTGTGGTGCTGCTGACGCAGGAGTTGGTGGTATTGCATTGCTGTGTAGGATCAAAAAGCTCTCGGATTTCATCAGAAATATCTTAATTTGTGTTCCGAAAATGAACAAATGTCTTATGGGTTTGGAACGACACGAGGGTGATTAAATAATGACAGAATTGTCATTTTTGGGTGAACTATCTCTTTAAGCATTATCATCTGTGATATATGCCCACTGGTTATTTACCCTGAAAATGTTTAACTTAACCTAGCAACAATGGTCACACACTTCCTCAACAATACAAAAAAAAAGGCTCATAAACTGAAAAACTAAGTAGGTAAGGTATTCTACTCAAGTATAAGTGTAATGTATTTCATGAGGTTGCTTGCTTATGTTTCCTACGACTAAATCCGCAAGCGAATCATGCAAGTTGACATTCTGTTGATTTGTGAAAGCAATTCTGATGAAATGTAAAAAGGCAATAATTGTGACTAACAATCATGATTTTATTTTTTAGAACAAAATAATCATGCTTAATCGTCTAACCATTATCATGCAGCCCGAAATAATAGGACTGAAAATATAGACCATGAAGGTAGAAGACCATGGAAATATGGTCTTGGACTCAAACCTGAGATCAAATCCAAGACCTCAGCTGTATGGTCTTTGTCTTGTCACAGACTCGGGAGCATGTGGACTCAGTTTTGACTCAGACTTGACACTCTTCTGACCTCGGTCTTTATTCACACTTGAATGAACTAGTCTCAGTTACACTTTTGGCTTCAGGAACAGGGTTGAGAACAAATAAATGGGCATTTTTGACCAATTGCATCGTGTCTCAAATGAAGCCGAGGGCTGGAAACATGTCAGCACTGCATCTCTCATTTTTACATGCAAGCTCTCTGGTCCCTTCTGGTGTTTTTATTTATTTATTTATTTTTTCATTTTTGGAGCTTGACAGCGACCATTTCCACTTACTTGATGGCAGAGTTTTCATCTTTGAGTAAATTACTAAGGTTTTGGCTTATTAGTATGCAGAGAAAATAACAGCATTAATTTGTATCCCATTAGATGTTCATTTGTTGGCATGTTGTCAACAGTAAAATTAAACTCATCATAATGGAACAACCATCAAGCTAACATGAACATGACCACAACCGCAGTTTAGAAAAATGAAAACATTTTATATTACTCTTGAACAGAGTGTGATTGCGTTAAATATAGTCATACCACCCTAAAATAGTCCCTTTATGCTTCAGCGCCAGCAGTAGAGCATCACTCGGACAAACGTCATGGGTTTGATTCCCAGGAAACCCAACTGACAAAAATATACCTGGATACCAAATGAATAAATAAAAATTAGAAATCAAATCAAATATGAACAACAAAATAACTTTTACAAACTTTATGTAAATTTATTTATGTGAATGTTTACATGCTAGCATACATGATATTTCTTTCATTCTTCAATGAAGCTCAGTTTACTTCCTGTCACTAGCAAGGCTACAGAGAGTTTATGTTTAAATCATAAAGCTGTCCATCAAACAGGACACAGAAGAGCTCAGCTACCTCTTCAATACTCATAATGGCCTCACAGAACCCATAATGACACTCCAGTTATTTCTACCGCAAAACCAAGGACAGTAAAATGAAATAGAGAAGGTTATATTTTGGCCTGACAGGATGACTGAGGAAGTCCAGACAGGCGAAAGAATAAAACACTTGCTGAACTCGTTTCAGCTTTTCCCCGAGCGAGCGTGTATCAACTTTCAGGCCATGAGCCAGATCAGATATATGTACGAGCGGCTCTTCTTCTTGTGTCGCTTGTTAAATATCCGCCAAACAAATTATGTTGCACTCCTCAAGGAGAGGGGAAAAAAAGTTGGGCTCGCTCGGCTGTGGCGACGAGATAATAGTAATAAGAATTTGGATGAGCATATCGCTGTGGAGAGTACGGGACAGGGGAACAATAGCTGGAGCCTGTCTGGAGCGACGCTGTCATGTAAACAACACTAGAGAACCTGATCCATGAAAGCGGCAGGCGCTGATGTCTCTATTCAATCTGAGGTGAATAAAAAATAAACTGATTAATTATGGTGCTTTGGGTAAATGTGACGTGCAAAAGGGAATACAAATTTGAACACTTCCAAAAAGCTGTACAGTTATCTGTGCAGATATAAAAATCATATCATGTAAGGATGAAGATTACTGAACAGTCCAGTTAATTTAATTAGAGCATAAATGACTTAATTAGACCAAATGGAATGAGAGAAACAATATGCCTCTTTCAAATTAATTTTCTAAATTAAGGGTCTTATAAATGTCTAAATTAATTTTTTTGTCCTAATTCCTGATTTTTTCTTTATGAATGATTAGGTCCAAATGAATATTTCCTGTTATGAAAATGGGACAGATTGCTTTAAAGGTAAAGTTCATAAAGAAATAATTAATTGGCAGAGTGCCCATTTTTTGAAAACGGGCTGTCATATGAATCTCATGGGTATCATCAGTACAGATAGAAATATCTGCTTGTTTGATTTTTCCTACTGAATGAAATCTTGCCAAAATATGCTTGACGTAAAAATAAATTAGATATTTTCCATTTAAAATGATGAATTATGGTTTAAATTAGCAGACACGTGTGGTCAGCTTTATCTGTAGGTAAAGTTATGATAAAATGTAAAAATAAATAAATAAATAAAAAACTCAGAGCCACCATTAAATATCATTAAAAAAATGTGTTTAAATTAAATTCCCAACACAGGCTCACTGGAAATACATTTCTCTACATACATTTCTGCAACACCGTAATTATGTACCTTACTGCACGTTTCGCGGCAGTTTCAAAGTGAAATGTCCAGAGAGTGGTGCTAAAACACACGTTTAATACATAGTACAGGCATGTATTGCTGTATTTTTATTATGCTGCTTGAGGTACGTATTGCGGCCATTTAGAATTCAAATTTCCGGTGAGTGTCGCTAAAGATTAATGCTCTATCATGTCGGAAATATCCCCTACACCAAACCCAACCCTAAGCCTACCCTATAGTGTTAACAAACGCAAAATTAATATAAAAACACATTCGCTGATGCATCCGTGCTATTTTAACTTTCTCATGCGGATTTGAGCTGTTTTGTCGAACCGTAGTTTCACAGGGATTCGTACAAGAGCTTTTCATCACCTAAGTGCAATGCTGTATCAGGTGAGCTACCGAGTAAACCTACCGAAATCATGCATATGATGCAGTATATGTGACAACAACGGTTAAAAGTATCAGTTTTCAAATCGTACACGGTGTTAAAATTGTTTTTAAGTCATAACATAACATTCTGCAAGTAACTGTGTGAAAATTAGCCTTTATTAATCAAAACTCTGTACCTGTAAATCATACTTTGTGTGAAAAGGTATAAAAGTTATCGGAATTTTACTGCCTCTAGTGTTGATTTCAACTGGAAACTGCAGTGAATCGTACTTATAGGTACGTTTTTTCAGTTTTGCAGAAATGCATGTAGGCACGTATTTCCAATGAGCCTAGGTTGCATATTCCATACTTCAAAGAAGGTAGGCCTAATAACAAAATTATTTATAAACAATACAGTGCGATTAGTGAAGAAAATTGTCCAAAACAAAACAAAACAAAAAACAAAACAAAACAACTTAATTTATTTAGGAATATGGGCTACATTAGTTGTGATATATGTTTTTGATTTATTGAAGAAAAAAAAAACTGCCTCATAAGAGTCATTTGTTCATAAATCAGACTACATTGGTTGTATTGTCCATGTGTTTTTTTGGCAGCCTGCAAGAATTCAATAGAAAGATGTTTCTTCCCTTATTATTTATTTATCTATTTATTTATTTATTTTTGTGGTACAGTCTTTTTGTCTTTTTGCAGAAAAGGAAACACTGATACAGGAGATATTTTAACATTAAGCAAATGTTAATTTTAAAAATTAACAACAGGACCCTGCAGCTGAGTGAGTTAGATTGATCTTGTTATTTTAAGAATCAGCTTTGGGATTGTTCAAATAAACATCCCATTGTGATCTAATAGAAAAATCTTTTTGACTCTGATCAAGCGAAACTAAGTACTTGTGTGAGGTAACTATTTATTTCTCTGACCTCTCAAATAAAATCATCCCATCTGCTTCACATTTGTCAGATGGAGATACTAGATGGCAAAAACTATCCGTTCACATCACTCATGACTGCCACATCAGAAATCAGTAACAGTATGAAAGTTTCTGCAGGATCAGAGATAGCACCTCTATCATAACTGTCCTGTGGTCATGGATTTCAGGAGTAATCTCACACATACCATGCAGAGCATGTCCATGATGAAACGGAGTGATAGTTATCTGTCTTTGTCTGCCTTACTTTTAGCAGGCAGGAGAAAAAAGCTGTTGGTTCTGGCTTTCTTTTTCAGTGCTGTACTCCATCCCCATTTCGAAGAGCAAAATAACAGTTCAGGCTGGAAAACTTGGACCAGCATACACCTCAAGGTATTCAAAGGCATCGTTCACCTACAAATGAAAATTCTGGCATCATTTACTTACCCTCATATTGAACTCACACGGTTTCATTCTTCTGTTCAACACAAAATATAAAATATAAGACAAACAGAAATTTAAGCCCTCCGTCATATCAAATCATTGATCAACAAACGCATGCACAGAACTTTGATGAACAATAATCTTTAATGTTAGCTGGTGTTTGAGGTTTCTGTCAGCAAAGACACATTAAATTGATCAAATGTGAGATTGATATAAAGTTACAAAAGTTTTATATTTCAAATAAATGATGTTCTTTTGAAATGTCTATAAAAATACATAAAACATATTAAGTAGCACAACCATTTTCAACAGCGGTAATATTAAGAAACGAATTGAATTCTGAAAGTGAAGTGGCTCAGTGCATCTGCCTCATTAACCTCATCATTATTAAGACACAACAGGGAATAATAAAACTAGAATTCAATATTGAACTTCTGTAAAAACGACTACTTTCATTATTCACAGCCTTCTATCTATTGCTTTTACTATCCTAAAAACCAAGACGCTCACTGCGCAGTCAGCTTGCAAACAGCAAGCAAATTATGATATGATCCAATTTCCTAGACATTTCATGAGGAAATGGGCTATAAACTATAAAATGTACTGGATATGGAAATGATGGTCCTGATTTAGAATATTTTTATGGTTTCTTGTCATTCAGGCTTTAGGGTGTAAACATACAGATCTGATGGTTACATCCATATAGACATTCTTTTGAGGACTTTCACTTTCAGTTTTGGGGGCACTGAAGTACTCATGTATAGCAGATGAGCTTGTCATGTCATCATAGTCCTTCTGACGGAGCTTCCTCATCACTCACAAATAAAAAAAAAATAAATAAATAAATAAATAAATTTTATATATATATATATATATATATATATATATATTACATGTTTTATACAATGTTAAATACATTTGCAGTAATATAATATCTTTAATTTTGACATTTATTTATTGAGCAAAATTGTTACTGTTGTAAGACTTTTAATAATCACTAAGAAACACTTTTTGGAACACACACCGCATTTGTAGACTGGATACAACAAGATTGACAAGCATTATCACATTGACACACCAAGTATCAAGATCAATATTATAGATATCAATATTAATACTAATATTTGTATTGAATGTAAAGTTTTTTTTGATTTGAGGATAAAATGAGTAAATAATATTAATTATTATTAATGTTCATTCTTAACATCAAACAGGCCTAAAGTGCACTTTTTTGTAGACCATGTTATTTAGCAAACATAAAATCTGTCAACCAATAATAAATGACACATTTAGCATTTTATTTATTTATTTATTTATTTGAGTTTACACTTGTTAAACTCAAAAAAAAAAAAAACATGCGTTAATGTTCATGTCAGATGAATGATGACATCATTAGATTAAACAAAAAAGATGCAAATATGTTTCAAGATCGATCCACCAGTCACCAAATCAGACTTCTGACAAACAGCACAGGATCAGAAGATGTTGTTAGAAAGCCAGTCAAAAACAATTTGCTAGAGCAATCTAGTTAAATTTGTTGAGCGTTTTGCTGTCTATTTACCTCAACGTTTAAATCATCATTACCATAGAAAATTACTGCTCTCTTGCATAGAACATTTGCTAGACAGTACAGTTTGATGAGAATTCTCAGTATAATGTATTTTATTGTAAATGCAGTGCTAAGTACTGAGCCTCTTTTGGTGCTTTTGAACATTGTCAGATCTGTAATTATCCACACAGACAAAACCTCTCAACGTAACATCTCTACTTTCAAACGGCCAATATACTTTCCCTATTCTCTCCTGTGCAATTTGCATAAAAGGTATCATGGTGAAATTATTCTTCTTAAAGTGCTTTTCTATATTTGTTGCATTGCTAGGCTTTTCAAGGAGAGAACGGCTATGAAAGAGGTATTCGTTCAAAAACAGCATTTTGCAGTATATGTACTGAATAGCAATAAAGTGAAGAGTGAATTAAAGTCATCTACATATCGGGAAAGAATTCACTTAATTCACTTTAAGATTGAAGATAAGAACATAAAAAGAAGATATGAAAAAAAAAAACACCTTTCAAGGGGTCAAGCTTTGGCTAGTTAGCATAGCCTGTTAGCAGAAGCTGTAACTATACACACTTTGTAAGCAAAATGCATCTTTCTCCAATAAAGTCTATATATTTAAGGCTGTATACATTTTTACATTGCTTGAAAACTCAAGTGCATAGTTCATAGTTCTGCTGCAAAAACGCACCCCTGTCGCTCTATGCTGTGTGTGTGTGTGTATGAGCCCAGTCATCTCCTTTGATAAAGGTCAGGTCTGGCCATGATGGATGACTGCTGCCGCTGCTTTAATTTGAAATAAAGAGCAATAAAGGGGAGGCCTGGATTGGTGGCGAACAGAGTCATGATGAAGGAGTCGTTAGTTAAGCAAAGGTCGCCAGCTCCTCCTACAAAACTGACAGACCTTGTCAGGAGTGTGGAGATCACATGATGCAAAAGAGAGGGGAAAATGGGGAAGTGGATAGAGAGAGATGAAGTGTAAAAAGAGAGGATGAGGAAATAATACACATCGAGAAAGTCATAGTTTAAAATATCTACTGTATTGTGGAAGAACCATGACACATAGATATCAGATAGTAATCAGTAACCTTCTTTCTCAAATATATTCTAAGTGATTAACGTACATGATACTTAAAATTGAATTAAATTTGCTTGTTCATCCAGAAAAGAAAATTCTGCAGTCATTTACGTATGTACCCTTATGTCAATCAGCATGACTTTCTTGAAACACTAAAAAATACATTTTGAGAAAAATATAAGTAGCTCTTGTCCATAATAATAAAATGAATGGGGATTAGAGCTTTCAAACATGGACTGATTTTTCAGTTCAACTAAATGACTAAACATGACTAAATATGACTAAAAATTACTGGTAGCATTGCTTTTGCATTGTTTTGAAATGCAAAAGACTCATTTCAGTTCATTAGAACTCCATGGAAAAGAAATACCAGTAAATTATTCATGATTTCTCTCTCTCTTAATTCAGTTCAATTCAATATCTGCTTTACTGGCATGACAATTGTTACAAAGTATTGCCAAAGCATAGTGTGTACACTGAATCTAGAACAGATATGTATTAAAAAAAAACAAAAAAAAAAACAACATTTTAGAATTCTATGAACAATTTAAAATTCAGTGTGGTGTGTGTGTGTGTGTGTGCATCTCTCTCTCTCTCTCTCTCTCTCTCTCTCTCTCGTATTCATTCATTCATTCATTCCAAGAAAGAAAGAAATGAGGGTGGATAATGACATAATTTTGGTCACACTTTAGTCTGGGGACCAATTATCACTATTAACTAGCTATTAACTCTTAATTTGCTGCTTATTACTAGTTAGTAATATAGTTGTTAAATTTAGAAATTGGGTAGGATTAAGGAATCTAACATGCACATAAGCATCTAAATGTGGGCATCATCTTAGCATTATGTCTATAGCAATCATTGGCAATGCCATGGTACTTTTTCACATTAGTGTAGACATGCCTAAAACAGTGTAACATTAAAAAAGTGAACAGAAGTCAGGAAGAAGAAAGGGAGAAAAAAGAAAAACAGGTATACAAAAATAGATACACATAAATACTGCAAAAAAGATGTGCAGAAACGTAAATTTGTAGAAAAAAAAAAAGACTACAAAAGATCTCTCCCATGGGATTCCTGTTTATCAGTCATGACACTGCAGTGGATTTGCATGCAAGGGCAAAGGAAACAAAATAAAGCTGACATGGAGACAGGCCCTCCCTGAGGACCCTAGGACAGGCTGTGTTAACATGCAGTCAGTGAGACCCAATGTCACCCGAGAGCACCTGAGACATTGAGCTCTGCAGACAACGGTCCTCGCTTTCTTACAGAGCCCTGGCATTACAGTGACACCCATTTAAGGTTCCCAGCACTTCAGAGAAAAGTTACAAAGAGAACTACTCCAGAACACTCTCTCTTTCAGGCACATGGTTCAGACTCTCCTTTCTGACCTTACTCTGGTTATACTTTAGTAAGCATTCTGTAATGGCAGTCTGTATCCTTATCAGTCTGCCTCACTGAGCTATCAAGATTGGTGCTCACTCTTCTATTCAGAGAAATTGGCTATTGGAGTGGACAAGTGCCCACCAAAAGCAGCTGAAAGGGAAAGGAAAAACACTCAGGACACAACTCCCTTATTATATTGTATAAGGTCAGTCTGACTGGCCCAAAATATATGCAAGCATATTAACACTGACGCTTTCAGCTTTGCAAGCTCAATTTAATTTACAGTAGTGACTAAAACCAACCTATTTATTTTATGAATTCAGTACACTATGAACCTAAAAGGATTCATAAACATATGTATGCCACTAAAATTGTTCATTTGTAAAATGTATACATTTTGAATGCTATCAATATGTAAATTATGAACATTTCAGTGTCTTCTCACACAGCATAAATAAATAAATAAATAAATAAATAAATAAATAAATAAATGTACAAAAAGGCCAAAAAATACTTGCTAAAATATGTTTTAAAACATTTTTGCATAAATATATTTTCTACCAATATATTTTTTTCTGCCATTTTTTTATATATATTTTTAAAAATATATTTACACAAATATTTTTTGAAACATATTTTATCAAGTATTTTTATGGCCTTTTTTGTATATTTTGAAATAAATAAATGTATTTATTTATAAATGGCCAATCATTTGTGACAACAGTTCTGTATACATGCACAATATGTTACAGGCCTAATGCTGCTTTCAAGTTCTTTTGGAAAGTGTGCATTTACGCCATCAAGTGCATTCAAGTCACTTTGCTCAAAGTGAGAAGTAAAAAAAAAAAAAAAACAGACTTGAAGGTGAAGCTACTCTAAATTAAATTGTCTATTTTACCACAATTGTGGAGCACTAGTATTTTGTACAAGCAACTATGTGAATTATATTGTAAATGAAAAAAAATAAAAATAAAAGCATGTGTGTTGCAATCTTTCCAACATGACTTGTGAATGCACCATAAATCTGTACTAGGCAACTGTTAGCATTTTGTTGCAAAAAATTGCACAATGCACGCTTGTTAGCACAAAGAGTTAGTCTGAAATCATCTCAGTTCATCACTATGGAGGAAACATGACATTACCAAAAGCCTCATGCTGGTTAATAAGTTGGCTAGTTCACCCTTTGGTGACAACTTGATCAATTTGGCACACCAAGGCTAATGGCTGTCATCAAATGAGACTGGCTTTCAGAAATGGTTATCTCAGTGGAGTCCAATTTATTTGCTGTCACCTCTTAACCACGCCACTTGGCATAGATGCATCAGCCGCCACCACTCCGGTGAGGTAGCCCTCCATTAGCAATGTTAATCAAACGATAATGCAAAGCCGAGGAAGTCGCCTTTCAATTTAGCATGCAGAAGCTAATGGCTTCCGATACCAACCAGGGCCTGATGGATTGGTCAGATGTGGTAATTTAGACACTGGATGAAATGAAGGAAGGACTTTTAGAGCTTTTATTTGCAGGAAGGTAAAAATGATTGAGGGTGTCCTTATTTAGCCTTAAAGGTTTTGTAACTGGAATCAATGAGGTGCATCCATCAGTATCATGCAAAAGAAATATTCCGTGTCACATAGCATTGGCACTTTCATTTTTCCCCCCACTGTCAAAACAATGTTGAAGAAAGGCGAATCAATATTTACATTCAGAATTTAAGTATTCTGTTTGTAGTAACATGACATAATTTATGTATTATGTGTACACATTTTGTGGTTAGGCTGTGCTTCAACACCATCTCAGAAAAAAAAAAAAACACTAAATGATTCAGTATATGTGTGCGTGCATACGTTCATGACCATGGCCATATGAGTGTGTATGTGTGTGTGGCTCGGATAAAAGTGCTATTCCCAAATTATTTGCATGTCTAGACGACGATCGTGTCAGATGATTTGAATGCATTGATACATTAACATCTATTTGGATGCGATTTTCCTACCACTCTGAAAACCCTGGAGAACGAGAGATAGAGGAATGAGCCAGCTGTTGATTATCCAGGCTAGTCATATCGTCACATCTTTCTCATTTGTTTAGAGGAGATTACATCTTTCTGCTCAGTCAGCTGCCAAACATGAAAAATATCTTTAGGAAATGTGCAGCAATGTGTGTGTGAATGTTTAAATGGTCATTCCTATATAACTTTCTCAGTAGAATTGTGGAAGTATTAAACTGATCAAATCTGTCTTCTCCACACTCTGTAATCTGTTCACTACATTGGATAAGCATTAAATATGGCATAATATAAAAATACATTTAATGCACCTTAATGCATTTGGATGGTAGGTCACAGTTATATTGTATATTTTGAGGAAAAAAAAGGGGCCAAGCACCGAACCCCAATGTACACCCATGGATAATTGATCCAATATAGATGTAAAGACATAAGGTAAAGTTCAAATAAATTTGTATTTTAATTTAATGTAAAATACATACTTTTTGTTGTTCTTTTAACTTTTTGAGCTTTTTCTGAAATGCAACCAGTACTGATTTCATATTTGACATTTCCTTCTGAATACATTTGCATGAGCAATATTCAAACCATTCGGGCAGGGGCAATGAATTCCTGCCACCTCCCTCAACAGCCTCCCAAGCACACTCAGATTGACACACTTACACTTAAGAGC
The DNA here is from genome assembly GCA_039654775.1 of Spinibarbus caldwelli. Classification (NCBI taxonomy): domain Eukaryota; kingdom Metazoa; phylum Chordata; class Actinopteri; order Cypriniformes; family Cyprinidae; genus Spinibarbus; species Spinibarbus caldwelli. Next base: position 22,849,024 of record CM077250.1, read on the forward strand.
CACATTATGTAGTATAATATAAGCCAGTGACTTACTAATGGATATACATTTCTAGTTTTTCAAAATTGAAAATTCAACCATAAAAATAGAGGGTTAAAGCTTCAAATACCTTGGAAATGCGGTTCAAGAGACCCTTACAAAGGTGCATGTGTGTGTGGACTGTGTGCGATGCCTACAGCAGTGGAAGTAATGCATCATTATAGGACAGAAACCAAGGATGACCAAAGGCCAAACACAGCATAACCACAGGCATCTCAAAAGAAATGCATTGCAACAGCCAGAGCAGAACTCCTGCTGGGTTAGGCAACCCTTACAACAACTTTGATGGAAAACATGTAATAGAAACAAACAATCACATAGCTGTTCTTATTGCCATCATTACACATTATCAGAATGTACAGACAGTGATTGAGAGCTAAAAATAAAAGCGGTTCACTTAAAGCTGTGCTCTATCAGTCTTCCCCCATTATTATTTTGTCCATCTCATCTCATCTCATCCTCTCCTCCACAAACGGCTACTGTTGCAGTCCCATCAGCTTGCCATTCATTTACATGCGCAATTATAGGGAAGGCGCTCACTAAAAAGATTAATGCAAATTGTAATTAACAGTAATTATTTTTTTTTTGAATGGGAGCCATGGCTGTGAATAGGCATTTATGAGACCTAAATTGAATCTTATAACCTTACTGCTAAAGATTTTTAATAGGAGGAGACCTCTGGACAGGAATATAATTTAGTATGAATGAACTCTGTGGCATGATGGATGAACGAAGGCCTGATTTTGCAGGATTGATAATAAAATTGCTTTCTGACATCTAAAGGCCTATTCAGACAAGTTGTTCAGTCAAAATACATTCCTAGGGGTTCTTCTGGATGAAAGCAACCACATTCACTACTGTTCAAAATTTTGTGGTCAGTGAGTTTTTCTTTTTTATCATTTTAATAACGATACAATTTTACTCGAGCACCAAATCAGCTTATTATGAAGGATTAGTGACTGAAGACTGGTGTAATGGCTGCTGAAAATTCAGCTTTGCCATCACAGGAATAAATTACATTAAAAAATATTAAAAAAGAAAACAGTTACTGTATTTAAACTGTGATGTTATTTCACAATATTTGCAATTTCTAATGTAATTTTGATAAAACAAATGCACCCTTCTTTTGAAATCAAATCTTACAGACCCAAAACGTTTCAATGGTAAGTATACTGTCATATGGATTTTTTTCTTTAGAGTGCCTGTGTTATTTACTACTGGCAGAGCATTTTCATTTATATATGTATACGACAGGATTTATGGCATAGTCAGAGTCTGTTTAGTGGTTAGAGTTTCATATAAAACAGCTCTCAGTGCCATCCTCTACATTCTGTTCCATCACACTAAACAGCAAAGCTTGAGATTATCCAGAAGCCGAAACCAAATATCCAGACATTGTTAGAGGCCTAAGCTATGCAAATCTTCTTTGAAATCCATGTGCATAGTAGATATGAAATCCTATTTGAGTTGTGTAAATTTCAATCATGATCTAGAAGACCAGGTTAAGGTGAGGAGATAGATGATTGGCTATAAAGCTATCAGATAATTTATTTAATTGGCCAATCAAAATGCTTGAAGACATTGAGCACTGAGAGTTGTTATGTCTCATCTATACATGCCTATTTTAGGATCAAATATGGTCTTGATGTTGTAGATATATATTTTGGGTTTCTATAAAAAGATACATTGGGATAAGATTATCTCCTTGTGAAATTTTGCCTTAAGATTTATGTTACCTTGGAAAAAGGAACTGTGAAAGGAGTCTTTCATTCACAAGAGATATTTTTCTCTATAGCAAAACCCCCTTTTCACACCCCTGATCATCTGGGCATTAATAATAGAGGCTTATTGTGGCCTCATGCATGTCTGAGTGCATTAAACTCGCTCAGGATTTACTCAAGAATGGATCTCAGTGAGGTGGGGGGAATCTTATACACACAGTGGAAGACAAAGAAAAGGAAAGACACTGGGGGGAGAAGACTGAAGGAGAGAGAAGAAGACAGAGAATGTGTGAAATCCCAGAAATTTAACTGACTTTCAAGCATCATAATCAATGACTTTGAAACAAAAAAAGAAAAAGGAAAAGGAAGGAATTGTGGAAATACCTGACATAGTATTACCTCAGGAGATTATATATATATATATATATATATATATATAAAGAGTTCAGATGCAAAAGTGCCGTCTGAAATGTTTTTCTAAAATTGCCATTTTTATCAGGCTTCTATGTGTAGGTTCAGTAATTTCATTTAAATGGCAATGAATATGTTCTTTTCATTGCCATTAAAGTGAAAGAACTGAACATACACATAGGAGCCTGAGAACAATGCTAATTTGAGAAAGAAAAAAAAAAAAAATTCAGACGGCACTTAGAGGCTTTTGCATCTGAACTCTTCATATATATACACACACACACACACACACACACACACTGGCCACTTTATTAGGTACACCTTGCTAGTACCGGGTTGGACCCCTTTTGCCTTCAGAACTGCCTTAATTCTTCGTGGCATAGATTCAACAAGGTGTTGGAAACATTCCTCAGAGATTTTGGTCCATATTGATATGATAGCATCACGCAGTTGCTGCAGATTTGTCGGCTGCACATCCATGATGTGAATCTCCCGTTCCACCACATCCCAAAGGTGCTCTATTGGATTGAGATCTGGTGACTGTGGAGGCCATTTGAGTAAAGTGAACTCATTGTCATGTTCAAGAAACCAGTCTGAGATGATTTGAGCTTTGTGACATGGTGCATTATCCTGCTGGAAGTAGCCATCAGAAGATGGGTACACTGTAGTCATAAAGGGATGGACATGGTCAGCAACAATACTCAGGTAGGTTGTGGCATTTAAACTATGCTCAATTGGTACTAAGGGGCCCAAAGTGTGCCAAGAAAATATCCCCCACACCATTACACCACCACCACCACCAGCCTGAACAGTTGAGACAAGGCAGGATGGATCCATGCTTTCATGTTCTTTACGCCAAATTCTGACCCTACCATCTGAATGTTGCAGCAGAAATCGAAACTCATCAGACCAGGCAACGTTTTTCCAATCTTCTATTGTCCAATTCTGGTGAGCCTGTCTGAATTGTTGCCTCCGTTTCCTGTTCTTAGCTGACAGGAGTGGCACACGGTGTGGTCTTCTGCTGCTGTAGCCCATCTGCTTCAGGGTTCGACGTGTTGTGCGTTCAGAGATGGTATTCTGCATACCTTGGTTGTAACGAGTGGTTATTTGAGTTACAGTTGCCTTTCTATCATCTCTAGCCAGTCTGCCCATTCTCCTCTGACCTCTGACATCAACAAGGCATTTTCGTCCACACAACTGCCGCTCACTGGATATTTTCTCTTTTTCTAACCATTCTCTGTAAACCCTAGAGATGGTTGTGGGTGAAAATCTCAGTAGATCAGCAGTTTTTGAAATACTCAGACCAGCCCGTCTGGCACCAACAACCATTCCACGTTCAAAGTCACTTAAATCCCCTTTCTTCCCCATTCTGATGCTCGGTTTGAACTTCAGCAAGTCGTCTTAACCACATCTAGATGCCTAAATGCATTGAGTTGCTGCCATGTGATTGGCTGATTAGCAATTTGTGTTACCAAGCAATTGAACAGGTGTAACTAATAAAGAGGCCAGTGAGTGTGTGTGTGTGTGTGTGTGTGTGTATATATATATATATATATATATATATATATATATACGCGTCCAAAAGAAAGGTTTTTGTTTACATAATATATGAGTGTGTACTCTGTATATTTATTATGTATATATAAATGCAAACACATGCATGTATATATTTAAGAAAAAACGTTGTTTATATATAAATATAATTATAATAATAAATAAACACAGTACACATACATAATGTAAACAAAAAAATATTTTGCATGTGATTAATTGCGATTAATCGTTTGACAGCACTATATATATGTATATATATATATATATATATATATATATATATATATATATATATATTATTTATAATATGAATGTATGTTTCTGTATGCATAACTACTACACTTGTCAAAATATGCAGGATAGTCAGAACATTGTGAGATGCTGTATCCATATAAATAAGTATATATACATTTTATTCACCTATAATATGCCTATTTTTGAAATGTATGCCATTGGTCTCACTTACGAACAAATTATTTATCCATTCTGTTCTTTTTCTTTATTATTTTATTTATTCATTTTTTTTAATCAAAATTGTATAACTCTATCTTCCAATCATAAAAGTTTTTTTCTGTGGTGACTTGTCAGACTTCTCCAATCATGAGTCCAGTCAATCTGCTTAAAACCTGCCCCCACTTTTTTTTTTTTTTTTTTTTACAATCGACTATAAGCTTTCTTTGCCTCCATCCATTCAACAACCAATAGATAGAAATAAGTTCCCACTTCTTTTTAAAGCATTTTCAGAATCAGAATCAGAACAGCTTTATTACCAAGTATGTTTGCACACACAAGGAATTTGACTTGATGACAGGAGCTTCCAGTGCAGAGGAATGTACAGACATAGTGCAGACATACATGATAGTGAAAACATACATAGGAATAACACAGTAGAGATGGAATATAGCACTAATGTAAGAAAAAAAAAAAAAAAAAAAATTAAATAATGCACTATATACAGAAATAGAAGTATAGGGGGAAAAATGTAATTGTTTAAATAAATGTACACATATGTTATAAGTGGCAGATATATTATTTACAAAGTGTGCAGTTCTGTGTATGAATATGCCAGATGTGATGGATGATGTATAATTAGAAAGTTTAATTGCTGAGGCTAAATATAGCCTGTGGGAAAAAAAAATAAAAAAATAAAAAAATAAACTGTTCTTGTGCCTGGCTCTTCTAATGGTCAGTGCTCTGTAGCGCCGACCAGAAGGCAACAGTTCGAAGAGAAAGTGAGCTGGGTGTGAGGGGTCCAAAGTGATTTTCTTAGCCCTTTTCCTCACTCTGGAGATGAAAAGATCTTGGAGGCTGAGCAGAGGGGCACCGATAATCCTCTCAGCAATCCTGATTGTCCGTTGCAGTCTCTTGATGTCTGATTTGGTAGCTGAACCAAACCAGACAGTTATGGATGAACACAGGACAGACTCAATGATAGCAGAGTAGAACTGTTTCAGCAGCTCCTGTGGCACGTTGAATTTCCTCAGTTGACGAAGGAAGTACAACCTCTGCTGGGCCTTTTTAGCAATGGAGTCTTTGTGAGTGTTCCACTTCAGGTCCCCAGGAACCTGAATGACTCTACTGCAGCCACAGTGCTGTCCATGATGGTGAGTGGGGGAAGAGCAGGGGGGTTTCTCCTGAAGTCCACGATAATCTCCACAGTTTTGAGCGTGTTGAGCTCCAGGTTGTTGAGACTGCACCAGACGGCCAGCTCTTTAACCTCCTGTCTGTAAGCAGACTCGTCTCCGTCCTTGATGAGGCCGATCAGTGTGGTGTCGTCTGCAAACGAGCTTGACAGAGGGGTCCTTTGAAGTGCAGTCATTCATGTACAGGGAAAAGAGCAGTGGGGAGAGAACACAACCCTGAGGGATGCCAGTGCTGATGGTGAGAGTCCTGGATGTGAGTTTGCCCAGCCTCACTAGCTGCTGCCTGTCTGTCAGGAATCTGGTGATCCACTGACAGATGGAGGTGGGTACAGAGAGCTGTGTCAGTTTGTCTGAGAGAAGGTCAGGCTTGATGGTATTGAAGGCCGAACTGAAGTCCACAAATAGGATCCTTGCGTAATTCCCAGGTCTGTCAAGGTGTTGTAGGATGTAATGTAGTCCTAAATTGACTGCATCGTCCACAGACCTGTTTGCTCTGTAGGCAAACTGAAGAGGATCCAGCAAGGGTCCAGTGATGTCTTTCAGGTAGGCCAGGACCAGTCTCTCAAATGACTTCATGATCACAGACGTGAGAGCAACAGGTCTGTAAGCATTAAGTCCAGTGATTTTGGACTTTTTGGGGACTGGAATTATGGTGGAGCATTTGAAGCAGCAGGGAACTTCACACAGCTCCAGAGATCTGTTGAAGATCTGTGTGAAGATGGGGGCCAGTTGGTCAGCGCAGACTTTTAAACAGGCAGGTGAAACACAGTCTAGGCCTGAAGCTTTTCTAGATTTCTGCTTCCTGAAGACCCGATTCACTTAATCTATACACACCTTAAGCGCAGGTTGAATGGTGGGGGTAGGTGAATGTGTGGAGTGCAGATCAGAGAGGATGGGGGGTGGTAGACTGGCATTTTCAAATTGACAGTAAAACACATTCAGATCATTGTTAAGCTGATAAACTGTTCAATACATCTAATATTTAAATGAGACATAATATATTATATAGCACTTTGAATTTACCCCCATCCCTAAATTAATAAATATATGCTGCTTACACACTGTTTCCACTGTTGTTTTGAATGTTGGTCATTTACATGGATGATATTTATAAAAAAAAATACAAAAATAAAAAATAAATAAATAAATAAAAAAACTTAGCCCTTGTTTGTAATGAGCCTGTTCTTATTTTTGTTCTTTTTTGATAGTTTCGTCTAACTTTCGTGTCTGTTATTGTGAAAAGCTTTGAATTCAGGGAAAGCAAATTAAACATTAACTGACAATACTGTTCTTAATCCTCCTTTTTTAATTTATTTATTTTTTATTTTTTTCCTCCTGTCCACTGTACATTAAATAGCATCTCGAGCAATAAAACCTCCCCCTTTTTCAATTTAATCATAGTGGGAAAAACGAATTAAATAGCAATGATAGAGCAGTAAATTTCTTATACGAGCTGTCAGACGTCCAATCCCGTATGTGCATCTGTACACTTATTTGTATGCACACGAGCATGGAGTGGGCTGGTCTCTTTTGGACGAAACGAGGGGGTGACAGTTTGGGTGGCCAGAAAATGTTGCTCTGATGAGGTGACAGACGGCCACTCGTGAACCCGAGGGGGTGAATGACATCAGTATTCACTCTTAGCTTCACGACCCCAGATGACCTTCCCCTCTCAATTCGCGCCACACCTCTCCCGGGCCGCCCCTTCCTCTACAGGCACTGCGGGAGGTGCGTGCATGTTCCCTTGAATGAAGTTATTGATGGCTTTATCATCCTTTCGGCTCCTGCACTGCTTCAGTGGTGCGTTTACAGGTATAATGCTGACAAGGAGTATGATAATGGCCATCGCTGATCATACACATCTTTTCAACCTTCACAGCACAGAATAAATTGCTTCTCACTTATTTATCCTGCATAATAGGCTCTGGGAATAAGACCAGGGTGCGGCTGACTGGGAGCCACTGCCTGCATTAAACGTGATAATAAAGGTCGATGTCTAAGACACAGAAAGAAAATAACAGTGGAAGCAGCCGCCTAGGGCCCAACATGCTGGGGGGCCTGTTGTGATGGTCCATAATAAATGACAACATCTAACATGAGCATGTTTAGCACTTTGTGGATGCTGGAGAGCTTTTGCTTGGCTGAAACAGGGTATGTCAAAGTCAAAGGCTTGTCATGATTTTTCAAGGATAATATTGGGAAGGAATTCATACACAGGCTACAATGGATGCAAAGAAGTCGCACAGACTGAAAATATGAGCAGTTGATATGCATTATAAGCAGTAATATTGAGAAATATTATTAGAATTTCAAATAATCTCTATGTTTGTATTTTACAATTGGACAGCCTTTACATCTGTCTGTGGTTTTTGCAAAATATTTAACCAATTAAAGGTATTCATTGGTCCACTCCATTGATTAACTCCATTGTGTAACCAAACTGTCGGTAAAACCTTGAAACTGTTGTGCAGTTTGGACCACTTGTTTACAAGATAAGGGTAAAGTAAGAACTATTTTTTTTTGAACGAGTACAGCAAGGGCGTAGGTTTGCTTTTGACATTGGTAGAGACATAAGAGCAGTGCCTTCCTAAGCTGGAAGATTGTGTGTTGTGCATCTTTCAGCATAACGTTTGTCTTTCTGTCCGTATTCTTTATATAGAGAGCTAAAAATAGCCAGCCATAGATCACACTTTCTTTTTTTGTTTGTTAATTCCTGAAGTGAACTTGTACTTTAACAGTTTTGGACTGCTGTCTTGAACTGGATGCAATAGGCTACCTGTGTGTGCGACTACTTACGCTTTTAATCCGCCCATGTAGTAAATGTACTTTAACTTCTTTATATCAATGGTATGGCATATTTCAGATATGTCCAAAATAGCAAAAACATATACATATATTTAAATGTTTGATCAAAATTATTACCCCCCACCACACTCTATACATAAAGGCTAATGATTTATGTATTTATGGAGCAAATAAGAGTGCCTTAATCTTGCATTTGCCATTGAGTCATAGCCAGAACTTTCTGAAATAGCCTGTGCTTAGCACTTCATCTTTCATAGCATAAGATTTTGGCCAAAAAAAAAACTGAGATCCGACATACAGTAGCCACAGTAAACTTCATAACCTGTAAGTTACATAAAACGTAATGTGATTCACTCACTGCTTCAAATGGAGCTGTTCTAATGGTGGACATAATACACATGTCTGACATTCTCTGAAATTTGCTTCTCAAAAACCTTGTAACTCCAATTTGAGCTTTATTTTCTGCAAGTGAAATCAAAATCAAACAGCATGGTGTTTAATTATTTAAATAATTATTTAGTTTTTTTTTTTTGTTTTTGTTTTTTTTTTCCTGAAAAGTAGTGCTTTTGGAAATACAAGGTTTCCTCCCGACAGCGACGATATTTTAAAATGTAATTTATTTCTGTAAATTCTGTTATTTCTACCAAATCAGAGTTTTCAGCAGTCATTAATTCTATCTTCAGTGTTACATGATCCTTCAGAAATTATTCTGATATGCTGATATGGTGCTCAAGTAACATTTTACAGTTATTATCATATTATCCCAGCTGAAAATGGTTGTGTTGCTTGACATTTTTGTGGAAAGCATGATTTTTTTTTTTTTTTCCAGCATTCTTTGATGAATAGAAAGTTCAAAATAACTGCATTTATTTAAAATATATACTTGTAAGAATGTAAAAATCTTAACTGTTACTCTATATGAATTTAATGCATTCTTGTTGAACAGACAGACAGACAGACATAGAGATAGATAGATAGATAGATAGATAGATAGATAGATAGATAGATAGATAGATAGATAGATAGATAGATAGATAGATAGATAGATAGATAGATAGATAGATAGATCTAAGGCTTTATAAACCCATGCTGTCCAATGTAAGACCTGGAAAGGCCCAGTTGGAGTGGGTTGTGATCTGTGTCTGTTGGTTGTGCTTGACGGTTGTTGCATTTTTATCAGGCCTCGGGGCAGAGAGGAAATGAAATCTGTTAACAGTATTTCACATCAGGTACTGTGCTTCCACCCCTCCAACCAATGACACTGTGGCCCCTTGTGTGATTAGCACACAAAAAAAACGACCTGCTTCCAGGGTCATAGGTCAAGGTTCAGAGGTTATGCACACCAACCGTGGATGGGCAGAAAGCTCAACAGCTGCACATCTGAACGTTTGTCATATGAAGATTGCCAATCACGGTAAAACAAACACTGGCTTTAGAAAACCACTAACAGGACATCAGTGGATCATGAGGGGAAATGGAGGGAAAGACAGTCACAAAGATAAAACTAAAGAAAAAGGACAGAAAAAAAAGATGTTGGCAAATTAAAAAACCTTTTCTATAGTTGTCTATATACATAAAATCAAGTAAAAAAAAAAGAAAGAAAGAAAGAAAGAAAGAAAGAAAGAGAAAACAAGTACCATTTCTGCAAATCAAGTCCTATGTACAAAGAAAATAAAACAAAATTAGTCTGAATTATAATGAAAGCTTCCCATGACATAAACCATAGCCGAGTTAAAATAATGTCGGTTTGCTTTGTTGAAAATGAGAGAAAATATGAAGGAGAAAAAGACCTAAGGGATTCCTGCACTGAATATCATTGAATATCATGATTAATAATTGAACACTGTAGAGTACTGATTTAAAGCAAGTCCATTCCCTATGAAGCAGTGGGACACATTCTTTCATTAAAAGCTTTGCTGATTTAATAAAAAACATAAACTTATCACTGAAATGCACATTAAGGGACCCTTTAGGGAACTGATGCACAAACAAATGTGTATTTATTTTTTTATAAATGTGTACATCTGATTTTTTTTCTCCCCCTTGATGTATTAGATATGCATTAAGGGGATACAAAATTATTATTCCTAATATATTTTTGACTGTATAGAGGGTAATGTCATGTATTAGACAGCAACAACCAAGAAATCATATTCTATCATCCAGACTCCAGACATCCAGACTAGAGCAGGCACTTGTGTAAATGAAATGCATTGCTCTCCTTTCAGTGGCTGTCACTCTTCTGTTCTCCAGAGACGGATGTCTGCATTTACCACGTGTTAGTCAAATCATACCTCTCACAGCAAGAGACTTTTTGAATATATGTGTGTATATATATGGAAATACATCAACATATAGAGAGCCCAAAGCTCTGTTCCAAAACCTTGTGAGCTGCCTTACTTGTAAGAGGCCATTCACACACATTCAAACACATTTTTTTGTGTTTAATAATGCAAGACACAAGACAGTGGAATGAAAAAAGCAAAGTCTAGAGATCCATACCATAGCTATCTAGATATATAGATATACGGTATATAGAACTTCTTTTAGCTTGAGTGGCGCATTTTAGAACGCCGTTTGATGCATGATATGATGCAAAATCATTACATGTGAACGCAGCAGTCAAACATGCCCATCTAGTGCATGTTTACACAGAAAAACAATAGACAAGCAGCACAGTTGAACGCAAACACAGTTAGATGACTTGTATGGAACATTCTACTAAGGCGGCAACTTTATGTGTTACACAAACAGCATTTAGAAACTCGACTCACAATTATATTTACTACATTCAATATTAGCATGTTGCTAAGCTAACATCATGACACATAAGAATACACAGCACAAAGAGATATTATGTTAAATAATCAGTTTAAACTGAAATAAACTGAATTTTGGCTAACCTGCTTATAGTACTGAACGGAATTCATATGTTGCCTTGTCCACCATTTTGGATTTATTTTTTCACTGAGTTTGTCACTGTTACACATACTCCTAAACGTTCACTAAATTAACTTAAAGCAGATATACGCAGTTACTGTAGTTTAGTTTGTTTACTGTCTTCAGAAATCAGAAAACAATCAGAAAAAGTGCAGACGATTTGCACTATGACAGTTTTTTGTCCAGTCAAATGCTCTCTAGAATGAGATTGTTCTATCCACTAATGCCAGCTGCCACTGATAAGCAATAGTGAATCATGCACTGCATCCGAAATCAAATGCTGTACTTCCCTATTATATAGTAGGGGAGAGCGGGGCACAAAGTAACACTTTTTGACTTTCTCAAATTGTGTAAATCCACATGGGGTTCAGAGTATAATTTTTTATCCACAGTAATTTCACACTTGTCTAGTACAAATATGTCGCTTTGTTTCATATTTACAGTGTATACATTTTTCTTTATTTGCCCTCAAAAATTGGAAGTGAAATGTGACAACATGCCCCGTAGGTGGGGTACATTGTAACATCTGAGGGGCACATTGTAACATGACCATATGACAGCTTAAAATGTTATCTGATCTTATGAAAAAAATATACAAGACAAACTAAAATATTTTGTCAATAAAATAAAATAATTATTTATTTTAAATAAAATAATAGCGTTTTTTAAGAATTAAAAATAATCTGATTTTTGAGTTTGACAATGAACACATTGCAACCAGGCTTGGGACGGCCCACATAAACGAGCCAAAATGCTTTACATGTCTTGAAATAATAATTTCTGAAAATTAAATATTGACTGTCAGTCTTTATTCACCTGTTTCTCGTCGTTTCTCATTAAAATGTATTAAAGTAAATAGTGTGAATTACAGTACATCACTAATGTCATAGAATAGCACAGCAGGGCACATTGTAACGCAGTGTTACAACATACCCCATCTGCACAACTGGAATTTAAAACCAGTTATTATCTTCTGCTAGTTATCAAAGCATTAAAAAATAATCTAAACTGATAAATAACAGATTGGAGATTAAAATAATAGCAGATTTGTCTCATTTTAAATGAGTAATAAAAACTGAGATTAAAAATTTACTTAAGCCATAAATATTTTTTTACTAATTTTACTATGGTAAAATAAATGTTCAGCGATATCTTCAAAAGACTTTTGAATTTTGGCACACTTTTTTTCTCTATATAATTTTCATATGGTAACTAGTAAATACTGTAAAATTTGGTTATGCTTGCATGTGTGTAAATATTTAAACCACGTGTGTTTCAACTAACCCCGCATTACTTTGTGCCCCGCGCTCGCCTATGTGAAAAAAGTATGCCAAAACCAGTGTTGGGGGTAACACATTACAAGTTACACGAGTTACATAATCAGATTACTTTTTTAAGTAACTAGTAAAGTAATGCATTACTTTTTAATTTAGTAGGAAATATCTGAGCTACTTTTTCAAATAAGTAACTCCAGTTACTTTGTTTCCGGTGTATTTACTGACAGCTCTCATGTTGCCATGTTGAGAGAAATCGGGAGTAATTGCAGAGGCGTTGTGTGTGAACATGATGTTACTTGAGTTCTAGACTAAATATGAACATGTATTTACTCATCTCACCTGCACAAAAACAGATTCAGTATTCCCCACAATCAATAAAAACACTCAAATTCAAACTCGGAATATTATACAAAACCTGCAATAATTAAATATGTTAAATAAGACAAATATCATTTTTGCATTTTAATCCCATTTTTTAACCAATGTCTTTGCTACTGACCTTTGATGATCCAATTCAACCATACTAATAAGCAAAAATGACACATTTTTGTTTCATTTTTGTCATTGCTAAATAATGTGGAACTTTCTTCTCCTGCGTCATATTCTTCATGCAATTTGTTTGAGCTGCTCTACTGTACAGACGTGAATTTTTCATTTCCTTCAGCCTGAGGTGTATTCATTTCACTTTTGGTGTGAAAGGGCTTTTACATTTGTGAAAGAAGAAATTTTTTTATATTAAAAACAAACAAGCCCTGCCCAGATTTCAAAAGTAACTCAAAAGTAACGTAACACGTTACTTTCCATAAAAAGTAACTAAGTAACATAATTACTTATTAGCGTAATGCATTACTTTCCATAAAAAGTAACTAAGTAACATAATTAGTTACTTTTTTTTTAGGGAGTAATGCAATATTGTAATGCATTACTTTTAAAAGTAACTTTCCCCAACACTGGCCGAAACAGTAGTATGTCTGAATTCATAGTATTCGAAAAACATCAGGCGAAAAGTACCCAGATAACCTACTACTTCCACATTAGATGGACACTTCACTATCCCATGAGGCCACAGGACAGGATGTTGATTGATTACATGACACTAACAACATGAAGTTAATCCATGCTACCCATATTAATACTATAAAGAACATCTTTTTTTTTTTTTTTTTTTTGTAATGGTCACAAAGTAAGTTCAAATTCAAATGTTAAAACAATCAGACAGCATTCAATTTCAGGCACACGGATGGTTACTGTCTACAACATAACTGTCAATAAGGCTTTTTTTTTAATTATTATTTGGCAAAATTAATTAATGAAAATGGGAATGAGGTACTTATTTTAAGAAATGAGGTGTACAGGGTCAAATTGCAGTATTGGGTCAAAGGGCACAAATGCCATAAAAGTTCACTTTCACCTAGATGAAGCTGGGTCCATGTCATAGCAGTGCTGAAAACCATTATGTGACTGAAGTAATGTATTGTATTGTATTGTCAAAAACTGATGCCACAACCTGTACATTTCCATTTTTCCACCAAGCACTGCTACTTAAAATCAATGAGAGATGGGTATGGCGCTGGGGGTTCTGTTTTATATTGACAGAGGCAGTAATGACACAGTGGGAAATGGGATCAGGACCCAAGACAGGTTCAAATCAAACCGGTATCTTCCACATGAGAACACCATATTGAGTACATATGCTAACAGCTAGGCCACAGCTCTCACCAGTAAGCTCTTAAATATGTAATGTTAGATTAAAATGCTATTTGGGGATTTCAAAGAGAAAACAGAAGTGTTTTTGAAAGAACTGAGGCAATAGGCAATACTGTATGTATAGTCGGTACTACCTAAATTGGTGTTGAAGAGATAGAAACAGAGAGTGGTTGCATGACCTTCAAAAAACACTTATATTAAAGAGCCAAAGGCTTAGAATAGATGGAGAGAAATGCTAGAGTTGGGTGGAAGCCTTTACCAATGCCAAAAACATGTGCTCCTGATTGTCCAAAAGGGCAAAGTGCAAACACTCACAAAAGAATAAATAAATAAATAAATAAATAAATAAATAAATAAATAATAAAAAAGGGACCAAGTACAGGTTATCATGTTCTTTTATCATGTCTTTAAGCATGTTAGCAAAAAAAAAAAAAAAAAAAAAAAATAGGTTTGTTGACTTCTGTGAAGAACAGCAGAGAAGATATATAATAAAAAATGCACAACATATAAACATTTTGAGGGCAGAACCTGAAATAAATAAATAAATAAACCAATGAGGAATTTAATATTTTATAAAATAATATTATATTTAATTTTTTATATTAAAAATAAATAAATAAATAAATAAAAATAAGACTTTACTTTAACATGGGTTGTTTCCCTATTAATATAATGATCACAGATTGTGAGAGCAAAGCCAGACAGAAATCCTTCTCATTTCCCAGAGAAAAAAATAAATATTTGTACATCTGCCGTGAATTATCGGAGTAATTAATTTTATTATTTAAAAATCCACCATCAGCTTTTTTCAAGGGATTTCAATTGCAGACTCACTTCTGATCTAGTCATGCATTAATCAAATTATAGCGAACATATTGCTTATTAATATTTCAACAGTATGTACAGCCAGGTATTAACAATAATGCTCAGTTGGCCTGCTGAATATTTCATATGTTAGATTGAGGCAGGGATTGGCGATGAACACTGCTTTAACCCCTGCTGGGCTGGTCTTATCGATAGCGTCACATGGTTTTTCCTCTAACACAAAGACAAGTAAGGTGGAAAAATGGATTATCTGAGGTCTGGCTCGCCATGGGCCTCAAACCTTGTGCTGAAGCGGTCTGGATGGGATCCTTTGAGGAAATAGGGGCCCCATTTAGACTTCACCCTGCCACTCAACAGCCCAGGCAGTAATGAGCCCATTAAAATGTAGATCCAGGTATAAGGAGGACATGAGGATGAGATCCTCTCATATTTAAAGCTGCAAGCAGACAAATCATAGGATTATGTAGCAGTTCATCCCAGGAGGCATGTACGACTCTTTAAACCACGTCCACAAAATTATGTATCATACATTGAGAATTTTTACTTTATTCTTTTGCCCCTATGATCTTTTGGCAGTCAGTTTATGTTTACTGTATTTACAAGATATAAAGTAAAAACTCATTCTTGGTTCTATTTTGTGTGGTTTATGTAATGAATGTTTCAAAGCTTGAGTCATAAAGAATTAATGGAATATTTCACTCAAAATGCTTGCATGCTGGCACCTTTTGAATTGTTGCTGATGCAATGGTTCTCATGTCATATGACAAGTTTAAACGTACACAATCGCAAAGACCCGACCCCTAATGGTGTGTGCACTCCAAAAAGCGAATTTAATTATTTGTGCAAGTAGATTACAAACAAAATCATTGCAAAGATACGAATAGTCATTAACTTGTGCTGGACGACACAAATTAGGTGATGCGTTAGCTGCAAATGTGCAATATTCACCTCAATCAAGCAGAAAATACAGATGATGCATTGTCACACAAGCCTATCAGCATGTTTGACACACCCGGTTGTTTTAGAAAATGTTTTTTTTTTTTTTTTATTCATTGTGTGAGTAATGCAAAAAAAAACATCCCGTTAGTAATCTAAAGTGAGTAACGCAATGTAAATATTCGCTTTGCTTTATTGGTGTACACACACCGTTATAGTTACTGTGTATGTCTGGCAAGCCATGCCACTCTCATACTACACATAATGTTCTCACACAGTGAAAAATAAATTGTGGAGCAAA
This sequence comes from Spinibarbus caldwelli, assembly GCA_039654775.1. Classification (NCBI taxonomy): domain Eukaryota; kingdom Metazoa; phylum Chordata; class Actinopteri; order Cypriniformes; family Cyprinidae; genus Spinibarbus; species Spinibarbus caldwelli. The sequence continues at coordinate 22,865,183 of CM077250.1, forward strand.
GAGAAAACTGACAACACACCGACAAACAAAACAGGGCAGGTTAATTTTGGCATGAAACAATGTCTCAGCTTTCAAATTTTGTCGTTTTTAAGAAATTCAAACAATAAATACCGTTTTGTGGTTCTTTAACGTGTTGTGACAGATCACTGCAGTGCCTCAGTTCAAGCAGCATGTGAACCGATCATCTCTTCCTCTTTAGTAGTTATAGCGTTAAATAAACATGAATGAACATCAGAAGGTATCTTGTTTCAACCGCGGAAAGACATCAATGCACACCAAATTTAAGTCCACCGACGTTAATCTATTCTCCTGTCTGGTTTGATTGTTGGACAAAAATGGCAGTTTCAGCGTTATGACTGGTCAGATCGCCTGCCAATAAAACTCCATGTGAAAGGTCAATTTGCTAATTATATTTGAGATCTAATTCTATAAGAATATTAAATTCTACATCACTACAACGATTATGACACAGCAACAATATCATTTGAATCACTTTCAGAGCATTTTTTTTTTCCAGCTGATGAATGTTGAACACACTGACAGCCAATCAATTGTCAATATTATACAACCCGAATTCCGGAAATGTTGGGACGTTTTTTAAATTTGAATAAAATGAAAACTAAAAGACTTTCAAATCACATGAGCCAATATTTTATTCACAATAGAACATAGAGATCATAACAAATGTTTAAACGGAGAAATTTTACACATTTATCCACTAAATGAGCTCATTTCAATTTTGATGCCTGCTACAGGTCTCAAAAAAGTTGGCACGGGGGCAACAAAGGGCTGAAAAAGCAAGAAATTTTGAAAAGATTCAGCTGGGAGAACATCTAGCAACTAATTAAGTTAATTGACATCAGGTCTGTAACGTGATTAGCTATAAAAGGGATGTCTCAGAGAGGCAGAGTCTCTCAGAAGTAAAGATGGGCAGAGGCTCTCCAATCTGTGAAAGAGTGTGTAAAAAGATTGTGGAATACTTTAAAAACAACGTTCCTCAATGTCAAATTGCAAAGGCTTTGCAAATCTCATCACCTGCAGTGCATAACATCATCAAAAGTTTCAGAAAAACTGGAGAAATCTCATAAGCGACAAGGCTGAAGACCTTTGCTGAATGCCCGTGGTCTTTGGGCCTCAGACGACACTGCATCACTCATCAGCATGATTCTATCATTGACATTACTAAATGGGCCCAGGAATACTTCCAGAAACCACTGTCGGTAAACAAGATCCGCCGTGCCATCTGCAGATGCCAACTAAAGCTTTATCATGCAAAAAGGAAGCCATAAGTGAACATGGTCCAGAAGCGCCGTCGTGTCCTGTGGGCCAAGGCTCATTTAAAATGGACTGTTTCAAAGTAGAAAACTGTTCTATGGTCAGACGAGTCCAAATTTGACATTCTTGTTGGAAATCACAGACGCCGTGTCCTCCGGGCTAAAGAGGAGGGAGACCTTCCAGCATGATATCAGCGTTCAGTTCAAAAGCCAGCATCTCTGATGGTATGTGGGTGCATAAGTGCATATGGTATGGGCAGTTTGCATGTTTTGGAAGGCACTATGAATGCTGAAAGTTATATAATGGTTTTAGAGCAACATATGCTCCCCTCCAGACGGCGTGTATTTCAGCAGGACAATGCAAAACCACATACTGCAGCTATTACAACAGCATGGCTTCGTAGTAGAAGAGTCCGGGTGCTGAATTGGCCTGCCTGCAGTTCAGATCTTTCACCTATAGAGAACATTTGGCTCATCATTAAACAAAAAATATGTCAAAGACGACCACGAACTCTTCAGCAGCTGGAAACCTATATCAGGAAAGAATGGGACCAAATTCAAACGGCAAAACTCCAGAAACTCATAACCTCGATGCCCAGACGTCTTCAAGCTGTTTTGAAAAGAAGATGAGATGCTACACCATGGTAAACATGCCCCTGTCCCAACTATTTTGAGACCTGTAGCAGTCATCAAATTTGAAATGAGCTAATTTTGTGCATAAAATTGTAAAATTTCTCAGTTTATACATTTGTTATGCTCTCTATGTTCTATTGTGAATGAAATATTGGCACATGCGATTTGAAATTCTTTTAGTTTTCATTTTATTCAAATTTTAAAAACATCCCAGCATTTCCAGAATTCGGGTTGTACACTGGTGTGAACATTAATATAGTTATTGTTATAATTATCTTTATAGACATCATTCTTGAAATGAACAGATGGTAAAGCCTAAAGGCCAGAGCTTAAAAATGGAATTTATTTGAAATTACAGCCCATATTTAGATGCAATTCTTTTGTATTCATAATGGTCACATAGTAAATATGCCTTGTATAATCCATAAAAGTAAGTATGTATTTATGAATATATGCATGTATGTGTATTTATAAATTATAACATTATTATGCAGAATAATGCTTAAAAATAAAAATGTAAAAGTTCTGTTTAATACGAAAATTCATAACACTTTTTTTTTTTTTTTTTTTTTTAGAAAGAAATCACTCTTATTCATAACCTCATTTCTTATTCTTTTCTCTTAAACTTATTCTCAATGCTATTCCAATAATTTGCTGGGTGTTTCCCTTCCTGGGTGGTTCTTTTTAATTTGTAATCAGCACATATTGTTAAAAGTAGGCCCAAGGGCAAACTAACTCAGCTTTTCAACTCTTCTGTGAAATCACATTGCAAAAATAAAACAGAATTGAACATGCCTCTAGTGTTGTATACACAGGTAGCCCTTCACACACAAAAGCATGTAAGGGTTAATCCTCTGTGTTGAATATGCTCCTGCCTAATCGGCTCGCTGTGAAGAACCACTGTACATAATGTGCAAAGCACGGAGCATTAATCCAGGGCGGCGCTCTTCCAGAGTCTGGCCTTTGCGATGTGTGGCTATGGAGATAAATGAGGCTTCGGGGATTAAATCGTCCCAAACGCACTGACTGGTTAATTGAATCCTCCTTAGGGAGGCCCTCCCAGAATAAGAGGTGTACTGTTGAGGGGAGCTAAAGGGCTTTTTTACTTCTGGGTAGGGCACCTTGGGAATGTTCAGTGGGTCAGGATATAGGTAAGATAAATCCCTTTCCCATTCCCAGCCTCTCAAAGGCAGATAACAAATAGGGTATCACACTTCTTGCATCTCTGGGTGGGCACAGAAGTAGACACTGTGGGAGCCTTTATGTTCTTACCGATGAAACGATCTTGCCTCCAGGGCGGCCGTAAGGAGCAAACTTGTTTGTGCAGCAAAGCCATTGTCTGTATATGTGTCTATATTTGTTGCAATGATAATATTAAGTTTATGTATTAGTCAGGGTAGAACTGGGCTAATAGCTACACTATATTATACAGCATCCCATATTAGTTTTCATGATTTTTAGTCATCAGTTCTCATGATGTGGTCACAATTTAACGAAATTAACAAAAGGGAACAAATCTGTCCGTTGACTTCCATAGTATGGAAAAAAATAAAAAATAAATAAAAAATAACACAGAATAATGTGGTCACAATATGATGACACATTCTGTGGCATCATTTTTAAACGGTAATTCAAAACTTAATACATCCAACATGTAAAAATATGCAGTCCCACTTTATATTAGGTGTAGCTACTATGTACTTACATCAAAAAATAAGTACAATGTAGGTTAAGGTTAGGGACAGGTTTGGTGGTAGGTATAAAGGTGGGTTAAGGTGTAAAGGATGGGTCAACAGTGTAATTAAAAAAATGTTATAATATAAAAATTAATAACATACAGGTATTTTTAAAGTATAAGTACAATGTAAAAACATGTATACAATAAGTGCATTGTATTAAATGACTAATTTAAATGTAGGTACATAGTAGTTAAAGGGTTAGTTCACCCAAAAATAAAAATTCGGTCATTAATTACTCACCCTCATGTTGTTCCAAAACCGTAAGACCTTCGCTCATCTTCGGAACACAGATTAAGATATTTTTAAAGGAATCTGAGAGCTTTCTGACCCTCCATAGACAGCAAGGGTCCTTACACGATCAAGGTCCAGAAACTTAACAATGAGATCGGTAAAATAATCCATGTGACATCAGGGGTTCAACCGTAATTTTACGAAGCTACGAGAATACTTTTTGTGAGCAAAAGAATAAAAAAATAACGACTTTATTCAAATCCGTCTCCTCTGCGTCACCGTACCACCATTTTGAAGAATATCCACTGAACGCAAACAGCGTATGCTCTTTTGTGTCTGCTGTGCCACACGGAGACGAATTTGAATAAATAATATTTATTAATAATTATTAATAACATTTTTTTTCTTTCTTTTGCGCACAAAAAGTATTCTCGTAGCTTAAAATATCTTAATTTGTGCTCCGAAGATGAACGGAGGTCTTATGTGTTTGGAACAACATGAGGGCGAGTAATTAATGACAGAATTTTCATTTTTGGGTGAACTATCCCTTTAAGGCCACCTAATATAAATATTCAATTTATGCAAGTAGATTTTTCAACGTGAGTTTTCAATGTGGCATATCAGTCTTCTACTGGTCACATGTCTTCATGTGATACAAATTTGCAAAAGCTTGCGTTTCCTGTCTCCCACATTTGTATGTGTACAAACGAAAGTCGATGGAATGAAAAGTGTAGTGTGACCCACCCCTTAATTAATAAAATTATTAAATATTTTATTACAAACTTAATGTAAAATAAAGCTCAAAAAGCTTTATAGTTCACACTTTAGTTATACTGTCTTTAAAGTCTCACCAAATGCGTTATAATTTTAGATAAGTTCATTAAAAATGTAGCATTAGTATGACATTTTTGGTAGGCAATTATTTGGTAGAATCCTTTATTCGTAGTGAAGCCAGTTATCATGCCTTTCCAAATAAGGTATTCTTTTTTGGCATAGACCTAATGAACATATGTACTATTATTATAATAAGCATATATTTAAGTGATTATGATTTTTACCTTTTGGACAATAAAACTGCAAAAATCACCTAGATTTACACTGAAAGAAGAAGTCAAAAACTTATCTAAAGGCCAGAATTTCATAGAGATTTGGAGATGGGCTCTTTTGGCTTTTGGCCACCTTCCAACCAACCAGAGCTCCCTAGCAACCACATAGCAACATGTTAAAACAATTTAAACACCTTAGCAACTGCATAGCAAGCAAAACACTATGTAGCAGCACCACTCATATTATTAATATAATCTTAACAACAGAAAGCATTTTTTGTGTAACACTCCAATAGATTCATACGTCATATGTAGCTCTGTGTTTGTATTTGAGACCACACCCACCACCTCCTTTATTTCAGTGGGTTAAACACATTAAATCATACAAATATCCTCTACTGACTCCAAAAATTACCCCATCACCTCTAGGGAGGCTACAGAGAGCTGGGATCTGACACAGTGATAAGCGTCTATCTGCCAAGCCATTGAGCCATAAAGTCATACCAATGTGCATTTAGAGGCTGCTCACATCAACTGAGCAGACATCACTAAACGACTGCTGTAAGGTGCCTTCAGGTTATTTTATTACTTAGTTGGAATTAAGTTATAGATTAAATAAAAAAAAAAAAGTGGAAATTGCGCTATACATCAAGGCTAGCTCTGCTGAATAAAGGAATTGTCACCAGGAGCACTCCATCACTGTGTGGAGACATCCAAGTTCATTAGCATTTCCACAATGGTGCTCTGTCGTCTAATGGAGACGCAAAATCAAAAGACAGTCACTTAAACGAAACAAGAGAGCTGTGGCTCACATCCACGATTTAAGCTAAATTTGATTAAAATGCTAGTGGCTAAATATTACTAAATAAACATAGAATGCATCAAAGTTTAAATGTAACCTCTTATCAATCTACAAGTCTTATGTTGCTCCTTATTAGAAATCAAGAAGCTACAAAGATTAATCTTTCTTGCTAATGCAAAATACTAAAAAGGTTGACCAAATACTTCAGTGTTTTGGGTTGTATTTAATTACAGAATATTAATTAGCAAGATAGAAACAATTCCATTTGGTTAATCAGATTAGAAATGCTTACTTGATTCATGATTAGCATGTTAATTAAACCTCACTTCGACTATTTTAAAGTGCAATCCATTCCAAAGCTAATAGCCAGGAAGCTAATTCTAAATTGACAAAGCTAATTCAACAGGCAGACTGAAGAGGAGCCAAATCTGGGCACAAAAGCTTGAAATATAAGATAAATAAAAACTCTCAAAAGCTTGTTATCACTAGACTTTCAGATGAGACTATTTAAAATATCTCTATTTTGATTGTTTTGTTTTTATGCTAAGCACATTAATTTACCCCAAGTGCCATCCCCTTGAAGACAGGTATGCTCAATTGTAGTGAATGTGCACTTGTAGTGTACGTAAAGATAGTATACTTTCATGACTGTTTCTTAAAGGGATGAAACATCTGTCATTAATTATTCACCCTCGTGTTGTTCCAAACCTGTAAGACCTTCGTTCACTTTCGAAACACAGATTTTTTATTTTTGATTAAACCTCATGTGGTGTTTGGGTCTTTTTTGTCCGGAGAAGATTTTCTTTTTCCCGAAAATACTAATTAATGTTATCGCATTGGACTGAAATTTAGTGACTTTGTTCACAAAGGGTATAACTACTTCTCTCTTTTTTTAAATTTTTTTTTTTTTTTTATCATTTTCGTACTTTTTGGGGGGAGGGATTTTTCACCTTGTTACACTTGTGGTGTTCCTGGACAAAAATGACCCGGCCTCAAAAAATTGCTTATAAATCACTAATTATGCTATATTATCACCAAAGATTGGATTCAATCTTTTTGTCAACTTGTTTTCTTTCATTTAGGACTGGTTTTGTGTTTCTATGTGCATCTGATTAATCGTAGGCCACATTTATCTGAGAGTAGGTACCTTGATTTTTGAGTGAATTTTTTTTTTTTATGAATAATTTTCACAATATTAAACAAAAAATTATAAAAATTTGCACTGTGCATCACACTAGTGTGCTTTAATGAGGAAGCTTGCTTTTAAAGGCTTTTATTTTGTACAAAATTGCACAAAGTCACACTTGTCAAAAATGGCCGGCCACTGAAAGTGAATGGGGAAGAATGAAAGTAAGAGAAACAACTAGTGTTCAGGAGCATATTGTGCTTGCAAACATACAGGCCTTGGACCTGTGCGTGTGTGGATGCATGTATACTCACGCTATCACACACACACACACACACACATTCATGCATACAAACTATTGTGAATTTTACACCTATTTCATCCTACCCTGAACTGCATGCAATATGCTTTTATGAATCTGATATTATAACTCTCTCTCTCTCTCTCTCTCTCTCTCACACACACACACACATTCAAACTGCCTTGTCTTTAGCCTTCATTGACTTCAAAAGAATCTTTTCTTTCACCACATATTCTAAAGAAAACATTATGACAATATGTTTTGAGGCTTTCATTTTCTCACAGAGTAGACAAAAGTTTACAAATAAATGCTTTAGCACAGAGAGAGAGCATACAAATACCTCACAGTGCCTTGCTTGTCATTCAGTCTGAAGCCAGGTTTCCATCCAAAGTAGCGAATTTAACTTATGAGCAAAACTGGAATATCGCATAAAACATTTGCGATCAAGCACCGTTTCCATCCAACAAGTCAAAGAGAGCAAAATCGTCACTTCCTGAGAAACCTGCACTATAAATCACTAAGAAATGTAGGAGAATATAATAATTTTTATATATAATAAATTATTTGCTCCTCAGAGCGAGCAGATGAAACACAATCAATGCGGTTATTGTTTTCAGAGGTGGATGATGCTGTTTGGGAATTCTGGGAATTGGGAATTCCATTTCAATTAGAGAATCAATGCATTTGAGAATGACCATAACAACATTTCAGATGTTGTGGAATGACATCGGTCTGCTGGTTAGTCAGGTTTTGCCGTCCCATAGTGCAAAGTCACATGAGTTTTTTGATGCGCTTGGAGGAATTTATTCGCAAAATGCATTTCCATCTCCCATTATTCGCATCAACTCTTTTTCGCACAAGTCAAAAACCACCTCAAGCGAGCGTAAAAATTTTTTTGCAAATTAAGGGATTTTTATTCGAAATTTGGCATTTCCATCACTCAAAATGCACATTAAAATAGGGTGATGGAAACCCGGCTAGTGTCAGCGCAATAACAAAGAAGCTGTCTTTACAAGAGATTCTTGATCATATTACTGATCAAGAAAATATCGAGGAAGAGACAACTGAAGATTAATCTTACAGTGACGATGCATTGCAAGATATACTGGAAGAGGAAAACATCACTGAACAAGCTGAAAACCTTGCAACAACTGAAGAGGAGCAATCTTTTGAATTTAAGGGTCCAGCTGAAGTTGATGTAACATTCTGGTCGAAGGATGGAAAAAAAGATTCTTTTGAAGTCAATGCAGGCTAAAGACAAGGCAGTTTGAGTATTGTGTGTGTTTATGCGAGAGATAGAGAGAGAGTTATAATGTCAGATTCATAAAAGCTTCATGGTAGGATGAAATAGGTGTAATACTCACAATAGTTTGTATGCATGTGTGTGTGTGTGTGTGATAGCGTGAGTATACATGCATCCACACACGCACAGGTCCAAGGGCTTTATGTTTGTAAGAACAATATGCTCCTGAACACTAGTTGTTTCTCCTACTTTCATTCTTCCCCATTCACTTTCAATGGTCGGCCATTTTTGACAAGTGTGACTTTGTGCAATTTTGTACAAAATAAAAGCCTTTCAAAACAAACTTCCCGATTAAACATTAAAGCACACTAGTGTGATAAACAGTGCAAATTTTCATAATTTTTTATCTCATTTTGTGAAAATTATTCATAAAAATGCTTTTTTCACTCAAAAAATTAGGTGCCTACTTTCAGATAAATGAGGCCTACGATTAAACAGATGCACATAGAAACACAAAACCAGTCCTAAATGAAAGAAAACAAGTTGACAAAAAGATTGAATCCAATATTTGGTGATAATATATCACTATAAGAGATTTATAAGCAATTTTTTGAGGGCGGGTCATTTTTGACCGGGAACACCACAAGTGTGACTTTTTGCAATTTTGTACAAAATAAAAGCATTTAAAAGCAAACTTCCTGATTAAACATTAAAGCACACTAGTGTGACAAACAGTGCAAATTTTTATAATTTTTTTGTTTAATATTGTGAAAATAATTCATAAAAAAAGTATTTTTCACTCAAAAAAGGAGGTACCTACTCTCAGATAAATGAGGCCTACGATTAATCAGATGCACTTAGAAACACAAAACCAGTCCTAAATGAAAGAAAACAATTTGACAAAAAGTTTGAATCCAATATTTGGTGATAATATAGCAAAATGAGTGATTTACAAGCAGTTGTTTAGAGTCCGGTCATTTTTTACCCGAAACACCACAAGTGTGACAGGAATCCAAACACAACACAAGGGTTAAATACATTTTTTTTTTTTTTTTTTTTTTTTTTGATTCAGAGATCTTTCTGACTCTCCATAGACAGCAAAATAACTACCCAGAAAGGCCCAGAAAAGTAGTAAGGACATCATTAAAATGGTCCATGTGACATCAGTGATTCAACCTTAATTTTATGAAGCTACAAGAATACTTTTTGTCCGCAAAGAAAATATAAATACAAAAAAAGAATGACTTTATTCAACAGTTTATTCTCTTCCGTGTCTGTCTTCGACACTCGTTCTTGACATAACATTACAAAATTACATAAAGGTTCTACTTAAGTGGGTCAAAAAAGTTAACATAATTACATTTATTATAAATTATAACTGTAATCCATTTTCCTTTATGACAATTAACATGCAATTCAGTGTCTATCATCACAACTATACATTCATTTTGCATTTAAGCATATTCTTTTCAAGCATATTATTTCTGTATATAGTGCTCTTTGTCAGAGCATGCCAACATGTACTTCTTTTTCACAAGGGTCATCAATCTGTTCTACAATAATCCCTGTCATGGCTAAGTTTACACCTCCACCATATGGTGGCAGTATTCCAAAGCTGTCTAATCAGAGCCCACCTTCTCCCCACAGCCCCTCTACACTCCAATCTGCTCAACAGAACAAAGGACACAGTGAATCTCATCTCAGCCGCCAGTCATTCATATTGCTCTACATACAGCATATGGCCTGCATCACCCAAGGCCAACACAAACATTGAAAAATACAAGAAAACTGTAATGGAGCATGGAAGATTTAAATTATTCCTTGTCAATAGTTCTGAATAAAAGTATTTTAAGATGTTGCAATATATTTTGTATAGCTATTGCTACTCATCCAGTCCCAGTAGAGATATATACCTTATAGATGTAAATATTGTCAGTTAAACACTGGAGCAAAGCACACAATAATAATGCATTGCACCTCAGTCGCACAATGCAACAAATGAAAGATTGCTATGGCATTAGAAACATAATAAATTTGCATTTATAAGGAAGTGGCAAAATGATTATATCCCCATCAGTCTCTAGTTAACTGCACTTTTACTGTGTAAGAAATAAGACCAAAGGCCCCCATATTGAGCATGGATGAACTGTAAATGGTGAAGGCCCATTAGAATTCATTAGGCGTAATTGGGAGGCACTTATTACCTTCCAAAGGCGAGTGGGAGCTCGTTCCAACCAGCTAAGACCTGAGCATTACGCTAATTCTTCATTTTCTCTCATAATATTATCTCTTTCTGAGGAAGATCATTTAAATGTTAATAGACAGCTTCCCTCTGCTGTGAAGCTATCAGTGTCACTCCCTAGGAGTGCTGGAGCCACCGTACGTGGGTCAAATCCACAACAAGGCTTGATTCCACAGAGATGTGAGTCTTTTTCTTGTATTTCAGCATTGGGGCTCTGAAATGTTCAAACAAAATCTTGACTGCACTACCTACTAAATGAAAGCTCATTATTAGCAGACCCAAACCAACAACACACTGAGACTGATTAGAATACTAATATATGGTACAAAAAGTAGCATATCATTTTAATGTATCATGGTATTCTTTGAAATAGCTTGTGTTTGCCTGTCTAGCAATATCCACATTACTTTGTGGTTGCAAGGCAGTTAATTACCAGTCCAAGTCAAAAGAGCTTTGTATTCTTATACTGTATGTTCTGGTCCTTCCTTCAGTGTGATGTTTTTCATCGCTTTTATCCACTTGGCAAACATGAGTCTGAACACTTAGTAAATTGACAGCACACCTCCACACAGTTTGAGGTATCATATATCCATAGCACAGATGGTGAACAAGTCATACACCTAAGTTTAATACATAGGGTTTTTATTCAAAGGTAGAATGGATGTTTAGTGTTAAATTTATATATATATATATATATATATATATATATATATATATATATATAAAGCAGCTGTGTTGCCAGAAATTGTCTGTGAAACATACGGCAACTACAACTTTTCAATGTATTATGGAATGGCATAGTGGCAACATATATTTTACATATACTTACAACCATATATTTCATTAAGTGATGTAATGTTAATACACCAAGCTTGCACTGCAAAACTCAGCTTTTTACCTTAAAATGTACTGATAACCACCATAATAATACAGGTGATAATAGAAAGTAAATCGTAAGGGGCATGTCAATAAAACATAAAACATTAATGTGCATTATGACAAAAATAAGAAGAAATAAAATTATTCACCAAAAAAAAAAAAAAAATTATCATACTGTATGTGATGTGCCATGTAGGGATTTTAAGGTATGTCATTTTACTGTAAATTATACAGTAATAAATCCTTGCATATATTTGAAAGTACTTTGAAGTAAAATGATATATTATGCAATGTTAAACAGTTTACATTATTTTCACTTTATATGGTACACTAACTTAGTGTACAATTAACCAAATCATATTTTTTTTTTCTGTAAAAATTACAAATATTTTACACTGTAAAAGAATAAGTACACAGTCAAATACAAAACTGATGCATGAGATCTGCCACACTGATGCACTTTTCAATGCAGTGATACATGGCTGCAGTTGAATTACTTGCTTAAAAGCATTTTCATCTATATAGTAGTAGTAAGGATGTACTGTAGTAACTAGTAAGGATGTAAAATCCATGTAACGTGGCCATCAATCTTGTAGATGGAAAAAGATACAAGTATTAGCCATTAAATTAAAGTCTCAAGAAAGGATGATTGACAGCAACACCTTGAACTAATACTGTCTATTATAGTGAACAGGTTTCAGCCCGAGCTCTCCAGGGTTATTGAGCTTTAAAGAGCCCCATCACCCCCTTTCCCCCCATAACCCAGCCCAATTAATGAGGCTTCTCCAGGGGCAGAGGTTTACTCCAGAGGGGGTAAAGAGGCTGTCGTGTTGCTCATTTACAGGCAACACATAGGCATGACTGTCCACTAATTGTGGGTCTGAACTGGCTCATTTGTTTTGATCGTTAAAATTCAGTTCAGAATGGCTAACACCACCCCAACCACACACACACACACACACACACACACACACACACACACACACACACGGACACAGACACAGACACAGTCCATTTACTGATACAGTAGAGCTAGTAGCTTTTGTTGATTTGGAGTAGACTGTCCGACCTTTTGAATGCACCACATTTTCTCAAAGATGGCACATATGTACCACCTTTATAGCAGTGGTTCTCAATCAGGGGGCTGGTCCCACTAGGGCCTTTAGAAAACATCTAAGGTGCCCTCAAGATGACTTAAAAGGATGAGAAAAAAAAAAAAACAAGCAAAAAAAAAAAAAAAAAAAATCAAGGTTTTTCCCCTTTTTAATTTACCCCCTCAATCCTTTTTTTGTTTTGTTTTGTTTTTGTTTTTTGTTTTTTCATAAAAGAAGAAGAAGAAGAAGAAGAAGAAGAAGAAGAAGAAGAAGAAGAAGAAGAAAAAGGGTTCCCACTGTTCCCTTTCAGTCGATCACTCCGAGTCACATCGGTTAGTTAAATGAGTGTAACTAAACGAGCCAATGCACATTGGCATGCGATGATTGCGTCTAGCTGCTGCTGATCACAGCGTGAGTATAAGTAGGCAGCAGGTGCAGCGCATATTCAGCTTTTCGCTTCGGAGCTGAGCGATCACATCGTTTTGCTCCTGACTATTCTACTGAGAGAAGACTGAACGAGTTCAGCGCACTCTTTGGAGCTCTTGGTGTTGGCGGTACGACGCTGCAGCGGTGGCGGTTTCCCATGTCGAGTGGGTTGCACACATCAGGCTGCACTATCCCCTGTTTGTGTTGCAGGAGATCATCTCCCCTGTGTGCTTCAGCACACAAAAAGAGCTTTTTCCCTAAAAGAGCATTCACGGGTGCGTCTTTTTAAAGACGACGTTGCATCTGGCAAACTCGATGTTACGCCCTTGTAAAGACGATTTGGGTCTTGCTATAGACAATGTGTCACCCGTGCGTTTCTGGATGCGGTCGTTACCAGGCGCCGGGTGGTGGTCACGATCGCTGCCTCACGTGCCTGGTCAGGAAGCATGCTGAGGTGGCGTTCGTGGATGAGTCATGTTCTCATTTTGGGAAGATGATCATCTCGGAGTTGCGGGCCAGGCTCTGTTTGCTCGACAAAGGGGCGGAGCTCTATTGCCTCTGCCTCGATCTGGTCGCCAGCTGCAGACAGGCGAGGACTACTTCAGGCGGTGACACGGGTGGTCTGAGGGTTACAGTGGTGGCAAACCCTCCAGGGAACCAACCCTCCAGGTACCGTTGCTCCTCTTGTGCTCCGCAACCAGTAGAGCTGCCAATGGAACGTGTTGGGCCCTCTACAAGGAGCGTACTAGCAGTATCCTTGGCGAACCTCCCGACAACCGGATGTCGATCGCTGCATCGGAGGGTGAGCCGGAGCTTTCTGGAGAAGAAGATTCGGCTGTGCTGCTGCTCTGGCGGTAGCAATGCCTGAGTCGGATCCAGAAATGACGACTATGCTTTCCCGGGTCGCTGAGAGGGTAGGGCTCGAGTGTCGCAACTCGCCCGCCACTACCTCCTCTGGAGTCAGAAGCATCTGAGGTCGCTTCGTGCCATTCACATCCCGGGACTGCACAACCGGGCAGCCGACGAGCTGTCACGAGCTGCGCTCCCCGGAGAGTGGAGACTCCATCCCCAGACGGTCCAGCTGATTTGGAGACATTTCGGAGTCACTCAGGTAGACCTGGTTGCGTCTCTATAAACCTCTCACTGCCAGCTGTTTTACTCCCTGACCGAGGGCCTTCGTTTCCCCCAGTGAACCTTCTCGCATAGACACTGTGCAAGATCAGGGAGGATGAGGAGCAGGTCCTGCTTGTGGCGCCGTACTGGCCCACTCGGACTTGGTTCCCGGAACTGATGTTTCTCGTGACAGCCCCTCCTTGGCAGATTCCTCTGAGGAAGGATCTTCTGACGCAGAGACGGGGAACCCTGTGGCACCCGCGTCCAGAGCTCTGGAAACTTCATGTCTGGTCCCTGGACAGGACGCGGAGGTTCTAGGTGACCTACCCCAAGAGGTAGTTGACACCATAACAAGACACTACAAGACACGCTTACGCCTTGAAATGGAACCTGTTCATCGCGTGGTGCTCTTCTCATCGAGAAGACCCCCAGAAATACCTGATCAGAGTTGTGCTGTCCTTTCTGCAGCAAGGATTGGAGCGAAGGCTGTCTGCCTCCACCCTTAAAGTCTATGTGGCTGCGATTACTGCCAACCACGACCCCGTGGAAGGGAAGTCGGTAGGGAAGCATGACGTGATCATCAGGTTTCTTAGGGGGGCGAGAGGGTTAAATCCTCCACGGCCCCCCTCTTTACCCTCTTGGGACCTGTCTCTAGTGCTCAGAGCACTACAGCAGGGCCCATTTGAGCCTTTACAGACAGTTGAGCTGATGTTTCTATCAATGAAAACTCTGCTCCTGCTTGCACTGGCCTCCATCAAGAGGGTAGGGGACCTGCACTCATTTTCGGTCGACGATTTGTGCCTAGCGTTTGGACCGGCTGACTCCCAGGTAATCCCGAGGCCCCGACCCGGCTATGTGCCCAAGGTTCCCACTACTCCCTTCAGGGACCAGGTGGCAAGCCTGGAAGCACTGCCGCTGGAGGAGGCAGACCCAGCCCTAGCTTTGCTTGTCCCGTCCAAGCATTGAGATGCTACGTAGACAGGACACAAAGCTTCAGGACCTCAGACCAGCTCTTTATCTGTCATGGAGGCCGGCAGAAGGGAATGCCGTCTCTAAGCAGAGGATGGCCCATTGGATAGTGGATGCCATCCCCCTGGCTTATCAGGCACAGGGTGTGCCCTGGCCGTTCAGGTTGAGAGCTCACTCTACTAGAAGTGTTGCATCCTCCTGGGCCCTGGCTCGTGGCGCCTCGCTGACAGATATTTGTAGAGCTGTGGGCTGGGCAACCCCAACTCGTCCACTAGATTCTATAGCCTTCGTGTGGAGCCGGTATCCGCCTGTGTTCTCACCTCAAACGGGTAGAAGCACTGAGAGGCCCCGGCTTCGGGTTGGTTTGCTAAAACCGCTCCAGAGAGTCTGTACTGTAGACCCTGTCAAGCTCCTCCATCCCCTCGGCAGCCAGACGTGGCGGAGCGTCTGGTGCCAGGCCGGGTCACCGGCTCCTCAGCGAAAACCTGAATATACGCTGCACCTGCTGCCTACTTATACTCACACTGTGATCAGCGGCAGCTGGATGCAATCATCGCATGCCAATGTGCATTGGCTCATTTAGTTAGACTCGAAGTGGATTGGTCTCTCTAAGCGAGATCCCAATTCGTCAATCAATCAATCAATCAATCAATCAATCAATCAATCAATCAATCAATCAATCAATCAATCAATCACATGATTTTTTTTTTTTTTTTTTTTTTGCTCCATACAGTCTTGGGGTCAAAAAAAAAAACCCCACAATGATAAATGCAAATGATAAAATAAAACTAATAAACTAATTGTCAGCAAATTTAGATGCCACTTTACTAAACTTGTCAAATTACGCAGTCAAAAGGACACACACAAGGTTTCTGTGGATTAAATGTTGTAAAATGTTTTACATAATATAGCCTTTATTTACTGTGTTGGGTCATAACTTTGTCTAATGCAAATAGGTCCCAAATCAAAACCGGCTGAGAAGTATGTATTTATACTCAACATTTCAGATAGCCCAGAATACACACATTAGTGCAAGCTTTCAAAAGAACAATGTGTACACATACACACTCTGGCGAACACACAAATACAAACACACAGTGCGTCCAAACCCTCCGGGAACCGCACGATTGCTGTCTGTGGCACATTTCAAAGCATCAAACATCAAACCTGACTGAGACTGAGAGAGGAGCCCTTTAGCTGGCTGCTATTAAATATTGATGGACTAAAGATATGCAGATTGTTTATTGACTGGCTTCAGAGGGAAATAAGGGAAGGGAGCGTCTGTCTGGCCTGTGCCATTTCTGCCATAATCGCCTTGTCTGATTTTGGAATTCTATTTGAATGTGCAATGCTAAGGCTTTGTGTCACCCGTGGTTGTAATTACGAGACATAAACAAGTAATTAAAGGAATAATGAACTAAATATGCTGCCGAGCTTAAATGGTGTTTAGATTTAATGGGTTGGCAATGAGGAGAATAACCCCGCAGAGTGCCATAGAAGGGCTCGGTTAATACCAGCTAATAGCTTCAATTATTGCTTATTCAGGATAAACAAAGGATGACATTTTTGTCACTTGACACGGCAATGACATTTTCCAGGTGGTGTTCTGCATCAAGACTAAAGAAAAATAAAGCAGAACTTCCTTTACGAGGTAAGAGGAGATGACTTTGGTGCCGTGTGATTTGCGCAATGTGAGTTACACGGCTCTTAAAGAATCTGACAATCATGGTCTAAAATTGTAAAGCTGAAGAAAGATGCCTAATTGCTGTTTGTATTCTATCTTGGGATTCTAGTGTTCTTTACACTAGCAAATATTTGGCCACTTGATCCATTCTATTTAAAAGTACTATTTAAGTGCTGCTAATGCTATCAGAAACAGAACGAGGTAATTATAATAATTATGCTAAAACAGGCCGACCACCTGTGCATGCACAAAAGAGACTATTGGGTTCAAGTAGGCCAAAAGAGCAGTCAAAAATACTCAAATACACTTGGGGCAGCAGAGACTCAAACAGAGCCAAAACGGTGGAAAAATGATCTGTGGTAAACAACAAGTGGATAAGTCTTATTTGGATAGTCTCCTAAAGAAGATTTGGGGATTTACTTCTAATGTTTCATGATCGCTTTAAACTCATTTTAATACTAATCAACATTAATCACACTGTAATTTTAATATGAAAGTTTTTTTTTTTTTCTCTAGGTTTCTAATATGATAATCATGTAGGCTAATGCTGAATTCTGCAGTATGTCACTGGCTCTGTATCAAAACACTTGAGAGCTGCCTATATTTTGCATTTTTAGTCATCATATACACACATAAAGCTGTTTTAAACTGCAGGGAGCCAAATTATGTTGTTTTATATTATGCTTCATTCCCACAGCATTTTGTGTAAATTTAAGGCATTTGTTAATTCAATATGCTAATTCAAGACATGGACAACTATAATGTATTCAGCACTAAAATGGGTATCAATAGTACTTCTATGTAATCAAAAATTAAGGACAAATCACTAATATGTGTATGTGCTATGCATTTTGTGTTTAATACAATATAATACAGTTAACTTAGCAACATGCTAACATCAGTCTCTGCTGGCTTCAACGCTTTTTTGTAGGTATAAATATGTAGACACTGGCCGTTTGATCTTGTTTCCTTGTGCTCTTGTACTATTTTAGTCATTGATGTTCAATTCCATTATTTAAGAACAGAACTACAGAAAATGCATGAAAGTACCTGGATGTGTTCTTGATATTACGGATGCATCAAATACAGGTTTGAGAGATCCAAACCGTTAGAAATCCCAGAAGATGCTGCAGGACAGACAGCCTGTAAGTTTTAAACTACTTGTTCTCCACAAGTCTGTTCTTTACGTTTTTGGAATTGAGAAGCATTAGCAATGTGCATCTGACGTTTTGGAAAGTTCATGATCTGCCCATAAACATTTGACAGTGAAGTGGCAAATAACTGGCAGCAATAGCTGATTCACTGAGTTTGATCATGAATGTAATAGAATTAGACATATTATATATGATATACAATTCAAAATTGAACATATATTGGTGAAACAGCCTTGTAAATAATATTCATACAGCCTGATTTAATTTAATTGCTAATCAAAGTGTTGTGATCATGTTCCATGAATACATTTTGTAAATTTCCTACTTAATTTTTGATTAGTAATATGCATGGCTAAGGACTTCATGACCCTTGTGACTGGTTTTGTGATCCAGGGTCACACATATATAATATAACATATCCGTTTATTCCATGGTTTTATATTATAATGGTTTTCACTCTATTTTTGATCAAATAAACACAACCCTTGTAAGCATGTAAAAAAAAACACAAAAAAAAAATATATATATATATATATATATATATTTATTTCAAAAACATTTTTAAAAAGCTTACCAGCACCAAATTTTGAACAGTAATCCCGTTTTTTCATGGTCATATATTATAATGGCTTTCACTATTTTTGATCAAATAAATACAACCTTCCTAAGCACGTAAATAATAACAATAATAATAATAATAATAATAAACTTCTTTCAAAAACATTTTTAAACACTTTTAATGTAACGCGGTCGCCGTTGTAGACAGAGACTCAGACGAAGGAGTAAACGAAAAAGGGTTTTAATAAACATCAACTCACATAGACCATTTAGCAAACAACATTAATCCGAGACAAGTAACAGAAAGAAACAGAAGGCTTATAAAGACAGGGAAACAAAGGAGCAAACGAGATGATTAATTCAACACAGGTGATCAGACTGAACCATGATTAGACAATGAACTAATGAGAACAGAAACAGAACCAAATAAGGAAAAACAGGAAACTTAACACGAACATACATGTGACATTTAAACTTTTGAACGCTAATGTACATATAAATCTATAATCATCTAATATCTAATAACTTGATGTTGTATTAAACAGATATAATAAGTACAATGCAGTATTTATATTATAGAGTCAATCAGTTACAAAATGACCGGTTTCCACACAAAAATGCGCTGAGACATCGTCTCCATTGACTCCATTCAAACCGTTCCAAGATGGTGGCACTGTTGACATATGGAAGGTAAACACAGAAGAATCTGTGTATTAATATCTACAGTGTAGCACATGTAAATGCATGCCAATGTAGAGTGTGTCAGTTCAGTCACTTATGAGGTTACATTTCGAATAGGGAGATTGTATAGACGGCAAGGCAGCTCACTAGGATTTTGGTACAAAGCCAGTATTTACACTAAAAATGAATCTATTACACAGGAGTATGATAATAACATGACTATCCAGATATGGATCACACATTCCATGACTGTGCTATGGGTGGCCAGTACACCGGCTGCCACTGTGCTTCATCATACACTGACCACAGCACCCAGTGCTGTGCCAGGCCCCTGTTGGCACTGACAGTGTGGCAGTGTGTCAGCTTGCTCATCTCCTCTGCTAGTGATGATGGCGTGGCACAGATAGCCGTCACAGATGCTATCATGCTGCGCAGGACCAAGGAAAGTTAATCCCTTTAAGAGCCTTGTGAGCCAGTCCGCTGCATAATACATTATGTCAAGCTTTCTCCAACAGAAATTTCTTTGAATAGGAAATGTGAAGACACTACGTGAAGCTGCAGGTATGTCATAAGCTAAAAACAAAAAAGAAGGAAAACCTAATTTTTTCCCCATTCAATATAACTATACAACAACAACAAAAATAATATAATTATTTTAATTTAATTTGTGTTAATTATTTAGTTATTACTGTTTCATTTGTTTACTTTCATAATTTAAATAATAATGAAATCAAAATATTATTTCCCTTCTTTAAAATAATAATAATAATAATAACAATAATTTTAAAAATAATTTTAAATCTGAGATGTGATAAGAATTTTAACAGCCTTTTATACTAATATAATGCAATATAATAATCTTTTAATAAAATTAAGAGAAATTTGAAAAAATGTACCACTCTTGTCAACAGTAAATGCAAAACTATAACAACCTACTGTATCCTACTAATGTTAATACCGAATGGCCCACCTGCCACCATGCATGAGTAATGAGGGTGAAGAGAGGCAGGTCAGTATGGTTAGTGTGGCCCCTGGAGACCCCGTGTCCCGAAGCACACATACATAGTATATGAATAATAATATAATCACATACATGTCCTTCCTGTGTCTGTCAATGCAAGGCCTTACCTGTCAATCACGCAGATGTTTTCATGTTAGTAAGATTTGAAGGCCCCCCACTCCCTGCGCTGACATCGGCAATTGTGGTAAACAGATGATTATCAATGTACATACTGGAGAATCTGAAAAAATCATCTCTGATTCATAATTGATTAGAGAAAATATGATGTGCATAAATTATTTGGTGACCTTATTAAATGCTAACATCACACCATAATGCAGTATGATGAAACTCGAACTTCAAGGTGAAATTGCCTCAGTGAAAGACTATAAAAGATTTGATTTAAGAAAGAAGCAGTCTTACCTTGGAATGAATATATATATATGTATATATATATATATATATATATATATATATATATTGTCAATAGCAATGCAAGAAGCTGCAGAAGTCACTCCTACTGAAATGACTGGATTTTGTTTGTGGAATTTCAAATGTGACTGACCGATGTCTTGGATACAACAACAATAACAACAAAAAAAAAACTATTGAGTTCACTGAACACGTTAACCTTTTGTGACAACATACCCCAATAGTGGACACACCATGAGTCATCACATTTTAAACTTGGTGTTCAAAACCAGCAAAGAAACCCACAGTTGGAGAAAACAAACATTATCTCAAATCTGTTCTACAGATATCACAGATCCACCTGGTGTCATTATATCACTGTTTTCACATCAGCAAATCAACACTGAAATGTTATACAGCTTGAAGCATTGACATATTGCGAGTCAGATTATATATAACAGAAAACCAAAGCAACAGGCATGTGTGTCTATATCAGTGCACCAGTGTATCAGCTACACACACCGCATTTAATCTCTTAAAATGAGGGCTGGGCAGATTGACAGGTTTGCTGAGTTGGCTGTTACCCCCCCTCCATCCCCCACCAGCGCACACATATAATCATGATCCAGACAAAGAAACTCATCGCCACTGTGTAAATCAATAGCATCGCACACGTACTAACACACAAGCTCACACTTACACAGGGACACAAAAAGGACCACACTTCTCCAATACTCTTATCAATAAAATCCATCCAGTCTTTGTCAGAAATCTAACAGACAGACAGACAGACACACACACACACACACACACACACACTAGAGCTAAAAAAAAAGACCAGCAGACTTATCCAAACAAACTCACATTTGTGCAGTACTGGTGAGCACAGCTTAAGGGTTACATCATTCAGTGTCGAGCGTGTCGAGCCCTGAGGCTCTGTGTCAATGAGAGCCACTCTGCAGTGTAACTGTCACTGTTCGTTCCTGCGGCAGCACAAAACTTTACACAAAAATAAATAAAAGACGAATATGATCATAGTATAGTTGTCGTCATTGGGTGTGTCTGGTAAAGGAATGTTTCATGTAAAAACATTTTCACATTGTTTTTCTTAATACACAGAAGTTTGAAGTTAAAATTGACAAGAAAAACAAACAAACAAACAGACAAATAGTAAATAAATAAATAAATAAATAAATAAATGGACTTATAAACTACTATATATACATAATTTCAAGTTTTATGAAGTTATGTGATGATGACCAGAAAAAAAACAAAAAACAATATAACATAACATAATATAATATAATATATTAAGTTATTCCTGTGATGAAAAAAATGTTATAATATCATATAGCCTAATATAGCCTAATATAGCCTAATATAATATAATATAATATAATATAATATAATATAATATAATATAATATAATACTCCAGTCTTCAGAATCACATGATTCTTCAGAAATCACTCTAAGACGCTGATTTGGTGCTCAAGAAACATTTATTATTATTAATGAATTTGAAAATTTGAAAATTGAAATTGTGATGCTTAATTATCTTTTTTTTTAATCACGATACATTTTTGATTCTTTGATAAATAGAAAGTTCACAATAACAACATTTATAAAAAAAACAAATAAAAAACAAAACAAAACAAAACAAAACGAAAAAAAAAATTTCAAAGCTGACCCCACTTTTTTTGTTTGTTTTTTTAACAATAGTGTACAGTATGTATGTAATGTCTGTATCCAATGTTGGTGTTGTGCAGCCTTATTCTTGCTAAAAATAGCATTCTGGACTCAGAAGAATGTTATACAGGTGTCAAGGGCGTAAATAAATAATGGTAGAATTTAAATATGTTGATATCTTAAGTATGTGTTTTCAAGCAAAATATCAAGGACTTTATCTTAAAGTTTAAATAATACAGTTCAGTGCAATGCATGATAGGCATCATCAAGGGCTTAATATAATGGCATTGAGAGGTACTACTTATTTGCACCCACCCTGCACTGACATTCAATGTGGCATGTGTAAAAAAAAAACATCACCACGAGCGGCTGCCTTCATGCTGCTGATAATTGTCTACTGCTGTCCTCTTAAACCCCCTGGGGTTCAAAGAAGCCTCCGGCCATAGTTCTCAGACAAGGCGAAAATGAAAAAGAGAGATCAGGGAGGGGGGATAAGAGTGAGGGATGTGAGAGAGGACACAGAAAGAAGAGAGAGAAAGAGAGAGATAATAGTAATAAGAAGACAAAGACAAATACATGCTCTCAAGGGAAGCTGAACACAAAAGGAAAGACAGAGGTGGTTTGCGGGTTCCCACTGAAGTGTCAAAAGTTAACAGTCGAAATAGATATTTGATGCCTTATTACGAGTATTTAGTATGCATTTCTTAACTGCTGTGACTTGCCAGTATATGCTTACTAAGTATTTATTTGTGTGTTAAATGTCATTACAAGCAACAAGAAATATCATCTAGAAGGCATAAAGACCCATAAATGATGGTAAGGAAAAATAGCATAGACAGGAAGTAGTTGTAATAAAGGTTGACCATAAAATGAAAATTTTACTCACACTCATATTAGCCAAATTGCATACCTTTCGTTTATCCGTTGAACACAAACACTCAAAAAGATATTTCTGTCAAATGATCAAATATTTACAGTCAATTCTATTTTTGTATTTTCAAACCCAAAAACATTGACAAAACAGTTCAATAAAAAAGTGGATCTCAGTCCATTGAGAGAAATCAAAAACTAATTTCCTGTTTTAATATTCTCTCAAAAGCTCTGAAAGGTGTTGTGCTGCAATGAGAGAATCTTTACACTCAGGCATCCGTGATCCCCTGTGGTCAATGACAAGCCCAGAATATGTCCAAACACCATCTGTTACCTTGAATTTACTTTACTTTGAGTAATTGCACTAATGCTGACACCATGAATATACTATCTAGGAATCTGGCTCACATTAATATTGCTAAAGGGAATTCTGGGTAAAAAAAAAAGGAAAAAAAATAAATAAATTGTCCATATTGTGTCTACAGAAAAGATGTCTCTTAAAGGAAGAGATTACTCAAAACTGAATGAATTCCAACCCAGGCTCATTCGAAATACGTGCCTCTAAATACATTTCTGCAACACCGTTATTACATACCTTACTGCATGTTTCGCAGCAGTTTCAAAGTGAAACATCAAGTGAGTGGCGCAAAAATGCAGGTTCAATACGTGACCCTGGCACGTGTTTGTTATGTTGATATAGGAACGTATTGCTGTATTTGTATTGCATTGCTTCAGGTACGTATTTCAGTGGTTCGTAATTCAAATATCCAAGGAGTGTCACTAAAAGTAAAAAATATCCCCTACACCAAACCCAACCCTAAACCTACCCGATAGTGTTAACAAATGCAAAAGTGATATAAAAATGCATTTGTTGATGCAGCCATGCTATTTTAACTTCCTTATGCGGATTTGAGCTGTTTTGTTCGAACTGTAGTTTCACGGGGTTCGTACCAGAGCTGTTCATCACTTAAGCCAACTGAGTTAGAACACTCATGTTTATGAAGCTGGACATGTGACGGCACGTTCAAAAGTATCAGTTTTTAAATCTCGCAGCATGTTAAAATGGTTTTGACTTCTTAGCATAATATTCCTCAAGTAATTATGCGAAAATTAGGCTTTATTAATCGAAACTGTGGACCTGCAAATCATATTTTGTGTGAAAACGAATAAAAGTTGGTGGAGTTTTACCGTCTCTAGTGTTCATTTCAACTGGAAACTGCAGCGATTTGTATGTATAGGTAGGTTTTTGAGTTTTGCAGAAATGTAAGTAGAGTCACGTATTTCCAATGAGCCTATGTTGATGAATTCTGTAAGTCATCCTTGCACATGAGTTTGGTGTGAGAACAACTGGTGTTCACTGACATGTCTTGTAATTGATCGTGGCACACCAAGTTTGAATATGCAAAAGTGCAAATGAGATCTGATAGCTACAGCAGAGGGGGAAATGTTTAATGAATCATTGCTGACACAAAGTTATTGTATGATATCAGAAAGCTTGGAATATTGAGTTATGTGGACCACGTTTATGATATTCTTTGTTATTTTTTAAGCTTGACAGCCCCTGGTTACTACATACTTTTATATTATATCAAAAAGAGCAGCAGGAACATTTTGCGAAACATCTTCTTTTGTGATTCACACTAGAAATAAAGTTGAACAGGTATGGAACAACAAAAATGAGTAAATAATAACAGAATTTTAAATTCTGGGTGAACTGTCTCTTTAAAAATGATGCTAACACCTTCTCTTCTTCAACTTTTAGAATGTGCTTTTTTAGATTGAACTTTTAGAACCCTTCGAATTGCATTGCTGAGTCACGTAAGTAAAATGATTTTCACTAAATGTGCTAGCGTTTCCTCTGTCCTTAAGCTTTTTCCCCATGACTCTACTGGTTTTTGTTGCTTTGCCAGGGTTTTGGCTCCTGAGGGGAACTCACTGACACATTCTGACAACATTTGCCTCCATTTAGCTAAAAATGTGCACAAGGCTCCTTATGGTTTTACAAGCTTATCTGACTTGGCACCGTATCTGTCGCTGTCGGTATGCATGTGGCCCACGGCTCCAAAAAACAAAATGACGGAAATAAAAACTCCCTGATCTTTGTTGGTTCACTGCAGCTGTATAAAGATTAAATAGTTACAAGTTAAACCGTTGCCTGGAACATTTTTCCAAACAGAAGCTTTCTGTTTTTATTTATTTTTTTTTACTGCAAACATTACTGGTAGCAATATGTGTTTCAGAAAAGGTGAAAGTTCAAGGGATGTGTCCTCCGGCCGTGCCTGGAAGATGTTAGGGGTGAGAACTGGAAAGGCCCTTTTTGTTCTCCTCAAGTGTGATCTCCTAGAGGGGGTGAGGACAAAACACAGACATGACGCCACGCGTTTGTACTTGAGTTTTGTGACACAGCTCAGCAGGTAGCCAGGGAGCCATGCCAACAACAAGCGGGCGATTTGAGAGGCAGTGTGAAAAACAAAGAGGAAAATGCTGCCAGCACAGATTCTTTAAGGTTATTGAGTGTGTAGAGTCTAATTATGGACTGCTCTCATGTGAGACACATGCACATCTGGAACACCAGCCTGCCCTTTATCTCAAACCGCCTCATTTCTTACTGCGGCAAACACATGCAGTCATTTTCTCAAATTATTATTTTTTTCTTTTTTCCTCAAAAAAATACTTAAAATTGCAGAATTACTCGAGATCCATGGCACATTATGTTACTCCATGTCTTCAAACACTGTGGCATCATTGTCAACACAACAGGTGAACTATCTGTTGACACATTATGTATTTACTTTATAAATGCATGCTTTATAGATTACAGTAATAAAATAAAATGTAATCAGCTATATACAGTGCCACTTGAAAGTTTGTGAACCCCTTGCAGAATCTGTGAAAATGGGAGTAATTTTAACAAAATAAGAGAGATCATACAAAATGCATGTTATTTTTTAATTAGTACTGTCCTGAGTAAGATATTTTACATAAAAAAATGTTTACATTTAGTCCACAAGACAAAAAAAAAAAAAAAAAAAAAAATAGCTGAAATTATTCAAATAACCCCATGCAAAAGTTTGTGAACCGTTGGTTCTTAATACTGTGTGTGGTTACCTAGATGATCCATGACTGATTTTTGTTTTGTGATGGTTGTTCATGAGTCCCTTGTTTGTTCTGAACAGTTAAACTGAGCACTGTTCTTCAGAAAAATCCTCCATGTCCTGTGGAATCTTCAGGTTTCCAGCATCTTTTGCATATCTGAACCCTTTCCAGCAGTGACTGTATAATTTTGAGATCCATCTTTTCACACTGAGGACAATTGAGGGACTCAAACACAACTATTAAAAAAGGTTCAAACATTCACTGATGCTCCAGAAGGAAACACGATGCATTAAGAGCCAGGGGATGTAACTCAAAATCGTTCAGCGCTAATGAACCTGCTGAGAGCAGCCTTACCTCGGCCAATTCTTATGGAATTTGATGTCTCTAATAGTGTATATATTTTTGAAATTCTCCCTTTTTTCAAACACACACACAAATCCTCCAAGCCTGTTTTTGACACTCACTCTTCAAGTGAGACTATACCAGTCCCCTCTGTTCACTAAAATAACAGATTTACATGCTGAGCTATATCATTGTCCATATGGCAAGCCTTCTGGCTCACACACACATTCACACATTTCCAATTTTAGCCTCTCGTTTTTCCTATTTTAGCTTTAAATTTAAGAACAATTTTCAGGTAAGGTCTGATTTGCGGACTCTTTCTGATGTGTCACACTTGAAGCCTTGGTATAATGACTCTACAGTATGGCAATATATTCTCAGATATCATCACAAAAATATAAATTAAGCTTACGTTGTATAAAGACTGCATCAACAGTTTCAGAAAATCAGAAAATGCTTTTATAGTATATAAAACGTACACTATATATATTCAGTAGAAAAAGTTGCAAATTGCTAACTTTCACACAGTGCAAGCAAAGTTGAGTTTTGCACTGTAAATTACATATATTAAGCTTAAAACAGATACAGAGGATCCAATAATTTCATGAGCAGTTTTCCGACATAAAGCACAGTTGCACTTCAGATGACCTGAGTTTGAGTACTGGCTTGTAGTACCTTTCCAGACCAGAAGCTCAGTCTGTAGAGCAACTATTCTCAATCATAACTCAAATATATGGTGTCGTTTATTTTCAATTTGAGCAAGCCACATGTTAGTTAGTATTTACTTCTTCTGATATACCATTCTTGGCTGTCAGTTTGCCATCTGCAAGTAAGCTGACACACCTGCTGCTACAAAATCAAACACTAAAACTTAATAACAGCTGTTGGGATGCATATATCTGTTACTGGTCTTGAATTCCTACAATTATGTCAGCATGGATAAGAATGGAGAAAGAAAGCAAGATCAAATGAAATTTAAGAATAAAATCAAAAACTTTAATACTGGGGTCACCGTTTCTTGACCTTTTGCAAGAGAAGATTTTAGCTTGTTTTAAGTGAACATTACAGTTCTTGTAAAAAAAAAAAAAAAAAAAAAATCAGTGGTTGTGTAGTCTTTATTACAAAGTGTCATGAAGAATTAGAGCTACAGTATGTAAGCAGGATGGGAAACCAATCAAAACAAGATTCGGGAAACAAGATTTTAAGGCATCTGTAGGATCAGAACGAGTCAGACAAAGTTAAGATTCGATCCGAACATTGAAACATGAGGAGCCGAAATTCCAGAGAGGATCCCAAGGCTGCAACAGGATGTTCATCATAAATCAGATTCCTAACTCCAGCCCTCTGAAGAAAGCAAACCAACAAGCCTCTTTCACAGAACAGCTTGCAACATTAAAACAAAAGGAACACTTATTGATAAGTCCAGTGAAGGAAGGAAACTGTCAAATTTGGGGCAAGTAATCAGAACTGATGATCAAAGATATGGCTGTCACTTGTAAATCTGTGATCGAAATCACGAGCTAGAGACTTCATTGGGTGGGTCACCCCAGCTCTCCACATAGAAGACAAAGACTGAGACTGAAATTCCTTAGGAGACCTTTTAACCTCTCTAGTCTTCACAGAACATGTCCTTATGTTCACAGAATGGTACAGAAACTGCCTTTTCACATATAGATGCACCAAAATCATCTTAAAAGGACTTATGAGACTTATCATGTTTATGCATAACCCCATATCATGTATGTAACCAACACAATTAACTATCATGTTTTAATCACATATTATGTATGTATTTTAATAACTAGGGAATAGTTAAAGAGGTCATATCCTTGTTTGGTATGTATGAGTTTGAAAAATCATGCTTTAAATGTTTCTTCCAATCAGTTTTTTGTCAAATGTACCATAGTCTTGTTAGAGAAATCATGTCCAAAATTGTACTCTGTAAGAGCGGGAAAATTTGGACCATATGACTGATAAGATAACATGTTAGATTTATGAATGGGGAGGAGAAACATACAACACGAGCCAAGATCATTTCTAATTGGTCAAGACGTCCAGATAGGATGGTCTAGAAGCCGAGTTTAAATACTCAGGACAGCTCTTAGCTCTCTCAGCTCTCTTAGCTCTTTTGTTGCTCTCTTCTTCTGCTTCTCAGATCTCTTCTCTTTTGCCACCGCGTTTTGACGCTGCTCTCTGAGCGTGCTCTGGCCTACGTGCCAGCGGCTACCACAATGAGAAAAAAACCACCTAGTCTCGTTACATACTTTTATTCTTTTACTTTAATTTCTTGTCTTTCCGTGAGAGTTTCGTTAAGTTAAGTTTGCCGCAAAGTCCAGCTTCGACTGCACCCGCCCAAACTTCAACCAGACCAACTCCGCATCAAGAACCAGCGCCCAAGACTTTACTACGAAAGACCACTGAACTCAACCAATCAGCAACCTCGGGAAACCCCTTTCTCCAAAGATGACAAGGACACAAGGGAATCCCTTAAGGCAACATAAGCAAGTACAACCTCCAGACTTTTGCTGAGTCGGTGCAGTTTAATATAAATTTTAGCCTCATTGAGAAACTCAATGCGAGGGTAAATAAGTGATTGATGTTTCAGGTCTATGCGATTGCACATTGCTGTAAACTTGGGATTTCACATTTTTATTCTGTAAACTCATCCTTTCCTCACTTTCTCTCTTTCTGCAACGTGTGAATGTGTGAATGTGTGTGTTCATGTGTTAGATTAGATTAGTTTACATGTCTTAGGTTTATATAAAAAAAGTCTTATTTATATTGAAAAGAGAAGTATCTTGTGTTTTGTGCTTACAAGTTAATGTCTTAAACTACCGATCTTGTTACTGTTCTATTTAATAGTGTTTTTACTATATTTTGGATTTTAATATCCAGTGCAGAGTTGATGTTATATGGCTCGTTCAGTGACTCGCTGCCGATTCAGTAATCAGCCGTGAAACAGTGATTCTGTTCAAATTCCCTATAAAATCATAAAAGATTTCCTTTGAGCTAAATTGATTTGTTTCCCTTATATATTACTTATTTACAATTTTTTACACATCAGTGTGCCAACATTTTCTGTATTCCTGACCCAACTAATCCATTATATCTTAGGTCTTTGACATTTAAGTCCAATTTTGAGGATTATTCATTCTTAAGATACTCTTGAGGTCCACTGGAGAAGTTGCAGGTTAAGCCTATCAGACAACTGAATGACTTTGTTGTCCTTCTTTTTATCCTTCTGCAGTAAAGTCAAGATTATGAACACAGATAACTTTAGAAATCATCCTCACATGTGCCATCATGATAAAATACTGATGTTTTGCTTTTATTATACATATCAAACCCACTGACTTCCCTTGTAGGGGGTCCAAATCTTCAAAAGCGCAAAAAGAAACCAAGCCAGGCAAATGAAACAGCTTCACCGCATGCCCAATCGGCTCCATTAACTATGACAAAGAGACCATCAGACCAATGGTCCCATATCTATCAACAGGGTGCCTAGGAATGTTACATTAATACAAGGCCACACAGCCGTTAGCCTCACCACACCTCATTTTACAGGCCTGATATCGGTCTGCGGGTGTCTGCTTTAGATACATGTGACAGAGATGAGCATATATGCCATATAGTGATGGAGGATTAACTCAGTGCCATGTGTGAAATGACTTTGTAGCATTAGGAGAATGTCGGACCAGTTATCTGATAAAACTTCGGGAGGCTGGGACATGGAAAAGTGAATTGGGATTAATCAACAGTTCTCAGAAAACTCTGATGTGATGAAATAGAGAAATTTCATGAGATGAAATGTATGAGGATAACAAAGAGTTTGGCCGGTATAGAGAATCAGTCCATGAATAACAAGGGCACAGTTTTATGGAAGACACTAGAATTCAATAATTGAAGTCAAACATAAGAAAATATGGACCAGAACAGATGTCTTACCAGTTACACAGAAACAAAGTTCATATTTTTGGACATCTCATTAGTGATCTGATATAGCAGATGGAATTTTATGGGGACTATATGAGTCTTGGTATTCATCTTGAGCCATTATCTTTCCAAGTGTCTTGCATTACTTGCTATTAATTGCCATATCCATGATATGAGCACTTTTAATATAAACATTTTACATCAGTCTCAGACAAAGATACATTTCCAAACCACCAAAGTGATCAGTTAGCTTAGAACCCCATAAAACATTGTATTTTTTTAGGGCTGTCAATGTTAACATTGCACAAGATAATAATAAAATATATACAGTGCTGATAGATTTTTTTTAAATAATTTTGAAAAAATATCTCATGCTCATCAAGGCTGCATTTAAAATACAGCAAAAACGGTAATATTGTAAAATATAATTACAATTTAAAATAATGCTAAAAAGCTTTCCATTTTAAAATAGCCATATTGTCATGAATCTGGTCCATGGACCTCCATTTGTTCGCCACCAGAGGTCACCCTTCCATCACATTGACTCTCACACCACACACTACCCCGGACTTCATTTCCCAGCAGCCATTTCCCTAATCACATGCTCACACCTGATACCCATCTCGCAATCACACACACTCTTTATAAGCCTTGGACTTCCTCAGTCAGATTGCCGAGTATTGTATGCAAATATCCTAGTGATAGCTACCCTACAAAGCCCTCTGAGTTGTCGTAGTCTTGCCTTGCCTGTTTTCCCGTGTTTTGATTTCTGCCCGTGTTTCCTGGATTAACCCTTGCCTTGCCGTTTGGACTCTGTTTGCACCTCGTTTGGATTATTGCTCGTGTACCTGGATTATTGCTCTGCCTTGCCCCGTTGGATATTGTTCGCCGATCGTCGACCCACGCTTGCCCTAGGACTACTCTTTGTCTCGTCCCTGCCATACCTGTTTGCCACTGTTTGACCCTGTCTGTATTTATGACCATGTCTTTAAATAAAAGCTTGCACATGGATCCGCACGTCTCACGTCTCATCAGCCCCGTTACAGAATACTCGGCCTCACAAGGATCCAGCGGCTTTTCAAAGGAACCCTGGTCAGGTATGGACCCATTCAATCAGCTGCTCGATCTGCGACAGGGGAGTTTAGCCATTGAGGAGTACGTCTCACAATTCTGTGAGTTATCTAATAGGGTGCCTTTTGATGAGGTCGTACTAAAAGACATTTTTCGTTTTGGACTCAGTGAGCCCATAAAGTCATGGTTACCAGAGGGGAAGTTTCATTGCAGTCTAAAGGACTTTATAGACTATGCTTTGCTGTGCGCTGGCTCTTCGTTTACTGTGGGTGTCGCGGAAGAGGAACGCGACACCGCGTCTATGACTGAGATGGCGGTCGTAGCAGAGCCCGTTCACAAAATGGCGGCCACCACGACGTTCCGTCATGTCACAACTGCCATTCCTGAGCCAAGTCACGTCACAGCAGATCTTCTAGAGTCCCAGCACGTCTCAGCTGATCGTCCAGAGTCCCAGCACGTCTCAGCTGATCGTCCAGAGTCCCAGCACGTCTCAGCTGATCGTCCAGAGTCCCAGCACGTCTCAGCTGATCGTCCAGAGTCCCAACACGTCTCAGCTGATCGTCCAGAGTCCCAGCACGTCTCAGCTGATCGTCCAGAGTCACAGCACGTCTCAGCTGATCGTCCAGTCTCTTCATCTGCCAAAGCCTCGTCACGTCTCAGCCGATCTACCAGAGTCTCGTCACGTCACACCTGTTCATCTAGAGTCCTGTCATTCCCTGTCTGTGTCACCCAGATCATCAAGGTCAGTTTTCCGGTATCCCAGTCTGATGTCTAGTGTGAGGGATGTACCACTGGTGTCTGCACGTGCAGCTGGTATCCCCAAACCCACTCACTCTAGCCCTCCTGTCCCTGAACTGAGTCCCCTGTCCGAAGCGCTTCCCATGATGGGGATCGCTTTATGTTGCGTTTGGGCTGTGTACACCACCACCGAACTGCCTGAGGTGGCGGTGTCCACTGAGATGTCTCCAGAGGTGGCGGCTGATGCTGCAGAACCTCTTGGGGTAGTGTCGCTCGCTGCTGTGTCTCCAGAGGCATTGTGGGCTAGTTCAGATTCATGTGTGGTGGTGGCGCCCAGCAAAGAACTCTCTCTCGTCCCCTATGGTACCACTGTAGAACCCCCGGAGGTGGTGGCATCTGCTGCAGAACCTCTAGAGGTGTCAGTGGTATCCACCGGTGAATTCGCGCCCTGCCCTGTCACGGCTATGAAGGCCGTCTGTGAGCTCTCGTACTGCCCTGAAACGGCTATGAAGGCTGTCCCTGAACTCTCATCCTGTCCTGTCACGGCTATGGAGGCCGTCTGCGTATCCTCGTCGTGTCCTGTCACAGCCAGAAGGGCTGTCCCTGAACTCTCGTCCTGCCCTATCACGGCCACGGAGCCCACTAATGAACTGTTAGCCCGGGAAAATATCAATGAACTTCTTATGTTCCCTGCCTCAGTCCTTGAGGCCATATATGCTCTGCCTGTCTCTTGTGTCTTAGTTTTCCCTAGGTCCCAGTCTCTGCTGTGGGTTCCTGATCCGTCGTGCTGTTCTCCTGCTCCGCTGTGGAGGTCTCCTGCTCTGTCTGCTCCGCCGTGGAGGTCGTCTGCTCCACACTGGTGGGCTCCAGTTCTGTCTGCGCTACCCTGGTGGGCTCCTGCTCCGTCTGCTCCGGCCTGGTGGGCTCCTGCTCTGTCTGCTCCGCCCTGGAGGGCTTCAGCCTCGTCTGCGCCGCCCTGGAGGGCTTCAGCCTCGTCTGCGCCGCCCTGGAGGGCTTCAGCCTCGTCTGCGCCGCCTTGGTGGGCTCCAGTCCCGCCTGCTCCGCCTTGGTGCCCTGTTCTGCCTCGGTCCTCGACCTCTCCACTCCCAAGTGGACCTGGCCCTCCGTCCCTCCCTCTGTTCCGCCTCCGCTCCACCACCCTCTTGGATTGTGTAATGTTTGGAGCGTCTGGAAGCCGCTCCTTGGGGGGGGGGGCTATGTCATGAATCTGGTCCATGGACCTCCATTTGTTCGCCACCAGAGGTCACCCTTCCATCACATTGACTCTCACACCACACACTACCCCGGACTTCATTTCCCAGCAGCCATTTCCCTAATCACATGCTCACACCTGATACCCATCTCGCAATCACACACACTCTTTATAAGCCTTGGACTTCCTCAGTCAGATCGCCGAGTATTGTATGCAAATATCCTAGTGATAGCTACCCTACAAAGCCCTCTGAGTTGTCTTAGTCTTGCCTTGCCTTTTTTCCCGTGTTTTGATTTCTGCCCGTGTTTCCTGGATTAACCCTTGCCTTGCCGTTCGGACTCTGTTTGCACCTCGTTTGGATTATTGCTCGTGTACCTGGATTATTGCTCTGCCTTGCCCCGTTGGATATTGTTCGACGATCGTCGACCCACGCTTGCCCTAGGACTACTCTTTGTCTCGTCCCTGCCATACCTGTTTGCCACTGTTTGACCCCGTCTGTATTTATGACCATGTCTTTAAATAAAAGCTTGCACATGGATCCGCACGTCTCATGTCTCATCAGCCCCGTAACACATATAGCCATGACCCTAGTCTTGAGTATCACATGATCCTTCAGAAATCACTTTAATATGCTGATTTTATGCTCAAGAAATATTTCTTATTGTTCTCAGTTGAAAACAGTTGCGTTTTTGTTGTTGTTGTTGTTGTTTTAGAATTCTTTGATGTATGAAGTTACATAAAACTGCAAGAACAGCATTTATTTGAGATTATAAAATGTCAATACAATGCATTCTTACGAAATTTTTTTTAATTATTATCATTTAAATAATTCATATTTATGGGAATATTTAAAAATGCATGAAAAAAGCTTCTTTTTTAGTTTTTGTTGTTTTGTTTTGTTTCTTCTTTTATTTTTATTGGAAATCAAGTGGCAAATTATCACAGCAACATAACACTTGTATTTAATGTAGTCTGTGTAATTTTTTCTTTTACTTTGCAAATCTTTAAGGAAATGTCCAGTTATACCAACAGGAGTGTCAAAAAAAAAGCCAGTGAAGACAGGACAGAATCTAAGGTTCTACAGGGACAGATGGCATGTGTTCCACAGGATACATGACATATGATGTGCTTCAGCTAAACAAAGAGTTCATATATCAAAGCCAGTGCTTTAAATAGGAAAGGAAGACACCAATATGGAAAAGTTAAGCCTAAAAGAAAAAGTTAAAACTGAATGTGTGTGAAGCAACACTTGCTCCATATATTTGATGCCTTAGAGAATCACAGGTTTCAGAAAAGTTAAAGTCCAATAAAGTGCACCAGTGACTGTCTTGGGACCTCTTATCAAAGTATCTGTGAGCAGTTATGTGCAGTGTCAGTGGCCATGACACATATTTTATAACAATAATGGATTATGATTTAGAAGCGTCTTGAGAGAGGAGTAAGTCAAAAAAATGTGAACAAGAGATGCCAATCACTGTCAAATGAAAGATTGTACTGCAATATAAATCAGTGTTTGTTGATGTTTGTCAAATTTGCCTTCTAGTTGTCATGAGTTATGGTAAATGCTAAAGACATCAGCAAAATGCATCTGCTTACAATGATAAATAGGTCCCTGCACTCATGTTTGAAACCAGAACGAGAGATCCCTGACAAACCCAACAATGGGGGCAAAAGACAAATTCAGACCTCGATCTGAGAGCTTGAGGGTGGTCACAGGTGGACGTGGTACAGCTCATTCACACTGGGAAAAGGTCAATGTGATCCAGACATCATTAGTTGGGTGTCACATGATTCATTATACTGTTGGATTGATTCCCTGTTCCTTTCACACAACTTAAAAATGGGAAGTTCATCTCCATGACTCTGGAAGTAATTGAATTCTCCAGAGGGTTTTTGAAATTTGAGTGCGCTATGAGTGTTGGTTTTTAAATAGGAAAAATACTTTGGATGCGTGCAAGGTTTAAAGGGAACTGCATGGAAAAAATAACATTTTGTCACCAACTGGTGTTGCGAGAATCTGTTTTAGGCTGATTTCATGTTTTGTTAGTGACTGAATATCCATAAATCCTCCAAATAGTCATCTATCTAATGGCAACATCAAACTGAAATATAGCAAGAAAGAGCCTCTCCACTTTACCTCTCCACTTTTTCTCGGCACTTGAATCAAACATATGTATGGTCATACACCACTAAGACTCGAAATTACACTCTGAAAGACAGCCGGCAGCAAAAAGAGGTCATTTTACAACATAAAGCTCTAAACTCCCACACATAAAGAGTTTCATTAACCTCTTGCTATTCCTGGTCATTCTTTATTAGTCTTTCTGCTGACAAATTGTGTTTATCTGATGCCTAGTGGACTTATGACAGTGACAGATGCACTTCAGTGTTCACTTCACTCTTTGAAGATCAAGAAAGAAATTATAAACTGGTCCACTTAATACTAGTGTCCAGGAAATTTAAAAAGTGTTCCCTTTGAAGTCTGATGTGAAAAAAGCACATAAGCAGATTTTGGTAAGTTAATCAGGCTTAAAACTCCCACCCTCCTCTGTCTTTCTGTGAATATAAAATGGTCTCATTAGGCAAGGCCATGACTGCGCTCTGCATACTGCCACCAAATGCTCAACAATATGGTGGTTTATGGATCTCTGAGCCACATCAGAGAGCCGGGTGCCCCATTTTTCCCTGAAAGAGACTCATTTTACAAGACTGAGTCTCGTGTAACTGCACTAATCAGTCAGAGCAGAGAGTTTAACATGCTGTAAAAGAGCTACTGAGTCATTCATTCTATGCATTACAGTCTTAATATACTGCATAAATTATTAAAAACTCAATATTTTTATGGATGAAAATCATATTAGTTGATTTTCTGTTATTACAATATCACAAACATAGCATACATTTTCAATCATTTTACTACTTTGGTTTAAACGTGTTCGAACAAAACATTTATTGTAGGGCTGGGTAAAAATATTGATATTGATTTTTGAAACCCCAAGATGGATTTTTACTCTATTTTTTACCCGTTTTGAACATGAGTTTCCTGTGTTTATCAAATAGGATGCAATAGCATGGCAACGCACCACAAAATAATAGCATGAAAAGTATTTTTGTCGTTGTTTTTGCAGGCTGCATGCAGAAACAAACATGCAGCACAATCAGTGCAGCCTGATTCTGGAAACAAATGACTCTTAGGAGCCAGTTCTTGTAAAGGTTACTGGTTTGAATCCAGTCTGAAACACTGTCCTGAGTAATTTACACCATTAGTAGAGAGCTAATGTCTTCCGATATGTAAGCATAATTGACATTTTAACTAAAATATGCTCAAATGAATCAGAATTGGATTTAAATCTGAATCAAATCAGAATGAGGGCTTGAGGTTCAGAATTAGTTCAAATCACAAAATCTTTATCGATAACAAACTTACACCTCAAGATTAGTTTCTATCTTATATAGTCTTTTTGTAATATTTCTTTGACTAACTGATGATGACATCATTCTTTAGGAAATGACATCAAAAAATAAATAAATAAATAAATTTAAAAAAAAAAAACACCTTGAGAAACTATAGATTGCAACAGTCAGGTTCTGATAATGATATTTCCATTTGTGTTCTCCACAGGGAAATTGCTTCTGAACAATAACTTATAAACATGTTCAGCAATGAAACACTGCAAACGACAGAATGAGTGTTTCCCCACGCTCTCAACTGCTCTATGTATAATATGCATATTTTGCAATAAATTCTATGTGTGTGTGTATATATATATATATATATATATATATATATATATATATATATATGTATATATATATATATATATATATATATATATATATATATATATATGTGTGTGTATATATACATATATTCTTTAAATAAACAGTTTTATTTATATTATGCTGCTCGCAATGTTCCATGTGATTTTAGTACATGTTGTTTTGTCTGATTTACTTTTTCTTTTTTTTTTTCTTTTTTTTTTTTTTTTGTCTGATACTTTCTTGCTTCAGAGTAAATTTTGTAATGTTTTGTCATTTAATTGTGTAACCTCGGAGATGGTTGGTTTTGTTCATGCCATATTATGTAACCGAAGACTTTTTTTTTTTCTTTTTTTTTTTAAGATTGGGAAGAATACTTTGAGAACAAAGGTTGCTGAAAAAGTGGGAGGGCACTCTATTAGCATATAGAACAACAGGAATGACCCTTCTACATGGTGAAGGGAAATGAACACATTCACATGATTTCTTTTCAAAGGAATCACTCAAAAAATCCTTGATCCTCAAGTCACAGTACAGCTGTGTATTCTCTCCAGAAGTGTCCAGAAGTCTATGGTGGGACAGCGTGTGACAACAGGCTGGGCCGTTTCTGATCCCAGATAAGGAGCAGGTGATAATGAGACACAAGCGCACAGGGTCAAAGGTCGGCTCTACATCAGTGTCAGTCCCACATAAGTGACATGTCTCACTCAACCGAGAGTTAAATTACTCCCGTCTGACAAAGTGCAGACAGACAAAGAATGAAATATGGGTTTGGATGGACCAGAGGTGTGGACAGACTCACAAAGAGCACGTCCTTACAAATTAGCGACCGTCTGGAACACCGTCTGTATTGCACCCTGCCATAAAATTTTCTTCTTGTAAATGAATGATGGAAAAGATACTGAGTTTGTTAAGTTCATTTAGTCAATACCCTGGATGGATGGATGGATCTAATGGTCTAATTGCACCCATTCTTTGCTATTTTCATAATTTCAAATACTTTCCATCTTTAGTGTTTCCTAATATTTTAGAATATTTTGTTTTATTTAGTGTTTTCTTTTAATGATAAAATAATTATTTTAATGATGTCATACTCAAGGAAGTAGCATCAGATGGGAAACCAGAAAATGGGAAAACATGAGAAACTACTGTATGTGGTGCATCAGTTGGGTTTCTGAAAGTAAAAATCCTGTTAATTTTCTCTGTGGTGGAATTGATCTTGAGCAATACCTTACAAACCTGTAAAGACGGCTCTACTGTTAGCTATGCAAGGATGATGCATGCTTTTGTTGAAGCCATAAGCCTGCATTATTTCATTTTTATTTAAATAAAAATGTTTAACGGCAAATGTTTCTGGTAAAAAAAACAAAATAAAATAATCTACTTTACACATGATTTTGCAGAGAAATCTCAACCAATCAGAAAAAAATGTGACAAGCAGATTGTGCCAAAAGAACACTTAAAAGGTTAAGTGACATATTTATGCCTTTTCTTTCCTACCATATTTTCAAAATTTCTTACAATTACTGTACAGAATACTATAACAAAATCAATATTGTGAATGATGCACATGCTTTGTACATCTGGTTAGAATTCAGATGTCTTTCTTTCATGCTTGTTCAAGTCATTGCACATTCTTGCAATCTTTTCTTTAAAAAAAAGGCATTCTTAAAAAAAGAATACTAAATTGGTGAGAATAGCAATGTATTTTTTAGAGTGAAGTGCTTGTAGACAGCAATGGGTTGCACTTATAACCCATTTACAGCTTTAAATGGTCATGCATTAATCCTTTATTTTGTCTGCTAGTGAAAATAATTGTGGAGAAAAAAAAATCACCTGTTTTTAAGTGTGCCATTTTGTACTCAATGGTGACATTCAAAATGGTTAAAGGTTAGACAAACTTCCACAAATTGCCTTTGTGCCTCATATTAGCAAAATTACTGATATACCTCTGGACTGAGGTAATGGACTCAGAAAAATGGATGGAGAAAAAAGATGGATTTAGACTATTTAATTCTATGACAGCGTAATCAACTTTGCCTACACTTTTTTTCCTCCATCTCTTCTTTCCGATCACGTCATCTCATCCTTTTGACCTCTCAGTCAGACAATCATGGCAGGTCAGCCCCTCGGCAGCTCAGACAGATGGTTGGCTGGTTGGCCCTGACGCCCCTCCATGTACAAGGTCAACCCCCCCAACACCCCTTCTTGATCTTTCTGTCTTTTCCCTCATGAGCTTTTAGTCTCTGACGTCCCCTACACGTGCCAACCAGGTGAGGGGAGCCACTGACCCCATTTAATCCCACATTCCCTCTGGAGAAGACAGACAAGTTTGCTGATATTAAATGCTTCATTATGTCAGTGATCTTTATTTTAAATGTTGCTTTTCAAGTCAAGTCAAGTCAAGTCAAGTCGAGCTTTATTGTCATTCTGCTACATGTGTGGACATATAGTGGAACGAAATGTCGTGTCTCGCAGGACCACGGTGCTACATACTAGTTAAACATAAGATAAACATACAACAATGCAAGTATAGGAAAAGCAATAGAGCTATACAACAGTTAACTATCTGACTATACATATACTAAAAATACTATAACTGCTATACCTAGTTGTCCACACATACACAAACTGAGACTGTACAAAAAACTTTACATAAATACTGTACATGAAATTGTGCAAAAGAGATATATGTACATGAAATTGTGCAGAAAAAATATATATTTTGTACATTATTGTGCAGATTTTGTGGGAGACAGTGCATAGTGCAAAAAGATTTTGTAGTGCAATGCTCAAGTAAACGTATTATTTTGTAGTGCAATGTTCAAGTAGACATATATTTTCTTAAGAGTCTTTGTGGCAGGGAGTGTTTGTAGAAAGTGTCTAGTGTGCATATAGTGGGATGAGTGCGTTACTACAGGTGGTTTGTATAGCCCACTCACCTGTGTGTAGCACATTCAGGGGTTTGGTCCAGAATTGCACTTAGTAAAATTGTCAACAGTTTTTAATGAGTTGGGGGGTGGGAGGGCTGAGGTGTTCATGGTTTCAGAGGGGGACAGGGGGATTGGAGTTAAGAGCTCTCACAGCCTGGGGAAAAAAGCTGTTGAGCAATCTGACAGAGCGAGCTCTGATGCTCCGGTACCTTCTACCTGATGGCAGGAGCTGGAAGAGGTTGTGAGAGGGGTGGGTGGGGTCCTTCACGATGCTGGTGGCCTTGTTGGAGCATCGTGAAAGGAAAATGTCCAGGATGGAGGGGAGAGGGGCACCAATGATCTTTGCGGCAGTGTTCACTGTCCGTTGTAGGGTCTTGCGGTCAGCAGCACTGCAGTTCCCATACCAGACAGTGATGCAGGTAGTCAGCACACTCTCAATGGTGCCCCTGTAGAAA